>WOFM01000302.1:1323374-1923374 GCA_011428145.1 Ericerus pela | reverse complement strand
GGTGGAAAATTTAACAAGAAAAAACGACTTCAAACCCTCGTATTGGCATCGCTTGAATTGTTAAAAATTGTCCAGGTAAGAGTCTACTTGCCTGTGGTCATTTTTAGGCACCTGATGCGTTGCCAAAATCTCCCATTTGGCAATTTATTGTCTAAGCTGGCAACATTGATATTCACAAATATCACTTTATCCTAACTTCACTTAAATTTCACTTTAAAAAAGTTAAATTTTACCGCACTCTTTGAGATAAAATTGTGCCAAAAGTCATTTTCAAGTGAAGTTTAAGTGATGGGAGGTTAAAGTGACATTTTTGAATATGGGCCTAGATGTTGAACGTGAATTATATGTAAAATACTATTGAAATTAAGATGTATATCAAATTACCTATACATTTTTTTATTCCTAAAAAGTCAAAAATAAAATAAATAAAAAAAAAAATTTAAGGACACGCTTTTATTTAATTTAACACTCTAAAAAGTAGAAAAATAATTTTTCATGACCTACTTAGCTTATTTATTCTTGTAACACAAAATAAAAGCGTGGGGCAAAAGAAAAGAAATATTTCAATTAGAATACAAATCCAGTTGGTAGATGGAGGTAGAAGAACTATACGCTGAAAAAAAGTCTTAAACAAATAATTTGAAGGTTGTTGATTAGTTGTTTGATAATTTGAATATTGATAATAATGACTGATAATACACGTTACTGTAAGAATTAGGTCAACATGGAGATAAATTTTAATTTATAATGATAGCTGAGCGAAGTCTGTAGACTACTCATATTAATATTCAAAGTTTTCCAACAATATTTGAAGGTTTCTTTTTGTACGAAGAAGAAAATATATAATGATGAGTCAAGTTTGCCCCATATTTTGTGTTACAAGAATAAATAAGCTAAGTAGATCATGAAAAATTATTTTTCTACTTTTTAGAGTGCTAAGTTAAATAAAAGCGTATCCTTAAATTTTTTTATTTTATTTATTTTATTTTAAATTTTATTTATTTTCAATGACCTCCTCTCTCTCTTACAGTGTATGAAACCTGTGAATTTTTGATTATTTGAGTTGTATTTTTCCCAATGTTTGTACTTTTCATAATTTACTGTAACATTTAAACTTGAATTGTTATAGATTTGGAAATAGTAATCCTAACTTAATAGGTATATATATCACCGTGAAAATTATTCATTCAACAACATCCTGTCCTTTCACTTTGATACACTCAATATATTTCTCCTCCCCTAGAGGGTACCCAAGTGTAGAGAATTTCAACTTTATCATACTTCGCTGAGAAAGAAATGTAAGAGAGATAAGTCAATGTTACCCTGAGAAAAATATTTGTTCGGACAAACAGCTCACGTTTCAAAGTTTGTTATTTCTGCGGGCTCTCCATTTTTCCGTTTCATTCTTGTGCCCTTCGTCTACACATTTTGTCTGCAGTTCTAATAAAAATCTCCTCCACCAGACGCGTTTGTCGATATAAAAATATAATTATCATCAGATTTAGCTGTTTCTCATTGAAAATTATTCAAAGAACTCCAAAAGTAAATACATAATCTTTCACGGAAATCGTCGAGAGGAAGCTTTGTAAAATCTGAAGTTTTTAAAGAAATAAAAATCACTTTGTTTGCAAATCTCTTCATCCTCCTCTCACCGCTCGTTACCGAAGAATTGTAGCGGAAGTAAGGTTAATATAATATTACTTTTACGTCGGTTCTTTCACTTTTTCTGTCCTTTTCCTCGTAGAATTACTGAGAACTTTTCAACGAATTTACGACATTACGAAAGAAGAAAATAACGGCGGACGAATAAAAAAAAGAAAGAAAAAAAATAAAAAATAAAGTCTCCTTAATGTATTTAATAAACTATTAAGTTAATTTTCTTTTAACACATTTCTCTGCATTTCTTCTTCCCTTCGACTCATTGGTAGAAAGAATTAAAAGTGTTCGCAAAGAGTGACGAAGAATGCAATCTTTTTCCTTTCGTCGTAATTTCCGTAATTCGTTAATTGTTTAATCAAGACAGGAATTTCGAATAAAAACAATACCATTTCGTTTCGCATTAACGTTATGGTAAAATTTTCGCTAAGTAAATTAAATGTGCACTGTTTTAGGAAAATGCTACGGATACCTTTCCCCGGAGGCAAAAACAGAAGGACATTTCCTTCGAGAAAGTGCACAATTTGTTATTTCCATTGGAATGCGGAAAAGTATAAGCCGTAGCTGCGCTGTTGGCATTGTGTTCATAAGGGATTTCGAAAGTGTGCTGAAAATAAAAACGAAAAAAATCGTATCTCATCGAACTCTATATCAAAGTGTGGCAGTTTATTTGAAGTTCGGTCGAAGTTAGAGGAGATGTTGTAAATGATGAGAAAGAAATTTTCCTGAATGACTGATTTGAGAAATTAACGTAGATAAGTTGTTACTATACTCGGGACATAATTTTTGCTACGGAAAATGGGTTTTTTGAGCTGTCACTTGACAAAAATCTTCTAGAAGGATAGATAATATGTATTTTCTTTAGGTAGTAACTATTGCGCACAATCAGTTTTTTAGATAAAATTCTTAAAGATACTGAGCTTATTATCAAGGCAGATGAACAATATAACCAAAGGAATGGTTTCAAAGGATAGATAGACACGAACTGCCCATTTCGGTAGACTTCGATTTAATTGAGTTGTAGTTGGCTCTTGTGTGTTGTTGTCACTTGGTATAATATGGCACTTTGTCAAAAAGTGAGGAGATTTCAAGAAATGCAAGTAGACTGTGTAATAGACCTTCTTTTGCATTGTTGTGTACGAGTCTATAAACACACACTACCAGGGGTAGACTTGTGCAAATAGGAAAACCTAAAATCCTAAATTTCTGGCTGTGAAGAATATCTGAAACAGTGAAAGAAATGCATGTAACATATATTTGAAAGATTTACCCACCAATTAATCCCATGATAATGAGAAATCTGTGACGGCAATTTTAGACTGAAAATGATTGATATAGGTACTCAAAACACTTCGACAAAATTACTGTACAATTTTAATGAATTCAAATTAACATTTGAGTATTACAAATTACTATTTTTAGTTTGATGCTGTAGACTCAGAATAGTGAGTTCCGTAATTTTGGTTGTTACAATAAAGTGAAGAACCACTAAATTTAGTATTGGACATTGGGGGCTTGATGTCCATACTAAATATTTATATATCAAGAATAATTAATAAAGAAATAACATAACTCCAGTACCGCACCAAGTAATCACTTTATTACATAAAGAAGAACAAGTAGATGTTAACTCTACAAGTACTAGAAAAAGAAGTAAGTAAGAAAATAATATTATTGTAGTAACATTAACAGCGGTATCGTATATCAGTGTAGCCAACAAGTGCTCAAACAATCAGTGTAACCCCAACACTCCCTCCTTGGTTGAGTGTCGCAGTTGGTCCATTGAATTCTTGAGTTGGTGCGGTAAAAGAACTGTTTGGAGAAAACCATTATTATGGAAAAACTCCAATTTTCATCGAAAGAATATTTACTCCTATTGTTGAGGAAAAACCGTATAAACAGTAAAAAAACCTCAACTTGAATTACTCCGATCTCTATTCTCCATACACTTATCTCCGTTTTAAATCTCCTTTAGAGGAAAACTTATAATTAAGAAAAACCTCTATTTCTCCAATTGTTACTCCTATTTGAAGAAACCCTTTTACTCCACAAGGTAAAATTTCAAAATATTGCCAAATATTTAAATTTGTGTGTATTATTTTTGTTATTATCGCTTAATTAGCCTTAAGCCACCATAAGACTAGTTAAATGATTTGTTATTGTTTTTCGAAATAAAGTGTAAAATTTGTACAAAATAATAAAATTCATATAATTAATAAAAATACAAAACGAAAAACAAAACAATTCAATAACACACAAATGATAATAAATGAATAATAATAATCACTCCTCCCGAACACAAACATATTTACAAATGGGTAGGTAGTACTTAAATAATAATGACTTGATTTTTGACAAGATCGTTTTTGAGGTAGTTGATTTATCTCCGTTTTGTCTCCGATCTACTGTTTTCGTGTCTACTGATTATCTGTAAATAAATTAATTTATGTTACTATTACTCCAGTAACATCCAAGTCATAATACTCCAAATTTTAATGGTTGGTGTTGTCCTTCATGCATAATATTCTCCATACTAATTTTTAAAATACTCCTATCGACAAAGGTTTAGTGAATATGTCAGCCTCCTGATCTTCTGACACAACTTTAACAAAATTTACTTTACCATCTTGTTGAGCTTGTCTCATGTAATGGTATCTCGTGTGTAGATATTTTAAGCCTGGTGCTCCTACCATCTGAGCTCCTTCGATAGCATATTTGCTATCACAATAAATTGTTGCCGGTAAATAAGATACTCCTATTATTTTCTCCGTTATTTCAGCTTGAGTTTCTATCTCCTTGGCTAATTCACTCATGGCTATGAATTTAGCCGCACAAGTGGAAGTGGTTACGCACCGTTGTTTGTAACATTTCCATGCAATCACGTCTCCGAATAGTTTAACAGCGTATCCAGCTGTTGAAACTCCGGCTACTGGGCAATCACCCCTACTTGCATCCGAGTAACCTTCTAAGTTATCACCTTCTCCAAGATAAGTTAGTCCTAAATTCTCCGTATGTTTAAGGTATCTAAAAATTCTTTTTAACTCCTGTATGTTCTCCAGTTTGGGGTTTGATTGACATCTACTCATTAAGTTTACCACCAATGCTATATCTGGTCTTGTTCCTCCAGTCAGATATAACAAACATCTGACAGCTTCTCTGAACAGATATTTTTCTCCAATTTGTGATTCCTTTATCTGTTCGTAATTATTTTCATTTCTCCGTTTAACTTGCATTGTCACCATTGGTGTTTTGCAAGTCTTACAGTCTTCCATTTTAAATCTCCTCAATAATTTGTTAATAAAACGAGACGGTTTTAACTCCAATTTATTAATACTCCGATTTCTTTTTATTTCAATACTTAAATATTCCTTGGGTGTTCCCATATCCGAATATTTAAATATTTTTCGTAAATTCTCCTTAAGTTGTTTAATTAACTCCAAGTAGTTTCCGGCTAATAATGTCATCGACATACACCAGAAGTATAACAAATTTATCTCCTTTTCTCCATTTGAATAGACAGGGGTCCTTAACATCACTGAACAAGCCAATTTTATTCATTTCAGCGGTAAAAAGGACATTTGAACTTTTTGGACTTGTTCTTAAACCGTAGATTGATTTATTTAATTTGCAGATTTTGTTTGCCTGCTCCGAAGGATTTATCTCCACTTCTTCAGGAATCTCCATGTATATTGCGGTGGTTACTTGTAGCATGTTGCACCAATTCACTAGAAATTTTGGGAATTTTGTAATTGGCGAGAGACTGTACAGGCTTTTTCGCCACTGGCTTCTCCAATGGCCTTGGTTTTGATGTCAATATTTTAGCCACTGGTTTTTGGGGAGCTCCCTCAGGTGTGGCTTCAGATTCTTCACCATCTCCTTTACAGCTGCTTTGGATTTGACTGTAACGAAGGGAACCACAATTAAATAGGCGTGATGTCACTTACTCCTTCTCCGCTTCAAAGAATTGAATATTATGAGCAACCCCATAAATCATCACAGCTTACCCCGTCTTTGTTCAACTCCTTCTTCAAGATGACTACTCTCAGTCTGTAGGTCGACTTCTTCATATTGGTTGGATTCACCGACCAACTCTTCCTCCAGGTACTCCTCCACCGCATACTCCGAATAAGACTAGGCTGAATCAGACACGTTGCCTTTGCCACCGCTCTGTTTGTGGCTCCGCACACTGTTTCCCTCTCCGGACTTCGCTTTTCTACCTCTCGGCATCTTACTATTTTAAGAATACATTATATTAGTTCAAAATTTTTACTCCTTTATTATATTTACAATATCATTTGGTTCGAAGTTTGTTTGGCTCTTTCTCCTTTTCCTGCATTAATAATTCTAAGGGAAATGTACGACCTTGCTCCTGAACTATGACAACGAACATCGTTGTACATAACTCGGAACACCATCTCCTTCAATGTAAGGAACACACACACATCTACAGAGATAGTCAACTATATTTCAGTCTACAAACGCAACGTCCATCCATATAGTTAACCCGCAAACAAAGATTGTTGTGGATCGAGTGTATTTCAGCCTCTTATTATGTTTCTCCGATAAGAGATGGATTTTTTTTTCCCTACCTCCTTTACCTCCAAAAAGAGCTTATTGTGGTATTAATATTATTCTCATGATTTCATAATTATATATTTGATCCTACCACCATTTTAAATTATCTCCTAACTCCTATAACACCGAATAGCTTTACTGTATTCTTTACTCGTTACAGTAATGGTATTCTGAATAGCGGGAGGGCTATTTTTACCCAACTCCTCCAATCCTCCATTAGGCAACTGTATGTGGCAGTTAACTATCAGGTTTTTACTCCAAAAAAAATTTACAATGGCACCCTATACATCAATGTTTATTATTATTTTATAATCACTGCCTATATTAAGAGCTTCAAGTTTTTCCAAAGCATAAAACAATTATACGAAACATGTTTCATTACACCAATCAGCTCTTAGCATACGCAAACAATTTTCCTCCTCCCATTATTTAATTATTTCCATCTTACTCGAGTAATTAAAGGAGAATGATAGTCAACGAGATCGAACCAAATTTAATAGACTCCATATATTCCACTTAATTAATTAAGAATCACTCACCGATCTTTCTCCTTACAAATTATTTGCAATTAAATTATCTCCGTAGCTCCAGAAAATGGTAGTTTTACGTACCATTCAGGTACACGTGTGACACCAACAAAAATTACGAACTTATTTTACAAAATGGTGGAAATATTCACAAAAAAATAATAAAACTAAAGATATCATGAATGAATATGCCATTAATGTAATAAACAATAATAATTTGCTAATAAGAAATAAGTTTCACACAACAAATATCATAAGTGTCACTGACTGGGAGATGACAACTTAACTCGACCAATTGTTTCAAAGCGAATGAAGATCGCCAAAAAAATAGATCGACCTCACTAACTTCGCAATTAAAATGGTTCGACCTCGATCCTTCATCCTGATTGGCCAATTCTCCTTATCTGTTTTCTCCAAATTCAAAGTAATACAAAAGAATGCATTCATATATATATCTAACTCTGTCCAGCAATGATGAGGCAAGGCAGGCGATGAACATTCTCAATTTTATTCATGCACTGCGGATTGCCTATATTGATGAACTCGCAACGTATTTTACTTACACATACTCACACGTACACCAGCGGAGTTGTGTAGTAGTGACCTCCATTGTCTCCTTTTTGTTCGTTCTCCGTTTTAACATCGATGTTTCTCGAACTTGTCAAAGGATTAGGAATTTGCAGATATTGTAGCAAGCCGGCAACTAATATTATTGGCACCGAAGGCTTGTTCCTTTGACCTCCTGTTTTTTGTTTTTATTTCGTCATCATTTTATTATCTCCAGGCCTATATTTTTCTCCACGTATACAATTTCTTTGTATTTTATTTTTGATAGTGTGTGTAATAAAATTACGTACACTAAACAGTATATTTTCTCCCAAAAAGAAAATACCTATTTCTTAAAGAAATACTTTGTCATTTCCTAATACACCGTTTCTCCAACTCCGACAATGATTTTATATGAACTCCAACTTCTTCTCCTTTCAATCTCTGTACTCCGTCTAGACATATATGCTGTTGAAATAGATACAAAGTAAATTAATATGTGCACATTCTCCGTCTCCATATAATTATACACACTGCAGTATAAAATAATATTAGAAATAATCAATAAGTTGCAGTCGACAGACTTAAATTAATGATTAACCTCTTATATAATTACACTACTGTTAAGCTCCACTTACCTCCGCCTCTGTCACCAAACAGCCTGAGAAAATTTTAAAAATACTTACAAATACCTGCATTGGTACTGAAATCTCTTGGATCTTTGCCCTGGGATTCCAATCCCGTTAATTCTTCAGGTACCCGGCACCTCCACCATATTGGAGATTGGAGGCTTGATGTCCATAATAAATATTTATATATATCAAAAATAATTAATAAAGAAATAACATAACTCCAGTACCGCACCAAGTAATTACTTTATTACATAAAGAAGAACAAGTAGATCTCTACGAGTACTAGAAGAAGAAGTAAGTAAGAAAATAAAATTATTTTAGTAACATTAACGGCAGTATCATACATCAGTGTAGCCAACAAGTGCTCAAACAATCAGTGTAACCCCAACATTTAGATTATTTAAGTTTGCCACAAATTTGATAACAGATGAATTTGCGATGTGAAATGAAGGTGGAATGAGATGAACATTATGAGATGATGTCATATTTGACCAACAGGGTGATGAATGATCCTACTCTAATTAGTCAGTTCATACAAAGTAGTTTTTATCAATAATTCTAGTGGAGTATCTAGAAGGTGATGGTATGTCATCAAACCTGGTGTGCTTTTTTGAATGTTGTTGATGAGTATGGCATGTGTCAGGAAAGTGTGTGTGAGTGAGAGAGTGATAGAGTATGGCAAAATTGCATTGCTGTGTTGCGCTCAAGTTATATGAACACAATTTAATGGAATCTTTTATACAAATGGATGACAGTTTATTGGTGTAACAATATATGAATATGAGAGAAATGGAGTATAAATATATCATTACAGAACCCTAAAACCTCTACTCAGCTCCACATTTTGAACAATACATGAGGAAGGTCTCCGAAGTGAGTTTCCCTATTTTTTTTCTCCATTCTCGCAACACTGACATATGAAATACAGTTGGCAAAGGACATTTTTTTTTTGAGATTTATGATTTTGTAAATAACTACCTTGTTGATTCAGGCACTTATTGAAGGGTGTGTGACAAGTTATTCAGTTCCAAGAGCATAAAAGTTTTCTATTTGTTCAGAAAAAAAGATTCCGGGAACTTAAATTATTAAAATCACAAAGATCATGATCAGGGGAGTAGGGTGGTGAATCAAATATCATTCAATTAAAGAATTTGGGGAGTTGAGGGGTAGACTGAGTAAGTCAAGGTGACACAATCACCAGACAGGCCTGCTCCACATCTATTGTTTCAAATTTCCTTCCTCAGTTCCTACAGGGACTCACATACATGTTTATGTTTATTTTTACAGCAACGAAAGTTCTTTTATTTGATAAACAGAACACCACAGACTGTCATAACCCATCCAACCAAATATCCTGTCTTTGCTTTTTTTGATGAAGAAATGAAGGTGAAAATTTTTTGGTGTACAAACTGAGGACTTTTAGACAGTTGGAATATTGAAAAACTTGCCCTACATCACCACAAGTGACTCTATGAACCAGGAAATTATGTATAACAATTATAAACTTTAAGAGAAATAAATCCCAAATTTTTTAATCCACACCAATGTAGCTAGGGCCGACAAACAATAATAGGAGAACTTACTTTTGAGGCAACCCTTGATGGTGGTAATTCCTACATCTAATTAAAATAACCGGCTTCACTGAGTACTCCAAAAATGATTAACTTATTCCAAAAAACACAATCATAAATTAAAGGATCAACAAAGAGAAATGAGTGGCGCTAAATTAAGGTTTAAACATCTCTGTAGGTAGATGCCACCTTCACGAGGTTCATCGAACCAAGTAAAGAAATTTGTGTGCAGGGTGACTGAATCATATCTCACTTCTGGTTGCCAGCTGGTTTAATGTGTAATTGTACCCAAAACATACTGAATGTTCAGGGAAATTGTCCAAAGGCATTGCTGTACCATATATGGAATTTGACACACACTGTATCAGCAAGTACGTACTAGTTTATATACTCGCCTTTTCCATTTGCTAATTGCAGTCAAATGTGGCGATTCATCGTCTGCATGAATGCATACAGACAATGTATTTGTTTTAAGTGCAATGCACCAATAATTTGGGTCGCAGTCTTTGGTCTGCAAACCATCCGTCAATACAGGGCCGAGCCCTGTACGGAGGGGGTGAGGGAAATGTCCCCACAATCTTGAAAAGGTGTAATATTAAAATTGAAATTAATCCCAGTGCATAGAAACAGTCTCAAAAAAATTAAATAATGTGAAGAGAAATATTATTACTTATTACCAATTTTAAATGCTAAAATAACAGCTTTTATCAGAAAGAATATTAAGCTTTAGAACGATCCCATGTTGATTTAACATGGTCAAGCAATAAAGTGCTCTGTGAGATGCCAAAAACAAAGCACCAAATTTTGGAAAGGTAAAAATAAAATAAGCATGTAAATAGAGAATATTGTTCATGGAAGGATGAAATGGAAGTAAGACTGATCACAACATTACAGCATTGAATGTCCAAATTTTCTGGTCTCCTTATGAAATAGAAGTACGTTTTAGACTTACGATGTAGGCGGCAGGGCAGACAGTCATTGGTAAGTTTGAATACTTTTTAGTTTTTTACAAACATTGTATATTAAGGTAACTGACACCATAAATCCATACATTCCATCTGAAAATACATAGTCTTATGCATCTTTTGACTGAAGTACTTTCACTTTTTATCCCCCTACAATTATCAAAAATACCTATTGTCAAATGAAAAAAAAAATTGTGTTCAAAGGTATAACCCGGGGTTGACCTTTGGACGCGACATTTAAATTAATAAAATTATAATTCAACACAAATCTGATAAGTATTCAAAGGTACAACCCATTCAGGGGAACGTCGGTCTGGCCTACCTATACCGGTGAGCCACTGTTGTGGCTTAGGAATATCTCAACGATGGGCTTCTAACATGGAGCCAATATTATCTCAACTACGAGGCTACATTAATGTCTTTCCACAAAATAAAAACAGAAATTATAAATAACCCAACTTACCAAAGAGATTCCATGCAAACTTCATCACAGTAAAATTTCAGTTAGGTAGTACCTACCTACCTAATGTTTTGGTAACTATAGTGCTCCAAATAATACTTTCCAACTTTTTTTCTCATGTTTCAAATATTTTACAACCTTCGTCTCTGCTTCAACAAAGCATAATGATTGTCCTTCTGTCCTCCGTGTTTCTTATCTTTTCCATCTTTTGATAGTTAAATAATCATTTCCTTCTACTCGTGTTCGCTGGCGACTTTTTACAGCGTGACAAACAAAGTTTACCGAGTAAATACCGCGCATAAAACCGTCATAATTTCGTGGATGATAAATTAACAAAACATGGCGAGTAAGATTACGAAAACCTTCAACGAGACGTAATTTGGCAAAAAGTTCGAAACGTTCGAGTTGAAAGAGAAAAAACAATGGGGAAAAAAACGCAGCATCAGCAACAAAAATGACGGCAACAATATTATAGTTAGTTATCTGCATGAACATGAAGTACAAAAAACAATAATAATAACAAAGCAACAACAAAAACGAACAAAAACAAAAACAAAAACAAACGTTAAGATAATATCTTTGGTGGAGTTAGTTTTTTAAGCATAAAGTATACAACTATCAATGGTTTACGAAAGCTAGTGGCGTATTTTTTTTTTTTCTTCTTCTGCTCTTCATTGTAAAGAAAGGTCTAAATTTCGTAACATTATAGAGCTTTACAACATTACAAGGTACCCACGTACCCATATGTACCAGAAATGAGATAAAATATTATCTTCTTTTTTTTTTTATTTACGTTTAATTTTGACCGAGTTAAGTGGCGTACGCAAGATGAACGGAGGTTGCAATAATATTTTAGCTATTCGTATGAACTTTGTTGTTGAATATTTTAGCGGTGGCACGCTGGTCTTCGTGGTTAACTCGTTTAGGGTTGGTTTTGCAGACATTTCTTCATTTATTGCTGTAACGAAAAGGGTCAGTCGGTGGAAATAGTTTTAATTATTTCACTGTAGGCTAAATGGGTGTAGTGTTGTCTGTTGCTGAACACGAAAAACAACAAAATAAAAGGAGTACACGAGGTACGTTTCAGCTACCCACCTTCGACTAACTATTTTGCTGAATTTTGTCTTGGTAGCCTGTTATTGGGATACGCGGGATCATGTGTAGGCTGATAGATAGTTGTGTGGCAATTTGAAATGATGATGCGAGTCGAAATTTGAAAATTCAATTTAAAACGATGGAAAATACTCGTGCGGTTGTTAGATATAACCATATACCAAAACTTTGTAAATAAAATAGGTACGTTCAGAATATATTTTCAGTTTACCACACCTTCCTCTGCTATGTTCATTTATTTCCGAATTTACGAGGAAAACGATTTAGTCCAAATAGGGGTTTAAAATACGTCGGAATTACCAATTCTCTTTGTTATGAGCTAAGTACATAATGTCACCCTAGAACGAAATTAGCCTAAATCTAAAAATTCTATTTATCAGAAGAATGAAAAGAAAGTTTAGAATGCTGATATTCTTGAGTTATTGCAATGGGATATGGAAACAATTAAAGTATATTAAAAAAAGGAACTAAGTACGTAAAAACAATGTTCAAAAAAATTAAAATTATATTATTTCCCTCCACCTTAAAGCGCTTAAGACATTGTACCTATCGAACAAAATTATCATCCAAGAGGTATCTGAAGTCCCACATAAGTTACTTTTGCACTAAGCACTGAATGAAAATGTTTGTGCAAATTAGCTTATCTTGGACTTAGGATAGTTTTACACTAATAAATTAATCAAAAAAGTGGAGATAAATTACTTGTGCACGAACTAATTCTTTCACCCCAAAAAATAAAATATCGTAACATGGACCTGAGATAGTTCTGTGCCAATGAGTTAGAAAAAAGTGGAGTAAAGTTAGTTCTGCACGAACAAATTCTTTCACACCCTGACATAAGATAGTAAGCATTTAATGTTTATTTCAAATTCTAAGCAGTATGGATTTGAAATAGCTTTACTAAATTATAAAGGGTAGCACGAGGAGAATTTTGATATGCATAATGCAAAAATGGCACTTTTGGACTTCAGCTAGTTTTGTTCTAAGATGATGTACCTAATTATTTAAGTCCAGAATGATCAAAATAAAAAATCCAGCTACCTTAATATACAATTTGAAGTAAGTGCCCAGGTACCTACTCTGTTATGTATTAATCACCTACCATTAATAGAAGGCTACAATTTCTCCTTCAATTCAGGTTGTGAGTACTTCAATTGGAGTAAACTTAAACAACTGAAGCTGACTCATGTAAGTCAACACCAGTATTGCATTTAAAAACTATTCAAGGTTTGAAAATTATCAGTTATGTTTTTATTGTGGATGTGTTCACACCATTTGCATACTTTCCACACAATAAATCCAATGTAGTTTATGGAAGTTTATTTTCTTCAGGCTAGGACCCTAATTATGCTATTTTTTAGAAATTTCATTTTTTTTTTATTTCAGTCTATCGTTTATTCTTCTTCTTTTTAGCCAAATTAAAAAAAGGAGAAAGTTATCAATTAGATCCGTATGTTTTTATTTTTTTTATTTTTTGTTTGTTTCTGCATAATTTCTCAACCTGGTCACTGATTTTGATGAACTTTTTTAACATGATAGAGGATGACCCCATAGTAGTCCCATTTAATTGTTTTAGTATCGATAAAGTAGTTTTGGAATTATCTTTAAATGAAAATAATTGGTTAATTTTAAAGTAATATTGTTGTTAACGCTAGAAACAAAAAAATCAATGAAAAAAATTCTATCATCAAGAAATCTGACTTCAAAAACAATAAATGAATAAACATTTGCTAAAAGAAGAAAAATAATCCTTTTAAAATTTGTCTAACAAAATACTATAAGCTAAGTCTAGGGACTGTAATTATTGAAATCAGAGTTAATTGGAAAGTTTTGTGATAAAATTTGACAGAACTGACTTATAAAGTCTACATGGTGAGGAAAAGAGCCCCGACTTCAATAATTCCAGTCTCTGGATCCACATCCTGCTGTAGAAACTTTAGAAGGATTAATATTTTCTTTTAAGAACATTTCTAGTTTAGTTCAACTTTTTTGAAAAAAATTATTAATCTCTCATAATGAGTAGAATACTTTGTCTTGAAGATAAATCTCAACAAGAAGGAGGTAACCAACAGCTATTTACATGTTCATCCACTTTATTCATAATGTATGAGAGAGCTAAAGCCTGGGTGAATACTTGTAATTTTGTATCCAATTTTGTGAGTTTACATAGTCAGCCTTGTACATGCATGCAGATACACATATATACATATATGTATGTATATGTATCATTTGAATGCATTGTTTCTTATTCATTGTTGTGACAATTCATAAGAAACTATGTAAGACATTCGTATAAAAGTCTGTGACATCACCGAGATTTTTATCTATTGATTAGTCATGGCCCAAACGTTGTATTTTACTATCCTATGGGTGCAAGTAAGAACATATGAACATACGATGTGTGTACATGGTTGAGTGTGTAGTATACTAAGAAACAGCAACGTACGTACAAGCTGTATAGTCCCCACATGATGTTTTTACATTCCATTTTAATTCTAAATAGATTGTACTAAAAAAATTTTGAAATAATTTTTTTCTCTTTGAAGAGCATTTTTCTGTTCTTTTTTTATCTTTCGGTGGACCACTGATGAGTATTTACATTGTCTTGGACTCTTTAATATCTCATTGGCCACTTAAAATATACAAAATGATTTAATTATTTCAATTGAAAAAAAATTAACTATTAAAGATTTTTTGTCTTTCTATTTACAAAACCTCCAAATAAAACAAATCATCAACAATCACACATACTTCGATGCTGAAATTTCCGGTGATTTTAATGCACCAACATCGCAGCCAACAAATTCGCACCCAGACTTCGATTTCAGTTTAAAGTTTTGGGACAAAACATAACTTCATTTACATGAACATCTGGTACGTGGTACCGAAATGAGTTTTCGGCAACGGTTCATACTGAAAGAGCATGTCGAAAATCGACGCACGTTGCTGAAATCCATACGATGATAATGGATAAGGGGTCACCTAAGAGGATGGGAATTGCTGTGTGTGCACTTGCGAGTGACATGCTGGATGAATGCGGTGGTTATATTTTCGGTTCGTGTGTCATCATTACGAAGATAATTTACAAATTTACATATTTTCGAAAAAACGAACGAAAATTCATTTGTCTTCTTCTTTTTCGGCGAGCGCATAAATTACGAATTCCAGTCGCATTTGGCGTTTATGCGTCATAATGGTTGCGCGGATTTTTATTTTTACATTAGTTCAAGTATTCTTGTGGCTTTTTATTCTGGTCTCTTATATTCGTAACACTTTTTCTCCATCTTCTATATTGTTTTCAGTGGTTTAAAAACATTTTATAAATAATTATTGGTCAACTACGTAGATAGGTGTAGAACCAATTCTGCTTCTGAAGGATCTTATACATTGTTATTAATGAAGAGAAAAGTTGGTTTAAGTCTTGAATGGTTGGTCTCGGTTTTGCAGATAGTTCAGGAATAAGATGTTACTGGGCAAAGTCGAGAACAAAGACAAAACTTGTGGAACGATATGAGCAGAGCTGTAACATGTTCGTCATTGTTTTACTTAATTAAAATAAATAATTAGCAGGTAATATTTAGTTTGTGATTTTATTTATTTCTCTATAAGCTATGTTTGATCATTTTCACAGTTGTTGTTTGTGATATGTAAGTTAGTATTCTTATGTATTTTGGAAGGACGTGAAAAGTTTATGTCGGTACATTAATTATTGTTCAATCACTAGTTGGTAACACTGTATCGTCATTCTCCAATTCCTATTCAGTTGCGTCGTCTATCTGTTTCAGTTTGTGAGTTGTGTCTGTTCATGTGATTATCTCTCTCTTCATTAAATTCATTTATTAGTGCGGTTCTTGTGTTTTTCTATTTTATTTATTCTCTGGTGATATAATTAATAATCATCTACCTCATACTTCAACGGACTCCAAGCCCCCAGAGTCCAACATGGTGGAGGCGCTGGGTACCTCGCAAGAAGATGGATTCAACTGTTCCAGAGGTAAAACGTGATGGTACTCGAATTATGTAAGTATGGTGTAGGTGTGAAAAGAAGATGGGTATGTTTAAAGTAATTTATTTATTAATAGTATTCGTAATGGTGTTCGTAATTTGAAATGGTGGAGTAATAATTAATTAAGTGGTGATGTACAAGTAAGTGGCGTGATAAAAGGGCTGTTGATGGCAAGGTGTGAGGCGTGTAATATTTCTATTGTGTGGTGTGTAATTTTATTGTCTGGGGTGTAAGTTGTTCATTGTGTGGCGTGAAATTTTTATTGTATGATGCGTAATTTTAATTGTGTGGTGCATATTTTTTAATTGGTGATATGTGGCATAAATTTTTATTAAATGACAAGTGATGAAATAACAGGCGTAAATCAGAAAGTGTACACTATAATTGATCGATCTTTTATGTTTGTTATTTAAATGGAGAAATTTCTAGGTGAATGGAAATGAACGGAGATGGCGTAAAGTCTAGTTGGTTTATTTATTTAAGTCGTCAGTCTTTATTTGAAATGGGGAAAATGAAGATGTAATGGCGATCTTTTTAATTTGGAGTATAAAAAAAAAACAGGTGTATAATAATGGTTAAAGGGTGAGATGATATGTATATGTATTTATTAGAAGAGGTGAGCGGAGAATTGGTGGTAAACTGGTGTAAAAACCCTTCAGTTAAAATGGCGATCATTTTTTGTCTCACTCTATTCAAGATAGCCAAATGGAGAAGAAGGAAGGTTGAAAGAGGAGAATAAAAAGACATATATATAATTGTGTGGCGTGATACTGGTTGTCGTCAGTATACACGCACACACTAGAATAAAAGACGGAGAAACTTATTATTGTAGTGGTGCAAAACAAATAATTGGCGGACAGTGAAACACATGTGTATTTTATTTTATTTTTGTGTTAGTATTGGTGAGGTGATTGATGGAGAAGACAGAAACGTAATAGTAGACCGTGACAAGGCGAATAGTATAGATAGGAGAATGGGAATTATACGAACACACACACTCACACAAATAAATATAAAGGAGTTTATCTGGTGAAACGTATATTGTGTGTCAATGAATAAGATAGTTCCATTCATTGTTGGATATAGGCAACATACATGAATGTAATAATGTGGGAATTTTTTATTGCCCCTTGATGAATAAATATATATATAGTAAATGGGGTATGAGTAATTATGGGAAACGGAGTAAAACTTAAACAAAAGAAATAGAGATGGCCAATCAGAAGCTAGGATTGTGATCGAACTATTTTCTCAATGATTTTTTATTGGTGATCTATTGTTTGGAAGTAATTGATGACACATATATTGCTATATTGGGGATTGCTCATTTCATGGCTCATATTTTGCTCAATTAGTCAGTCACTGTCAGTTCTTGGTTCGGCAAACATCGTATTTTTGTCTTGATAATTGCGTTCCGTTGGTATTAGTGCATCTTTTATTATCATTGATGAGCTTTAGTGCAAAAACCTTCATATTTTTCATTATTTGTCGTCATTTATTTCAAATCTTTCTCTCGTATTTTCTGCAGTGGATTGTTTATTTCGTGTATTTTATTAATTGTTTCGTATTTATTTTCATCTTTTTCCTGTCAGTCATGCATTTTGTCATCAGTTTAGAAGATTTATTATTGAACTTAGGTCATATTCAGCAAATTGGTAAGTCAGTAAATAGTTTTTCTTACTTTCTTTAGAATTTTGTCATGATAGACAATGATGTTTTTAAGGTTTGGTTCAATTTTATTAATTATTATTTGAGCAAATAGTTTCGATCACGACTTCCGCTTCGATATCGATATGTATAATTATATAAGAGGAAATTTAAAAAGGATTTAAGAAAAAGGAATAAGTAAAAAGACTGGTGAAAAAGGATAATATAAATAATAATGGAGTGAACGGAGAATAATTTTTACAAATATTCGTGCATAATTAAATATATATATATATGAATAATTTAATAATATTTTTTTGAAGGGGCGAAATAATAATATTTTTATGTGCCTTAATAGGAAGCGATATAAATGATTTTTCTAAAACTCGAGTATAAATAAAATATCGATAATTAGGGGACCGTCGTTATCGAAATCATTGGTTCCGTTTTATCTGATTTAATCGGTTGCTCTTTTATGACGGAGAAAAATGGTGATGCGTAATTTGGTCTCCCCGATAAAATTGATAAATGGCGAAACGGAGAATATAATTATTTATTTATTTATTTATTTTTTTATTTATGTAATGGTACGGATCGAGTACTCAAGTACCATTACGGCTCATATAAACGGAGTAGTGTGAAGGATTTTAAATATTTTTTTCTTGGTGAATTTATAAATATACTAGAAGGAAAGTCTTATTAAGTACTTGATCCACACAATCTTTGACTGTGGGTTGGCTGTATAGAAAGACGTTGCGTTTGCGGATGGAAGTACAGTCGAGTAACTGCCTTTGGAGGGTACATGTGTGTTCCATGTATCTAAAGGAGGTGGTGTTTTTGGGCTGTGAGTGGCAAAGTTTGTGACCCATAGTTCAGAAGCATGAGTCGTGCTCCTTTTTCCTTTAATTACTGACCTGGTGTTGATTCACCCAACTAGAGCCTACCGGATTTATTATTTCTATAGAACCAAACTTTATAACAAATATTATTTATCTATTTATTTTCCATATATTTTCCTTTCCTTCATTTAAATATTTTGTTATAATGAGCTTAATCATTTGTATATTTTACCTAGTAAAATGGCAAATGATAGAAAGCCTACAACTAAATCTGGGAAAAAATCGGGCACGTGAAGCCACAATAAAATTGTCGAAGTTGATAATATTAAGACTGAACCGGAGAAAAATGACTCGACTTTAGATAATATTGAAGTGGATGTTCAATTTGACATTCCTAAATTGTCTGGTATTTTGCAACATATGTATGTGACCTCTGATTGGGAGGAATGCCTCAATATTCCTTTGCCTCCTAGCCCCTCACTTTATTCGACCATTCAAAACTTGGAGCAATCTTCAGCTTTGATGGTCACTTCTGAAGAGGAGACCCGGTTGGATCTGGATGACGCTGATAATTCGACGTCGTCTCAGAATAATCCTTCAGGGAAACCTGTGTATAAAGTATCGTTTTTGTCGGATAGTGGAGCAACTCAACACATTATTTCCAGTCCTGTCCCACTTGTTAATAAAAAACCCTGTAATGAAAAAGTGCTTAGTGCCAATGTAAACTCGACATTATCCTGTGAGTCGAATGGTGACTTACTTACTCGTGATTTACTTGGCAATAAGGTTAGGTTTAATAATGTTAGGTGTTGTCCTCAATTGTCTGAAAATTTGTTTTCTGTACGAAAATTGATAGATTTAGGTTTTACTGTAGTTTTGAATAATCAAAATATTCGAGTGGTAAACAGTGATCAGAAGGTGACCTATTATTCTGGAGAATATAAAAAACCATTTTGGCATATGGAACTGGTGACTGATTTTACTAATGATAGTGTGGATTATGATGACGAGACACCAGCGTTATCTCGTCACTTACATTTAAATTCTGCTCATGTTACTGATGTCATACCCACAATCAATTTGGAGGGAGAAGAGGAAGAAACAGGTGAGAATATAGGTAACAGAGAAAGAGAGAATTGTTCGCCGGTACAAATGTCAGATAACATTAATGAAACACATATAGGTAATAATGATAACATAAATAATAATAATAATAATAACAGTAAAACCAAACAAAATAAACCGGAGAATAATAATAATAATAATAATAATAATAATAATAATAATAATAATAATAATAATAAAAATAATAATGATAATAATGATAATAATATAGATGATAATGATAATTTAGAAAAGTCTAAAACGGAGGGAGTAAATGATAATAATAAAGGCAAAATTATGATTGACAATGAAAACCCGGAGAATGATCGAAAGGTAATTAATATTGAGGAAATTCCCGAACCTATGATATTAGACATTACTGGAGTGAATAAGTCTATACCCTTAGAACTGCACTGGCACTACAAGTTAGGCCATGTGTCACAAAAATATTTAAAGAAATTGGCGCAAACTAAACCTGAGTTAAAAAGAGTTAAGTTTACAGGAATAATAAAAGACTGTGAAATATGTGCAGTCTTTAACCTCACTGAATTACCCTTTAATCAAATAAGATGGGGAGCTGAGCGCCCACTACAAATGATTCATTCTGATGTAATGGGTCCTATATCACCCACTACATTTCCAGCTAAACGGAGATTTATAGTAGTATTTATTGATGACTATTCTAGGTATGCACAAGCATATACTATGACACAAAAGTCTGAAGTTGGCGAATGTTTAGAAACATTTATACGGAGCACTAGAAATTTATTAGGGAAAGATGTTAAGGTGTGTTATTTGAGATCTGATCAAGGAATGGAGTTTACGGGAGGATATACGAAACAGGTGTTAGAAAAGGAAATTATTGATCTCCAATTAGCACCACCTGATACACCCCAACACAACTGTGTGGCTGAAAGGTTCAATAATACCTTTCAAAGCAGAGTGAGAGCTTTAATGGCAGATTCAGGGTTACCTAAGAGTATGTGGGATTTAGCTGTTAAAGCAGCAGTTTACGTGTATAATCGTACCCCACACAAATCAATAAATTATGATATACCTTTAATTGAATTTGCACCAAGTGCACCATGTCATTTTAATCAATTACGGAGATTTGGTTGTTTGGCATATTCAAAGGTTAAAAGAAAACCGGAGACTAAATTCTCAGGACGGGGAATCTGTACTGTAATGGTTGGATATACCCGATCTGGTTATTTATTATGGTGTCCAGAAACTAAATCCTTAATTGAGTCGAGAGATGTAAGGTTTAATGAAAAACTGGTGTATAGGAATAAATATAAACAACAAAGGGAATAGAAAAAGGAGATATTAATTGGTTTAATAATTTTAATAATAAGAATGAAATGGAGAATGAAAAGGAGGATAAAAAAGAAGGAAAGTAAAGGAGTAAAAAGGAGAAAGTCAAAGCAATTAACAGGAGAAAAGAGTCAAAAGGTTGAAACTTTCAATACTGAAGATCCTAAATGGACTGAAGCTGAAAAACCTTGATGTAGTTCTAGACAAGTTTGTTTATACGGCTATGGCTGAAGTGAATGAGGACCCCATAACATATTTGGAGGCAATTAACTCATCCGCTAGCTTACGATGGAGAAAAGCCATTCAAGACAAAATTAACTCGCTCCAAGAACACGAAGTATGGACTATAGTTGATAGACCATTAGTTGATGAGAACGGAGAGAAACCAAATATAATAGATTCGAGGTGGTTATTTAAAGTCAAACAGGAGCCAACAAGAGATGTGAGATATAAAGCAAGACTGGTGGGAAGAGGATTTAAGGATAAGGTAGAATACAGTTTACTGGATATATATGTTCCAGTAACACCATTGGCGACTGTACGTAACTTATTAGCGATAGTAAATAAGTACAATTTGGAGATTTGCCAACTGGATGTAAAAACTGCATTTTTACATGGAGAAATAACTGGACCTATATATATGGAGATACCAGAAGGAGTAGGTATTGATCCTTCTGAAAGAGTAAATAAGGTGTGTAAATTAAATAAATCGATTTATGGGTTAAAAACTAGTCCTAAAAGCTGGAATATACTTTTCACAGAGGAGATGAAAAAGTTAGGCTTAAATAGTGATAAAAGACCCATGTTTATTTACTTGGAAAAACGGAGATAAATTTATAATCCTTCTAGCCTATGTAGACGATATTCTCATAGCTGGAAATTGTTCAATTTCAATTGAACAATTAAAGGAAAAATTTAGGAAAATATTTAAGTTTTCCGATATGGGAACTCCCCAGGATTACTTAAGTATCGTAATTAATAGAAACAGGAGTCAAAATAAAATGGAGTTAAAACAAACACAATTTATTAATAAATTATTAAGGAGATTTAAAATGGAGAATTGTAAACCTTGTAAAACGCCTATGGTAACTAGACAAGTAAAACGGAGGAATGAAAATAATTATGAACCTAAAAACTTAAATAAAACAGGAGAGAAATATCCATTTAGAGAAGCAGTCTGTTGTTTGTTATATTCAACTGGTAGAACAAGACCCGATATAGCCTTAGCTGTTAACCTAATGAGTAGGTGTCAAGGTAATCCAACTGAAGAGAATATACAGGAGTTAAAAAGAATCTTCAGATACCTAAAATACACTGAAAATCTAGGTCTAACTTATAATGGAAAACACGATAATTTTATAGGATATTCTGATGCTAGCTAGGGTGATTGTCCTGAAACAGGTAGATTTAATCTTGCTTTTGCTTATCAATGATTTATGGCATTATTAAGATTAAAATTCTTCGATGAAAACTGTATTTCCGGCATTATTTGGCAAAAACAAATATAAGAACCTTTGAACATTGAAAATAGCAACAAAAAACTTCAAATTTCAATTTTTATCACATTATCCAACTTTCCTAATCAAAATGATGTATTGTTTAACGGTAAATTCAATAAGCTCATTCCCAGAGCTCTATATCCATTATTTCAGAAGTTATCAAGAATTTTCTGCACACTCAATTTTTACTTAAATTTTTTATTAATTTTCTTCATTTAAATCACTCTAACTTTGCAAAGGAAAGGGTATTCAACCATCGAAAAACATTTTTGGATACCTCGGAAGATCATCTGTCATTCATCAACAGGATGGATGCTTAGACTTTATTCAGCTCCCTACAATTTGAGTTTTACTCTCATACAGACCCCAAAAACTTTAAATTTAAATTTTCTCTTCAATTCTACTTTTTTTTTTCTCAGAATATAGGCGTTTCGAACAATTTTTTGAAAGTTATGTCACTATTAGCATTTATTTCATTTTTTTCACTTTTCAGCAAAATAAAATTTTTCTCCCAGCACCTCAACCAATGAAACGAACTTCAATTTGATTTCTAAGCCCTTGCCTTTTAAGAATATGATTTGGCAAATGCCAGAGAATCCGTTCTCTATTTATGATGTTTTAAATTATTGGTATCCCACGAAATCATCAATATAATATTAGTCCGGTCAAAAGTGGTTTTTTATTCAGACAAATTAGAGTAGTTTCGATTTCTTTATTAATCGGTAGGTTTTGATGTCTAAAATAACTCACTAAAAATAATATTCCACCGTCACGTGCATTCACACATATGGAGTGAATACGCCCCTCGAAACAGTTTTTCACGTTTATCTAAACAAATATTAATTTTTTCAAAAAATTAGTTCAGTCTGGATATGTTTGATGCCTAATTTTATATAAAAAAGTTTATACATAATATTTTAGTCATTTCACATCGCCGTCTTCTTCCAAATGAAGATAATTATAAAGATTGTACATTGTCATTATGCACTGAAAGCAAGACTATTGTTGCTATATTGAAACGATAACTCAACTCATAATGATAAAATATTCATTATGCATTAATTTCTGTATGTGTATCTGAATAGAGTGTAGGAAGCAAGTGCCCACAGTTTGTTTATTTTATGTTACTGGCTGCAATTACAAACAATGAGGTAAACAAAGGAGGATATTTTAAAATTTTCAGTACCACATAATTTTTTCCAGATCCAACAATTGGGGTAAGTGGCTGAGGTATCTACCTACGGTTTGGGATAAAATAAGAGGCTCATGCAGGTCCTGAGAATACTTAAAAACTGAAGAAAAAGTGAAATGTAAGAAAAGTAAAATGAAGAAAAAATTTAGGTATTCATTTTTTTGGTATAAATTTTTAATTTCAGCTAGTGAATCGAAAAAAAAAATGAAAAGCTGGTGGCATTAGAGCCTCTTATTCCATCATTTTAAAACCCATGCAAAAGTGAATGCATCATCAGTATTGTGGCATTATAAGTTGAAATTTTTGCGTCTGTGTAGCAACAGTACCTGATACTTTCAGTGCGCAATGAAAAGGTACCATCTTTCACGCTCATTTGGAAGAGGAGGTGAGTACCAGACGACTAACATGAATATTATTATGACTTTTTGTTTAGGAAATGTGGTGTCAAATAATTTCATACTAAGAGACATACAAAAAAGAGATGTCCAATGCTCCGTATGCGATGTGGTTTAAAAACGTGTAAAAGATAGAAAAGCTGCACAGCAAAAGATGTGAATATTTAATTATAAAAATATGCGTCTCCATACCAACACACACACACACACACACAAGCTATAACCCATGCCCAATAACAAATATTTGAATTTGAAACGTTCTATCAAGGTTCTATCTTTGACATGTTTCTGAGCGTATGTTGGATATCTCTTTAGTTGTATGTCTCTGATAGTACTTTTCTATAAAAAATAAATATTTGTTGAAATAAACATAAAAAACTGTTCTGTGGATCATATTTACCCCATATTTGCTGACGCACGAGACAGGGGAATTTTACTTTTAATATTTATTTGAGAAGCTCGAATCAGTTGATAGGTGATGAAATCAAAGTTATTCTGATTTATCCAAAAAGAAGTCCTTTTTTGTTCTTATTTGACTGGACTATATAATATTAGCTTGAAGAAGTCTGAAGCCACTGGCTGCAAAAAGTCATCATTATAGCTGGGAAGTATTTTCGTATCCACTGAAACTATATGAATAATCATAATTTTTCTGAACTTCTGACATGGATAATTTATTATATTTAAAATAACAGTGAAAGTCACTATTTTAATTCGATACCTCAGCATTTTCCATCAATTATTGTCTACTTCAGTTGAATTAAAAAAATAATCAATGTCAATTTCTCTGGAATCGATACTTGGAGTCGAGAGAATTGAGTTTGATTTAAGAACTTGCTTACTTGGATCGAATAAATCCGACATGAAGAAGGTTATATAGTTTTCTGTTGCGCAGCAGATACAATACTGCTTGAGACTTCAGTACCTGAGCTCTATGTGTTCAGTATTATGTTTTATAACTATAATTTGATAACATAGCCTAACCTTCAACAATATATAAAATTGATTACGAGAGTAACTTGAGTGGAGTAATAGAAATTCAATAAATTTAGTTCAATTATCATTTAATTTATTGATCCAATTCCTTGCAAACCTGCCGTCTAATAACGCCTCTTCTTCTTAAATTTCAAGTCACCGAAATATTTTTTAATTCGTTTTATATTAATTTTTTGTTTTTGCTCTCTCATAATATTATTGTGTTTCACCGAGCACGCAATTTTCGGAGTATTAAGGCCTCGACATGCTTTGAAGATAAAATTTAAGTTTCTTAACGAGGAAAGCCGACAGTACAGTAATATACTGTCTCACAACACTTTGCGTTCCTCAAATATTGAAAATTAAAAAAATTTTTGAAGCAGTTATACCACTTAGTCTTCATTACAGATGGTTAGATGAAAATACCCATCAAGTATCAACTTCATCTTTATAATTTTAAAATATGTAGGTATTTAAGTAATTTCTCGAATGAAGAGAAGAGGAAAAACAGAAACAGAGTGAGTAAGTGAGAGAGGAAGGAGGAAGAATGAGAGAACGAAAGCGTGAGTGAGAGATAAAAGGGAAGCAAATATTATGTTTTAACGTTTAAACCGCGCGTATTTATGTGTGTATTCGATATTTGAAAAATGTCTACAACATATACGTATTAGAAATGTGGGTGTATATAAATATAAGTATGTGCCTGAGGGTTTAGCGGTGTTAACCATACGAACGCTTGCTACACTTCCAAACCACAAACCATATCTTGTGCTCGAAGTGAACGAGGAAAGAAAAAACCCACACACAAAAGCACCACCCCGGGTACTGGTAATCCTCATTATGAGAGCTAATAAACAGCGGAACAGCCGAATATAATATCGGGTAGGTGCCTAACCTATAAAAGTATAAAATAAGCAACAACCGTACAGAAGGAAAGAGCGACCGATTACGTTTAGGTGAAAATCATAAAGTCATCCGTTTTGTGGGAACGTGCAACTATTTTGGAACAGTTCGAACACAGCCACCATTGTGGGTATTTTTAGCTTTGCGCTCTCAGCATCCACTTGTAGTGGTGACTGATTAATTGACAAATAATAATAATAATAATAATAAAACCGAAAAGAGTGAGAAAATAAGAAAAAACAATAATACATGGATACAGGTACATAGCTACGCACAGGTACCTATGCACGCAGCCACTTGTGTTCGTTAAATTGGTTAGACGCCAAATAAAACACAACGAAAACGAAATTTCGCTTCTCCAGATATTCTCCAGAGAGACGTATACATAGGCACCGCAGCTATACTTCGTAAATTAAACAAAACGCGACATTTGACACGTTATTATTAATTTTCTCTGCTCGACGCCATCATTTAATACATACGGCTTCCGTTGGCCGCCATTTAAAATACGCTTGTCGGTACTCCATTTTGACGTCGAGCTGGTTGGTAGCTGTTTACCAGTTAACCTGCGTAATGCCTACCTCGGTACCTGCACTTTTACTGTATATACAGCGAGTGTTCACGTAAAACTCTCAATAAGAAATGTGACAAAGTGAGCATCGACGAGAGCTGGCTGCAGCGGTGTTCGCAACCAAAATTCGACTAAATTAACGACAAAACAAACAAAGTTAGCACTAAGGTAAATTCGTTTTGTAATTGGAGTTCTACCTGTTAACCTGTATATACATATATATATATACCAACCTACTTGTGTTTATCGTAGGTACGCCAAACGTCGAATGCATTGTTAACGAAGTCATGAATACGAAATTTGCAAATTTTCGAGGTAATTTGTCCAAACAGCGAGTTTTGAACGAGCTGGAAAACTGGAACGTTGGTAGACGGCCACGTCGTTGTGGTTTTTATGGAAACTCCTGATGACTCAACGATAGCACATTTTGTACGAATTGGAGACATTCATAATTTATCCGCAAATTAATAACAAATTCATCGCGTCTATTTGGAGAAGTAGTCGCTTTTTTTCTTTAAAGGCAGGTCAACCAGCAAAACGATACCGTGGAAAACAGTCAAACTGGTGTTTTTGAAAACATTTTGCACTTGGTTAAGTGGGTGGCTTTCCCCCAAAATAAAACAATTAAAATTTTTCAAAATAATAATACGATAAAAGAAATTTTCTAATAATAAACGCCATTTTCTTTTCTTTCTTTTGTCTACACTGGAACTGAAGATTAAATTACTTACTCTTGACTTGTAAACTGCAATCTCAACCACCATCTTGTTCGATGTTAAATTCATGTCTTTTGTTTCTCTATTCGGCTTTTATGATTGTTATGGCAATGGTAAGACACGGCTTCCTTTTTTTATTCGAGAGATCACACTTTCATTTCTATTTTCTAAAATGAAGTCATCCAACCTTTCTCTTTCAAATTCTTGAAACTCAAGCATGGTGATGTGATCAGACTTGAACTTCCTGCAGTTGTGGATATATTTATGAATATGATATTGTTTTTTTTTAGAAA
The DNA here is from genome assembly GCA_011428145.1 of Ericerus pela. Classification (NCBI taxonomy): domain Eukaryota; kingdom Metazoa; phylum Arthropoda; class Insecta; order Hemiptera; family Coccidae; genus Ericerus; species Ericerus pela. The sequence goes on along the minus strand of WOFM01000302.1, from coordinate 1,895,875 downwards.
TTATATATATAATTATTGTTAATCATATTATTAAAATAATTGAAAGATTAAATATAATATTTCTAGATGGGGATATAAAATTTGCAAATAAATTTATCATATTTATATATAATAATATTATTATTATTGATGTTATTATATTTATTATTGATTTATTGTTAATATTTATTTTTAATATGAAATTATTTAATTTTATTATTCTTATTTTATATAGCTGATGTTGACACTTTCATGTTTAATTTGGTTCAGTGTACGATGTTTATTTTTCCTGAATTAATAATTCATAATTTTACTTTTTACCCCCTTGTTTTTGTCTAAATTATAAGTTACGAGTGTGTTCCACGCACTGAAGTTGTTCGTATTTATTTTCTCATTACATAACATGGTTAACTGTGAAATGAAATAAATTTATTTAACCCAATCGAATTTAAATTTTCATTTACGCCCCCACGTAAAAGTGGCTGCATTACGTCTTATTCCTGTAGAGATTTCCAACCAAATAGAGAAGATTTTATGCTAAATTAATTAGGTAGATACCTTAAAGTAAGTTTAAGAAATTATTTAGAACTTTAACCCTTCTTATTAGACTATCTAGTTTTGTTATTCCATTATAACAGTACTGATAATCTGAGGATAGGTTAGTGAACTTTCTTAAGGTGCAGATTTTCTGCAGGTAAATAAATCAATAGAAGAAGAGTAAAATATACAGGTGTCTGCATTATAGAGTGTTTAGGTGCTCGGCTTGGCAATTGAAAGGTTGCCAGTTCAAAATCAGCCACCACCATCATATTTCAGACTCATTGACTTAAAATAGTGGTGTATTCAGTTTAATTGCAGATCGAAAGTGTCATTTTTAGGGGAAATGCAAATAATCTGAGGAGTTGACCTTCCTTTTCTATACATTTGTGGATAGTTTGTTATTTGGATACTATATCATATTTCAAATTTTCTTCCTTTCATTTTCTTCAGTATACAATTAAAAAATTTATACTTGGTAGACTATTAACCACTGGATTCCAACCATCCACATCAGATCACTTCGATATCATAATGCATCCAGCAGTTGCACGAATTCGAGGTAAAATGGCAACATAGCCAAAGTCCATTCATAAATAAAAATCAATAAATAAATTTAAGACATTAACTGTGTAATTTTTTGCAATCCAAATTCACTTATTCAGAAGATAATGCTCTCTATATAGAATTTTAGGAAGCTGTACAATTCATTCAGGTATTGAATATAGGTATGTTATTTTATCCATGTGGATTCCTGATTCTGATTTAATTCCAATTATGAAGATTTGATGTGGATTCATGCAGATTTAAAACAGATTCTCTAACGAAGCATTTCCATTCTTATTGTAGAATATCCAGTTGTGGAATACCTTGTCGTGAGAGATATTCTCACCAGAAGGAAATTCTACAGAATTTAAGCATGTTCAGCCACTTCGTACATAAGTACGGGTAAGCCAGAACCAGACCAAACACTGGTGATTTTAGAGCCGATTTGGGTGGTTTATATACGGCTTATTTACACGCACATTAAGACACGTATGTTAGAATATACGTACGTCTGTGAGGGCGGCCAAGTCGCATCATCCCCTACCGCGATAAGAGATGGCTGACCAGTTTGTGTACCAATTATGACATTTTTTCATTGTGTCACGATTCGGTACTCGTACATTACCTGCATGTACTTGCAGGTAATTACGATCGAACGTATTTAGTGTGTTTAACGTCACAAGGACGATTATTTGCCTACCCTTTGGGGCAGCGACTGTTGTTGAGAGGTCTGAGCCCCTTTACCTCAAACCGATGAGTCCCCACAGCTACTCCCCCCCAGTTTTTGCGCCGCAAAAATGATCAAAATGCGCAAGGCCTGGGGGATGTGCGGGTTTCTACTTCCGCCTCTTGTTGGCCTCCCATTTTTCCAGGGCGCTACCTACCACAGCCCCGACGCACTTGTAGGATTCCCTACGGGCGTGTATCCGGGCCAGGTAATTTGCTCAGCTGTCCTCTCCCCTACGCCTCGGTGATACGTTCTTTGAGCGGGCATAGGGGTGATGATGGGAGTGAGGGGGCAGCGGATGTTTAAACATCGGCTTCCTTAACATCGGGGAGTTTGAATTCCCCGATGTCCAGGTGGCCAACTTAGCTTTTTTGTTCATGGCCCTCTCAGCCATGAACAAGAACCTCATCGGCTCCCTTTTTTCTTCTAGTTTTGGCTCTGGATTCGGGGGTTCTGGAGTCGGAGTTGATTCCTTTGGCAACTGGGGAGGAGAGATTATTGGAGGCAGAGGAGTTGTCATTTCCGCTAGGACATCGTCTACTGGAGGAGCCGTGTCCATTAGCAGCTCCTCCTCTATCTGGTCCAGCTCCGTCTTCTGCTCGGTCTTCCACTGAGTTTGTGAGAACTCAGTAGTTTTCCAGGCAATTTGGGAGGTGGCGGACTTCAGGATGGTATTGGTTGGCAGCGACATTAGAATAGATTGTTGAGGGAAAGGAACCAAAAATATTATTTCAGAGAACACATCCAAGATCTATGGCAGTTCTGAAACGGGTGAATTTACTGCTGTTTTCGATTTACCATTACAGTTTCATTTCATTATTTTCACATCTTCTTATTAGTATGTAGAGGGGATAGCGCTTAAAATTCTCGGCCGTATGCAAGTTTTCTGGTTAAGTTCTGATCGGTTTAAGCAAAGTTATGCCTGAAATAAACTCATAGAATATTTTTTTCAAATTTTTATTACAAAGGAATCTCCGCTTGTGACGTGACAATGTTGAGATTATCTTTGTTTTTAATGGTAAACGCACGTTGCGATGTTTATTTCCGTATCGCACGTGTATTTGTTTATTCCTGTTGTTTTCTTTTTGTTGGCATTCCTTGTTTGCTTATCTCAGGAGTTTCTTTTGTCTCACGGAGTTCCGATATTTGTCGCATATTTTTTAGCAAATTTAAACTTACGTAGCGGATATTACTTTTTCGGGAGTAAATTTTATTTTCTTCGCATTAACCTTTCAGACATGCGAGAAGAATGGGAATTTTTGCGTTTTTTACTGCCTAGGGGCCTGCCTCTTTTTCGTGGGCTTATGGGGGCCTCTGCATCGAATGTTTTAGTGGTAACATCGTCTGAAAATCTTACAGACTTTTTTGATGTTTTCTGTTGTGAATTATTTATTTCACATTTTTCGACGGATTCTTCAGTGTTTGTTGGTGAATCCGTCTGTATATTTTACATTCTCCCTCTGCAACCTTTTTTTCTTTTATCGTCACTTACCATGTATGCAGGCTTCAATCTGTCGATTGAAATTGTTCGAGGTTTGCCTGCAATGAGTATCACAATGTTTTTCTCAGTCTTGTGATACTACTTTATAAGGACCGGCGTATGGTTTCTCCAGCACAGATCTCATTTTTTCATCTCTAACAAATACGTGTGAAGTATTGGCCAAGTGTTTCGAGAAGTAAATCTTGTGCTGGCCATGGTGAGCTGCCTGTTTTAGGAAATTGTTGGCATCATTTCTTAAGTTTTGTACCATTATTTCGGGGCTAACTTCATTCGATTCTGTGAAGAAGTCCCCTGGAAGGCGTAGCTCTTCGACGAATGCTAATTGCGCTGCAGAGTGGCCTGTATCAGTTTGTAGGGCAGATCGAAGGCCTAAGAGGATGGTAAGGAGTACTTCTACCTATCTCTTTATATCATGTGACATGATAGAGGCTTTGAGAGCTCTATGCCATCTCTTGATTTTGCCATTGGCTTGAGGATGGTAAGCTGTGGTATGACTGTGTTGAACACCCCTAAACAGTTCATTGATAAATCTCTGGAAAGTTTGTGCTGAGTTGCGAAGTCCAAATGGCATTAGAAGGTATTCGAATAATCCAAAGGGGTTTATAACCGCTGTTTTTGGTACGTCCTGGTCAGCCATAGGAATTTGGTGGAATGCCCAGTTGATGTCAATTTTGGTGAACATTGTTTTACCTTTCATGTTTGCGTTGAAATCCATTATATTAGGGACTGGGTAGCAAACAGGAACTGTTATGGAATTTAAGGGCCTGTAGTCTCCAACAATTCGCCACTCTCCACTTGCTTTTTTGGTAATGTGGATAGGGGAGCTCCATGAGCTTTTTGAGGGGCGACATATGCCCTCCTCAATGATGCGATGAAAGTACTCCCAGGCTGCTTTAATTTTGTCAGGCAATAACCTTCGTGCTCTAGCATGGCAAGGCTGTCCTTTGGTTTCAATTTAGTGAACCATGTCGTGTTTGTATGTAGGATGCCTGCAAATTGATGGCTGAGTGACTCCAGGATAGTCAGACAGAATCCGTAAGAGTTGTCCATCGACTTTTGTAAAGCTGGATATATTTGTGTCCAGTCTGTAAGCATGCGTTTTGCCATCCACACAATTTTTAGTTTCACTATTGATCAGTTTGCCGTTTTTGAGGTCAATGATCAGGCCATAATGTGCAAGGAAATCTGCACCCAGGATCGGGTTTGGAACATCAGCAACCATGAAGGACCACGTCATATTTTCCTCAAGTCCGATGTCAACTTTGCTGGTCTCAAGTCCATAGGCTGGAAGGTTTTGACCATTCACAGTACGGAGATACTATTTTGGAGGAAGTAGATATGGTTTTTATTTACTTCCAATATACTCAAGTCTGTACCTGAGTCTATCAAGTACCATCTCCTGTTTGTCCTGTCCTTTATGAACAGGTGGCATGAGTGTTTTTCCAAGGGGTCTTTGGCCGCATAGATGGTCCCTTGTTCTAGTTTGACGCTTCCTTGTTGTAGGATTTACCCCACCATTTGCACCTGTTGTTGCATTTGGTGGCCTCCTCGCCAAACTTGTTATGGAAGAAACAACTCTTCTCTTCCCAATTTTGAGACTGGTTTTTGGGAGATGATGTATGTGGGGGAGTTGAACTCTGACCCCTGTTGTTGGAACTTGATCTTTGGTCTCTGGACTGGGATGGTCGTCCTCTGCTATTGCCTTTGTTATTGTTGTTGTTTCTTGATTTGGATCGTTGTTGCCAGCTACTATTGGGTTTTGTTGAGCTTTGGCTTTTGTTCCATTTTACTTCATCAATCAACTGAGCTATTTGGGCTCGAAGTTGAGTGAGTTCTCCAGTCTCTGCAGACACTGCACTGACCACGGGCTTTGACCTGGTTTATTTGAGTGCATTATCTGCGGATTTTGCAAGGAAGTCCAAGTCTGCCGATGTATTTATTACGGTCAAACCTATGGCGGCTAGGCATTGCACAACACTTTGTCGAAGTTGTTTGCAAAATTGATTGCCTATGACAGAAGGGCCTACTATGTTATCTGCCTTCTGCCTCAATTTTGCCATGAAGATTGAGGGTTTGTCGTTCCCCATCTTCATACCACCCATCACATCATCAATAATTTCGTTCTTAGTTTTTCCAAATACATTTTTGATCTTCTTGACGAAACAAGCATATTTGTCATCTTCTGTTGAAGGGTATTCCATAATATCTGGAATGTGGTGGATTATCTGTGGGGGCATGCCTCCACATATGTGGAGATACCGCTGGTTCTGCGTTATATTTTCTGTCTTGAACCTGCCTTCCAATAGAGTCAGCCATAAGTCTACCTCATTGGGCAGATATTCCAGGATCTCTATCCTCCGTCTGTAGAAGTTGGGGTTCTGCCTTGGCTGCAATTGCAAAAGTTGCATAATCTGCGCCAACACTTCGGGTGTCAGCTGTGGCTGACTACTACCTCCCTGTGATAGTTGTGGGTTTTTGGTTGGTGGTGGGACCATTGCTGTGTCTTTCTGATGACAAGCGTATTCCACAGAACTACTTCTTTCCTTGCTGGTCGAAAACACTGGCTCCTGTGTTTGTAGGACAGGTGTTTTTGGGTCAGAACTTTGGCTTAAAGTTTGACCACTTCTCAACATTTTTACTGCTAATTGATCTTTATTTATTGCAGCTCCCAGTCATGTTAATTCTGGGTGTTGAGGGCCTTCTTCCAGATTTGGTAAATTCTTGGAGTGTCAAGTCGAAGTCAGGGGAGTTGGAAGATGAGTCCAACCTTCTTCATTCAGGTCTACTGTCTGGTTTCTCCTTGTTTGTATATTTTAAGGAGAGGGTATAAATTCCCACTTCAGCAGACTCTACTTCGACGACCTAAAAGGTGTCTTAGTATGCAAAAAAAGTTTTGTATTTGCTGAACAAGCAAGTATCTCGCCAGCGCACCACGCCAAATTTTTGTAAAATTGCAACGCGCCTAAGGACACCTCACGACATACCCAAATATCACGTCAAGGTCACCACTGTGGAATACCTTGTTGTGAGAGATATTCTCACCAGAAGGAAATTCTACAGAATTTAAGCGTATTCAGCCACTTCGTACATTAGTACGGGTAAGCCAGAACCAGACCGAACACTGGTGATTTTAGAGCCGATTTGGGTGGTTTATATACGGCTTATTTACACGCACATTAAGACACGTACGTTAGAATATACGTACGTCTGTGAGGGCGGCCAGGTCGCATCATCCCCTACCGCGATAAGAGATGGCTGACCAGTTTTTGTACTGATTGTGACATTGTTTCATTGTTTCACGATTTGGTACTCGTACATTACCTGCATGTACTTGCAGGTAATTACAATCGAACGTATTTAGTGTGTTTAACGTCACAAGGACGATTATTTACCTACCCTTTGGGGCGGCGACTGTCGTCAAGGGGTCCGAGCCCCTTTACCTCATACCGATGAGTTTGTAATGAATGTATATTCCCGTTATGCATCAACATTTTAGACACATTCTAAACATTTTATCGATAACAATCTGTAAAGCCTTTGCATGTTTGCCAATCGAAAACCTCGATATAATAACAAGCATCGTAAGAATCGACAAACCACTTTCGGAAACTACTCTGGAATGGAGTCAAAAATTCCGCGAAGCCGTCTGAACCAGATTCACAAATAAATCTTAAATGAACACCAACGTGTGACGTCACACTTGAAAAAAATGTACGCGAGAAAGCCAGAATCCAGAATCTGATTTATGAATCAAAGACAGCATCCATTCGAAACGAACATACCTCATAATTATGCAAATTCGAATACCTAGGTATAAATACAACAGAAATCAATTAATTTGAAATGTTCTGTAATGTTTTAAAAGTGACTTGAAAACTAATTTTCAGTTTCACGAACGAAAGTTTCACCGACTTGGATTTTCATATTCTTTATTTTGAAGGACCTCACAACGATTTGATAAAGAGGAAACAATTATGGCGAACCACCGAACTTTTCCCTAATTTTATTATTTTATTTTTTTCATCTCCTTAAGATCATTCTAGTCGTTGCATAACAACGCTCTTCACAAAGAATGAAGTTGGCAAGTTTTATCCACCTAATAGCAGCCATCATAAAATTAAATTTCACTTCATGCGAGTCCCTCGATGTTTTCGCACTCGCGTTAAATTACATAGGTACAAATTAAAAAGATAACGTGTAACTCTAATTAAAAGACGTCAAAAAGCGAAGAGAAAAAAGCATCTTCAATTTCCCCGTTTTAATGAGTAAATACTGTGTAAAGTAAAAGGCCATTTAAAAACGGATGCACCCTAATTAACCATCCCTGATTTCGATCTAAATGGGTGGTTTACGCAAAATTTACAGTTTCCGTCATTTGATTTTTTTTTTTTTGGTTTTTTCACCCCCAACCATTATTATATTATGAAATAATTATCCTTACGAGAGTCTAATCGAATCATGAAAAAAACAAAAACAAAAAACAACACCAACAAAAAAGCATTTCGTACTGTTATACGAGTATCACCCACTTCATTTACTGTTTTTTATAACTAACTGTAGCGTTGCTGAAAATAAATAATAGAAATTTATAGTACCCCATTCGATGTTGTACATTTTACGTTCACATATGGAAAGGATGGAATTATTCCAGAGACACCATTGGGGGAGCAACAAAAAAATTACTCTTAAAAAAATTCCCACTCTCGAATAGTACTGAAAATAGAAATAAAAAAAAAAAGGTTATTTTTCCCACTCAAAATCAGTCGTTGATTTTGTATCGCAAAAAACAAAAAAAATAAAATAGGTAAAACAAAACAAAACAAAATTTAGCAAATGAGTGGAGAGAGAATATTATTTAAAATAGTTAATTGATTAAATTATATATAGGTATATGGCGTGGTTGTACTTTTTGGAGAACGCAATTTTATTTAAACATTTTGACTTTTTTCTTCTCTTTACGTCGAGGCCCATGTCGGAAGATAATCTAAATTTAAATGCAAATGCCGGATTATTTTAATAAATGGTTCATTCGGCGAAGTGTACGGAAAACTTAGCTAGAAATAATAAAGCTCAACATTTTCGATAAAATATTTGGCCTCTAAATGTTCGATGTCCCCGAGTGGGAGATTGTGAAAACAAAATTCCTCACACCAGAAAAGGGAATTGGGAGAAATTTAAATGAACATTTGTACGCAATGATATCTTAAATAACGGAAGGAACCGAGCCAGAGGTTTTGTATTGGACTAATTTCGTAGAAAGCTGAAAAGCTGAAATCTCTTTTCGTTTGAAGTTAGAAATTAGTTTTTTTTTGTTTTTCGCAAAAGTGAACTAAACCCTGGCGGACCGGGTGGAATAGAAACATATACTTGTTTTTGTTAGGGAAAAAAACGCATTGGGAAAACGTTGAACGTTTAAGTATTGTATATTACACACCAAGGTTCAAAAGTCAGCATTTACATGTGATGGAAACTTTGAGAAATGAGGGCAACAAGTGAGAAATTCCCGAGTCATGTAAACTCACTTTTAAGCCTGGCTGAGGAAGATATTTTACTTAATTAATGACAAGAAAAGGCAAAACGTTAAAAATCTATCATAATGATGAGTCTTGCATGAAATTTATAAAAAAATGGAAAAATGGACTAAAATATTAACCGCCTTACTGTGGAAGATTCAACGTTTCATTTAGAAAATTTAATCTCTACCTCGATGTAAACTAAGTGTACCTCAATGTAAAGTGAATGTGTTTCCGATGCCTCAATTTTTTAATTAAAGATGTGTTCACTTTACATCGATGTTAAATTCAACAAGTATAAGAGGTTCTTTTCACTCGCAAAATACCAATGTTAACATTGAAATTCTGATAATATATTATACAAATATGTTCTCTAAAATATTACAAGGGCATAGCTGGTAGTGTTGACAAAAATATTGGTATATGTATCTGTGGCAACTCCAGATCAGTAAGAATAGGTGAACTTGGGCACTTGCTGATCAATTATGTGACCAGTGTCGGATGAACGCTTTTTTTGATTCATGGGCTATGGCATATATCAGTCATGGTCTAATTTTATTACTTCCTAGCAGCATACACACAACTACGAGTAAATTTTGTGAGGTGCATATGCGATAACCATAGCACCTCACGAGTGGTAACCTGATGTAATACTGGGAATAAAGTATACAGCGCTATCTCTTGGGGATGTTAATTGCACACCTTTGCCTTCTCATGTTGTCTCCTGGCAATGAGTTGAGTGTGGCACATGCTGGAGCAGTGGCATGTGTAACTGTACACAGGTCTGTCAGCCCCTTCAGTGCATCCACAGCTGCTGCTCATTGGCAATCCTGCTTCTTGTATTTTTTGTTATGGGGAAATGGTGTGGTGACTGAGTACACAAATGTTATCTGTCAATAACATAGGGGCCCATGATGCTGAGGATAAGGTGGTCCAATTTTATGGGTGGATGAAATATAGGTGATGCCAGTTCAAATCCCCAAACCAGCAGAACCCATAGTATCGATTCATGTTCAGACTGCATTTAAGCGATATGTATTTGCAGGTAAAAGTATCAATATTTTCCATCAAAACTCCAACATAAGTTGCAAACTTTTTCATTCTTTCTTCATGATCTTCTTCCACTTGACTGTCAATATTGTAACTCTCAACTTTTCTCTATCACTAAAATTTTCACTACAAATCCAACTCTATATCATCCATAATACCCACAATTCTTGCACACAACTCCCTTCACCTTCAAACCTCATCGCTTTTCTGGTATAAATTGGAAAGTTTTTCCGTCATAACCTGTTTATTGTAATGTTAGCTTAATTTCTGTTTTGTATTTTTTAGTATAATAATAATAATAATAATAGGTAATAATAAAATTGAGTTGATGCATCATTGAAGTAGGAACTGATGGAAAAGTATGCAATGTATCTGTTAGTAGGTAGTAGGCACCAAAGGCTGGTAGAGTACACTAATTTTTTTACAATTGTATGATGGAAAAGGCATTCTGTACAAATTTGAAAATGTTGGAATTACCACAAAGTTTTCTTGTACCATGCTTGGATAGGCAGACATTTTGTATAATGTTGTATTTTTTATCAGCTTTGTACAACATTAGTTGTATCAAGATTGAAATAATCATTTTTCATGTGATTTCCTGTAGAAGATTATTGGACATTGGGGGCTTGATGTCCATAATAAATATTTATATATCAAGAATAATTAATAAAGAAATAATATAACTCAAGTACCGCATCAAGTAATCACTTCATTATATAAAGAAGAACAAGTAGATGTTAACTCTACGAGTACAAGAAGAAGAAGTGAGTATAAAGAAAAGAATAAATTTTCTTAGTGGTATTAACGGCGTATCGTACATCAGTGTAGCCAACAAGTGCTCAAACAATCAGTGTAACCCCAACACTCCCTCCTTGGTTGAGTGACGCAGTTGGTCCATTGAATTGTTGAGTTGGTGCGGTAAAATAACTGTTTGGAGAAAACCATTATTATGGAAAATCTCCAATATTTCATCAAACGAATATTTACTCCTTTTGTTGAGGAAAAACCGTATAAACAGTAAAAAAACCTCAACTTGAATTTCTCCGATCTCTATTCTCCATACACTTATCTCCGTTTTAAATCTCCTTTAGAGGAAAACTTATAATTAAGAAAAACCTCTATTTCTCCAATTGTTACTCCTATTCGAAGAAACCCTTTTACTCCACAAGGTAAAACTTCGAAATATTGCTAAAGAAAATATTTAAATTTGTGTGTACTATTTTGGTCATTATCACTTAATTAGCCTTAAGCCACCATAAGACTAGTTAAATGATTTGTTATTGTTTTTCAAAATAAAGTGTAAGGTTTGTACAAAATAATAAAATTCATATAATTAATAAAAATACAAAACGAAAAACAAAACAATTCAATAACACACAAATGATAATAAATGAATAATAATAATCACTCCTCCCGAACACAAACATATTTACAAATGGGTAGGTAGTACTTAAATAATAATGACTTGATTTTTGACAAGATCGTTTTTTTTTTTTAGGTAGTTGACTTATCTCCGCTTCGACTCAGATCTACTGCTTTCGTGTTTACTGATTATCTGTAAATAAATTATTTTATGTTACTATTACTCCAGTAACATTCAAATCATAGTACTCCAAATTTTAGTGGTTGGTGTTGTCCTTAATGTTTAATATTCTCTGTACTAATTTTTTAAACACTCCTATCGACAAAGGTTTAGTAAATATGTCAGCCTCCTGATCTTCAGACACGACTTTAACTAAATTTACTTTACCATCTTGTTGAGCTTGTCTCACGTAATGGTATCTCGTGTGTAGATATTTTAAGCCTGGTGCTCCTACCATCTGATCTCCTTCGATAGCAGATTTGCTATCACAATAAATTGTTGCCGGTAAATAAGATACTCCTATTATTTTCTCCGTTATTTCAGCTTGAGTTTCTGTCTCCTTGGCTAATTCACTCATGGCTATGAATTCAGCCGCACAAGTGGAAGTGGTTACGCACCGTTGTTTGTAACATTTCCATGCAATCACGTCTCCAAATAGTTTAACAGCGTATCCAGCTGTTGAAACTCCAGTTACTGGGCAATCTCCCCAACTTGCATCGGAGTAACCTTCTAAGTTATCACCTTCTCCAAGATAAGTTAGTCCTAAATTCTCCGTATGTTTAAGGTATCTAAAAATTCTTTTTAACTCCTGTATGTTCTCCAGTGTGGGAATTGATTGACACCTACTCATTAAGTTTACTACCAATGCAATACCTGGTCTTGTTCCTCCAGTCAGATATTACAAACATCCGACAGCTTCTCTGAACGGATATTTTTCTCCAATTTGTGATTCCTTTGTCTGTTCGTAATTATTTTCATTCCTCCGTTTAACTTGCATTGTCACCATTGGTGTTTTGCAAGGCTTACAGTCTTCCATTTTAAATCTCCTCAATAATTTGTTAATAAAATGAGACTGTTTCAACTCCAATTTATTAATACTCCGATTTCTTTCTATTTCATTACTTAAATATTCTTTGGATGTTCCCATATTTGAATATTTAAATATTTTTTGTAAATTCTCCTTAAGTTGTTTAATTAACTCCAAGCAGTTTCCAGCTAATAATATGTCATCGTTATACGCCAGAAGTATAACAAATTTATCTCATTTTCTCCATTTGAACAGACAGGAGTCCTTAACATCACTGACCAAGCCAATTTTATTCATTTCTGCAGTAAAAAGGACATTCCAACTTTTTGGACTTGTTCTGAAACCGTAGATTGATTTATTTAATTTGCAGATTTTGTTTGCCTACTCCGAAGGATTTATCTCCACTCCTTCAGGAATCTCCATGTATATTGGGGTGGTTACTTCTCCATGTAAAAACGCAGTTTTCACATCCAGCTGACAAATCACCAGATTGTACTTATTTACTATTGATAGAAAATTTAGTACTGTTGTCAGCGGTGTTACTGGCGCATATATCTCCAATAAACTATACTCCATTTTGTCTTTAAATCCTCGTCCCACTAATCTCGCTTTATAGCGGATTCCTCCGTGTGGTTCTGTTTTGGTTTTGAATAACCAACGAGAATCTATGACATTTAATTTTCTCCCATATTCATCAACGACTTGGCCGTCTATAATACTCCAGACCTGATGTTCATTTAACGAGTTTAGTTCCTCCTTTATAGCTATTCTCCACGCCTGATTATTTGAGGAACTTATTGCCACCATATAAGTTTTAGGATCCTCATTTATTTCCACCATAGCTATATATGTAAACTCGTCTGTGTTATTCTCCGAGTCTCCAATATTCACAATGTTTTCTCCTTCAATAGTTGAATGCTTCAACTTTTTGACTTTTTGCCTTAGACAGTCTGTTTGATTTTCTCCATTTGACTCCTGTTGAAGTAGATGTTTCTTCTTCTTTCTCCTATTCAGACTCCTTTTGAAATTTATCAAACCAGTCGTTGTTAATATGTTTATTTTTCTCCAATAGTTTATATTTCTCCCTATAAACTATTTTCTCATTAAAACATACGTCTTTCGATTTGATAAACGTTTTATTCTCCGGACTATAGAGTAAGTAACCTGACGGGGTATATCCAACCAAAATGGCTGGTATACCTCGTCCTGAGAATTTAGTCTCCGGTCTCCTTTTTACCTTAAAATATGCCAAGCAACCAAATATCCTTAATTGGTTGAAATGACAATTTGTGTTAGGCGAGATCCTTTTTATTGGTGTTTCATAATTTACTGATTTGTGGGGTGTACGATTGTACACATAAACAGCTGCTTTGACTGCCAAATCCCACATGCTCCTGGGCAAACCTGAATCTAGCATTAATGCTCTTACTCTGCTTTGTAACGTTTGGTTAAGTCTCTCCGCTACTCCGTTATGTTGTGGTGTGTCAGGTGGTGCTAGTTGTAGGTCAATTTAGTTACGCTTTAGTATCTCCTTTGTGTATCCTCCAGTAAACTCTGTACCTTGGTCTGACCTCAAGTAGCACACCTTAACATTGTCTCCGATTAAGTTACAAACATTACGTAAGAACAACTCCAAACATTCTCCAACCTCCGACTTGTGAATTCTGATGTGTGCTTGTGCATAATGTGAGTAGTTGTCAATAAACACTACTATAAATCTCCATCTTCCAGGGAATGTTGCTGGAGAGATAGGTCCTATTACATCTGAATGTATCATTTGTAATGGTTTCTCCGCTCTCCATCTCGATTGTTTAAATGGTAATTTAGATAAATTAGCTAAAGCACATATTTCACAATCTTTGATTACTCCAGTGAATTGAATTCCTTTTAATTTGGGATGTGTATTAGCTAATTTTTTTAAGTATTTCAACAACAAATGACCTAGTTTATAGTGCCAAAATAACTCAAGTGGTATTTGTTTCTTCGTAATCTCCATGATAGTAGTAACAGGCATTTTATCTCCATCTAATATATATCTATCACACTCTATATTTTCAGTGTCAGTAACTGATTTTTCATTTTTCTCCTCAACTCCCTCCGTCTTTTTCTCATTAAGACTTTCTCCATTTTTCTTTACTTTCTCTGATTTCTCCTCTTTATTATCACTGTCTCCTCTCTCCGATAATTGATTATCTTCATTCTCCGATAGAGTAGGTGAACAATTCTCTTTATTGATATTATCTCCATTATTGTCATACTCTTTGTTTTTACTTTCTTCTCCTAAAATGTCTCCTTTATCTCCTACTCCCTCCAAATTTTTTGCAGAAACTATATCTCCTACATGAGCATGACTAAAAATTACACTAGGTGCTAACTCCGGATTCTCATCGTCATAAATAGGTGAGCCAAAAGTATGATCAGTATAAAAGTGTAAGTGCCAAAATGGTTTAGTATAGGGTCCTTGAAAATAAACTACACTTTGCTCCGAATTTGCAATACGTACTGATGTATAATCAAGGACAACTGTAAAACCTACATGTATCAATTTTTGTAGAGAAAATAAATTTTCCGAAAGGTTAGGACAACACTGTACTCCTTTAAACATTAATTTGTTGCCTTGTAAGTCACGAGTTACTAATGTACCTAAATCCGTACATGGTAAATGTGAACTTGCATCAGCACTTAAAACTTCCTCCGTATAGGCTTTACGAGATTGTAAAGAATATGCAGTAGTCATTAAGTGCTGAGTGGCTCCGCTATCAGCTAAAAATGATATTCTGTAAGTACTACCTGATTACTCCGTATTTGGTTGTTTCACCAGTTGACCAACCTCCATAGGGGTTTCCTCCGAGTTGGTGACTTAGTGCCGACTCAAGTGGTGTGTTCTCCATTTTTCTAACAAAGGGGACAGGGCTCGGTGGCAGCGGGAAGTTTAAATACTCCCTAAAGTACTCCATAGTTTCTGATCCGATCACTCCAGTAATTGTCACCATCTCAGTCTCCGATTCAACTGTTGTCTCCACTCCGATGTCTAAGTGCTCAACAACAGCCGACTCGAAGATGAAGAACTCTTCACTCGAAGAGAACAAATCCTCCTGATTTAACAGATATTTTGCATATGTATGTGTCGACTCTGACAATGTGGAAGCATCTCTTCGCTTCTTGAACACCACTTTACCACATGCAGCAACTCCTCTCCGATTACTGACAGTGCCCCAAGCTGGCTTGTTAATTCCTCCACTGATCCGTTTCATCGGATCATTAATCAAGCCGCTCTGTTGCACAGACGGTCTTACTCCACAACCTACTGCGCAGCAAAGTGAAAATACTCCTCTTCCGCCAAGGTGTGTTGCTCTGAATCCAGTTCTCCGATACTGAATTCTTGTGTCCAGTACCACCGGTTGCATTTTCCCTATCTTGGGACACGTCGCCGAAATATGTGTTGTCGTGACTACTCCACACATGTAACACATTCTCCGTTCCACCGCAGGATTCAGGCAATTTACTCCAAAATGCCCGTAACGTTGGCAATTGTAGCACCGTATATTGTCCATAGGGGATGGAGTGCGCATTACTCCAATTCGCATTCCTCCACGACCTCTATAGACAATATTTGCCTGAGCTGCCACCGTAGCTCCTCGTCCAACTCTATCAGGTTTCTTCTCTGTTTGTTTATTCGCCTCCGCCTGTAACCTTAAACATTTCAACTCCTCAATCGAAAGGCCTATCTCGTTTTGGTGTTTCGTAATAAAATTTATTGTTTCAATCATATTCGAGGACTTGGAGATTGCCATGTAAAAATAACTCCTCTTCTCCTTCCCCGTTAATTGATCATTCTCCTGATTACTTTCATATTGTCGTATCAATTAGTCAAATCGATTAATGAATTGATACGGTTCTTCTTCGAAGGATTGTATCTTAATAATGCGAGCTCTTTTCTCAATGCCTCCGACGCCTTATGAGACTCACACTTTTTGAATTCTTTCAAAGTATTTAAGATTTTATTAGGGTCCTTCTCCGATATGATCATTTTATGATAATTATCATCTATGTGATTTATTATTATATCACAAACTAAATTTAATCTCAACTCCTTTTCTTTGTCACTATATTTCTTTATCTCCTTCTCCAGGCTTTCTATAACTCCATACAAATCCTTCGATATTAACTCAGATCTAAGATAATCGAACCATAAATCATATCTCAAACTCCTCGTTAGTTTGTATTCACGTTTTACATTATCTCTCGTTACAACTATCTCCGATTTTAATTTCTAATCAGACTCCTCAGGTAAATCACTTTCTCCTTTTAAAGCATCAACTAGGATTTCTAAAAACTCCCTTTTAATATTTCTCTCCAATTCTAAACTTTTCTCCTTTGGTTTGTTGTTAGTTGGTTTTTCTCCATCTCCTAGTCCTCTATTTACATTATTTTCTCCAATCTCATTTTGCATATCGACATCCTTATTTTGTTTTTCTATAAATACCTGATTCGTAAACTCCGTTAGCGTACTCTCCAATGACTCAATGCGGGGTTTTAGCTCCAAAACCTACGGCTACTACATTTGTTGCGCTTCATTTTCTTTCTCCCACCACATAGCCTCATAACATTCTCTCACCACCTCCACTGCCAGACTTCAGGCATCCGCCTTCCGCGAAGTCATTGGCACTTCCTCCGTATTTTTGGATTTCTCCACCATCCCCTTTTCTGTAGCATGTTGCACCGATTCACGAGAAATTTTGGGAATTTTATAATTGGCGAGAGACTGTACAGGCTTTTTTGCCACTGGCTTCTCCGATGGCCTCGATTTTGATGTCAATATTTTAGCCACTGATTTTTGTGGAGCTCCCCCAGGTGTGGCTGCCTTCGACAAAGCCGGTTTTTTGCCCGACTTCGATTTCAGATTGTCCACCATCTCCTTTACAGCTGCTTTCGATTTGACTGTAACGAAGGGAACCACAATTAAATAGGCGTGACGTCACTTACTCCTTCTCCACTTCAAAGCATTAAATATCATGAGCAACCCCAAAAATCATCACGGCTTATCCCATCTCCATTCAACTCCTTCTTCAAGAAGGCGACTCTCCGTCTGTGGGTCGACTTCTTCATATTGGTCGGATTCACCAATCAACTCTTCCTCCAGATACTCCTCCACCGCATACTCCAAATAAGACAAGGCTGAATCAGACACGTTGCCTTCGTCACCACTCTTTTTGCAGCTCTGCACACTGTTTCCCTCTCCAGACTTCGCCTTTGTACCTCTTGGCATCTTACTATTTTTAAGAATACATTATATTAGTTCAAAATTTTTACTCCTATATTATATTTACAATATAATTTGGTTCGAAGTCCGTTTGGCTCTTTCTCCTTTAAGAGGTATTCATCTCCTTCTCCTACATTAATAATTATGAGGGAAACGTACGACCTTGCTCCTGAACTATGACAACAAACATCGTTGTACATAACTCGGAACACCATTTCCTTCAATGTGAGGAACACACACACATCTACAAAGAAAGTTAGTCAACTATATTCCAGTCCGCGAATGCAACGTCCATCCATATAGTTAACCCACAAACAAAGATTGTTGTGAATCGAGTGTATTTCAGCTTCTTATTATGTTTCTCCGATGTGAGATGGATTTTTCTCCTCTACCTCCTTTATCTCCAAAAAGAGCCTATGGTGGTATTAATATTATTCTTATGATTTCATAATTATACACTCGATCCTACCACCATTTTAAATTATCTCCTACCTCCTATAACACCGAATAGCTTTACTGTATTCTTTACTCCCTACAGTAAAGGTATTCTGAATAGCGGGGGAGCTATTTTTATGCAACTCCTTCTCCGATCCTCCATTAGGCAACTGTATGTGGTGGTTAACTATCAGGTTTTTACTCAAAAAAAAATTTACGGTTGCACCCTATACATCGATTTTTATTATTTTATAATCACTCCCTATATTAAGAGCTTTTAAGTTTTTCCAAAGCATAAAACAATTATATGAAACATGTTTCATTACACCAATCAGCTCCTAGCGTACGCAAACAATTTTCCTCCTACCGGTATTTAATTATCTCCATCTTACTCAAGTAATTAAAGGAGAAGGATAATCAACGAGATCGAACCAAATTTAATGCAGACTCCATATATTCCACTTAATTAATTAATAATCACTCACCGATCTTTCTCCTTGCAAATTGATTGTTATTAATTGTTCTCCAAAACTCCAAGGAATAGTAGTTTTTCGTACCATTCAGGTACACACGTGACATCAACAAATAAATTTACTAAGAGAATTATTTCACAAACCGCCGAAAATATTCACAAAATAATAATAAAGTTAAGGAAATCATAAAAGAATATGTGGTTGACGTGATAAATAACAGTAAAATACAAATAAGGAATAAATTCCACACGACAAATATCATAGTTGTCACTGACTGGGAGATGACAACTTAACTTTCTTGTATTTGGTCCTAAAAGTTTTTGTTTGCTTTTGATTCTCAGGAATAGTGATTGAAGTTATTATAGATAAATTTAAAAAAATTGGAATAACAGGCATTGTTATTTCTCAGCTCCACTACAGAGGTCAGTTAAATGTAATACTTGACTTACACAGGTGATATATCACCCACATGTAATGTCAAGCTAAGTGAAGGAAAGTAAATACTTATGTATTTAAGTACTCACTGATTTTTTGCATGTAATGGCAGACTTACAGTTGCAGAAGACATGTTGATAGTGGTTTCTGCTACTTGTGACATACCTAGGCTTTTAAACAAGTTGGCTCTCTGCACCTGTAAAGGACTAGGTCACAGAATATTTGTAAAAGAAGTAGAACTGTAGATAGTAAATACCTACAACCAAAACAGCCACAATGTATATTTGATAGTATTAATTTGATTTATATTTCCTTTTCCAACATTATGTTATCGATCATATACTCAATGATTGGAAATATTGTTTGTAACTTTTTTAACCACTTTTTTTTTAATTTTTATTTTTGGACTTACAACTTTTTCTATATAAAGGTGAATATTATGTGCTTTGAAAGGAGCCAACTAAACATCTCAGACTGCCTTATGTAGCAACACAGCATGCCTCCAAAAGACTGTTCAAGTTAAGTTTTCATATTCTTTGGAATTTTTGATATGTTCAACTAGGATGAATTGATACGTGTTTGTTATAATATTGTTATCATGCACAACAAAAACGTGTCCATCCCCTTCTGCAATCCACACAGTGATTTCATGTCATCAATACAGATTGCTGCTAAAACAATTGCATAATATAAGGCTATGTAATTGTCCACATGGGGACTAAAAGTAAGAATATCAAACACTTGGAATACTACTGACAGGGAAGTTGCCATCTGGTAATATCCACCTAGTTTCATCTTCCCAATCACTTATCACAGCTTTTTACTCACTAAATTCATCTTTCAATCCGTTCAGTGTCCTGAAAATGTTGATGTTTGGTGGCTTCTGAAAATCAGTTACTGCACAGAAAGATACCAGCAGACTTCTGAACCAAAAGGCATTGCTGTATTATGTCCAGTATGTCCTACTGTACAAAGTTGTGAAGTGAAATATGATGATTACATTTAAATTGACAATGTAAATTTTGTGGCTACACCCACAAGACTCCTGACACGGTGATGCGCCTGAACTCTCCCTCATGATAGAGGAGATACTGGTATTGAGGCAATGGCAGTTGAGAGTTACGAGGCATGTGAAATAGGCGTGTGACTCCAACCAACTTTATATGGTCCCTCAGAATTTAAACCACACTAATTATAAGCTTCTACCCACTTACTCTTATTTGGCATTGTATTTTAAGAACACCAAGGACTAATGAGGTGTCAAATCAAAAAATTTTTGAATGAATCAAAACCAACTGTGATCTACAAGGTGTGTTCAAAAAGTACCCGGAATTTTTAAATTTCGCGGGTCTGGAGAGTTTGATTGTCAAAATTTTTTTTTATTGTGTTGGTATACATGCCCCTGAAGTATGATAAAATTTTCAGCTATATTCACTGTTTACTTTGTCTGTGGTAGTCACTAAGGTTTGACGTGTTTTTATGAGCTCGGCGATTTTTGTTTGTTTAAACAATGGAAGAATTGAAGAGTCAAAGAATTTGTATTAAATTTTGCGTAAAAAATGAAATAAAGTGTAACAAAGTGTGTGAAATGTTACAAGAAGCCTATGGTGAGTCTGCTATGAAAAAAACAAGTGTTTACGAGTGGTATAAGCGTTTCCAAGATGGCTGCGAAGACGTTGAAGATGACAAACGTTCCAGTCGATCCAGCACGTCAATAATTGATAAAAATGTGAAAAAAATGGAAAAAATGGTTATGAATGATCGCCAAATCACAATTAGAGAAGTTGCTGATGAAGTTTGCATATCAATTGGCTCGTGTCAACATTTTTTAAAATATTTTGGGCATTAAACGAGTGGCAGCAAATTTCATTCCAAAACTGCTGAATTTTGACCAAAAAAACAATCACATGAACATCGCTCAGGAGCTTTTAAACGACGTCAACGACGATCCAAGTTTGCTTGAAAGGGTCATAACTGGAGATGAAACATGGGTGTATGGTTATGATGTCAAAACCAAAGCACAATCGTCCACCTGGAAGCATTCAACGTCACCAAGAGCAAAAAAAGCACGTCAAGTTCGATCAAATGTCAAGGTTTTGCTTACTGTTTTCTTCGATTATAATGGCATAGTGCATCAAGAGTTCTTACCCCAAGGTCGTACGGTTAATAAGAAGTATTACCTTAAAGTTATGCGACGTTTGCGTGAAGCAATCTGAAAAAAACGCCCCGATTTATGGAAAAACAATTCATGGCTTTTGCACCACGATAACGCACCTGCTCACTCGTCGTTGCTTGTTCGTAATTTTTTGGCCAAAAACAATACCGTAGTCATGCCCCAATCTCCATATTTACCAGATATGGCTCCTTGTGACTTTTTCCTGTTCCCAAAGATGAAGAGACCCATGAAAGGACAGCGTTTTTCCTCGATTGAAGAAATAAAGGCCAAATTGCTGAGAGTGCTCAAGGACATACCAAAAAGTGAATATCAAGAGTGCTTAGAAGATTGGAAAAAACGCTGGCATAAGTGTATTTTATCTGGGGGGGATTACTTTGAAGGGGACCACATTGATGTAAACGAATAAATAAATATTTTTTTGAAAAAACGAAAATTCCGGGTACTTTTTGAACACACCTTGTATACTTATGCACAACATTAAAATTTGAAAAAATGAAATATGCCGTCATATTCTAAAAAGAAGGAAGATGGTTTTTGGGAATTAACAGTTGTTTGAGTATTAGTTGCTACACTGATATAACTTGTTCTCTATATTAGTCTTACTTTGTTTTGTTGTAGGTATTCATTTCTCCATGTACCTCTACTGGTAACGATTGTTTGTTAGTACAACACCGTAGGTGTTTTGACTCAATATATGTATTTTATTAATTAATTTAATTTCGTTTTATTCATCTCTACATCAATAACTGGACATCAACCACACCATGTCTAATGATAGTTTTTCATAAATGTAAACGTAAAAGGGTAGAGAATTCGTACAGGGAAACAATTTTCTTGGCTCAGAAATATTAGACGGTGGAGCGGCATTTTTGACGTTCAGAAGATCTATATTATGTAAAACAGTCATTGAAGGAATTTTAGAAGCATGGGGAAGTCGCCCTTGGAATAAAATCCATAAAATCAGTCTCTTATGTTCCTTTTTTTCCCCTCCTTTTGAAATATTCCCTTTTTCATTGTTAGAATTTCTATCTCCACTACAACCTCCACGACGACCATATTTCTACAGTCTTTTTCACATCACTTACTCTATTACAATTCTGAGCAATACAAATTTTCTCCCCTTCCAAACGAGCACATATTCCTCTAACAGTGCTAAGGAAAATAATATTGACTCTTGTAAAATGATTCTTTGCGAAATATTACCACCTAAAACGGAAAATTACTCTCGTAATAGAGAATCCGTTGCAGATTTACTTTTTTATAAATTACTTTTTTTTATTTTTTGGCAACAGAAGTAACACTGTCGCTTTTAAATGCGGAGGAAAAATATACAGCCATTTTTGCTGCCGGAAGTGTAGCAGAAAAGAAATGGAGCCACGAGAATTATTCTGTATTGCGGCTTCCTCTGTGAAAAAAATGCGTTCTACGTGATCCGTTTTTTAACCATGCTTGTAAAGCTCTTCAGCTAGTAGTTTCAGCAAAAATTTGGTGACTGTACCGAATGAATTCGGAGAAAACTTGGCGACTACTTCTGCAGAGATGGAGAATTGATAATGTGCAACTCGTACTTAAAATTTTCGCTTTAAATTCGCTGATAATTCGAATGAAGTGTCAATTTACTCATACGAGAAGAAGGTTAATAAATCTGAAGTAAAAGTAAGTACATTTAAATCGAAATTTTGAGATGTTATTTCAATTCATTATAAAGTGAAGCTTTTTAGACGATTATTACTGTAACTGGTCGTAACATGGCCCTTTCTTTCACTAGGTAGGTACTTACTTTTTTTGGGTTATTTGAAAAAATTGATGTGACTAATTTAGAATGTAGGTACTCAGTTTGGTTGATACAATATTCTATTTTCCACATCCTTCTTCCAGATATCTAGTATGTTAGTAATCTTTTTGTTTTTAAAATAAAATTTGCTCATCATGGAATTAACTCAATAATTTGACTTATGTTTTTATTGAAATTCATCAATAATTGAAACCTCATTGTAGAAAATAAAAGATTAATTCAATTCGATTACACATATAATCAATGGTTAAGAAAATTCTGAAATAATTATCAATCAAATATGAGCTTGAAATAGTATCTTAGAGCAATAAGGAAAGTCAGGTTATAGGGTCAAGTTATGGACTCGCAGTTTGATAGGTCTCTCAGTGCTAGATATTTATTTCTTATCCTGGTTTTTTCCACTTCAATCAATAGTAAGATTAGCGATGGTCGATAAATTTGATGAAGGTTTCTAGTGTTTTGCCTGAAGTCGGTAAATGCTTTCCAAGCTTAATAAAGTGTTGTAATTCCTTCAGATGACTCGTAAATTAACTGCTTGCAGCTGCCTGAAAGAATATTTTTAAGCATCTGCAGGCTTACATTTTTTTAGGACCAATTTTAAATATGACTATAATTAATATTTTATGAAAACTAGTCTATGTTATGATTAGGGTAACTCGTTTTATTTTATACATATTTTTTTCTTTTGGTTCGACATTGGAATATCTGAAATATCTTTATGACTCATGAAATTCTGAGTAATTTGAGTTCAACTTTATGGGCATATTTTGACGTACTTTGCTAGAATAATAATAATAAAAATGCATAGTTTGTCTACTTTTTGAACATACGTAGACACGTTTGAGAATATTTGGCCGTTTTTTTGTATTTCAGAGAATATTTTGTTGCCAAGCGATGTAAATACTAATAATTACCCATTTTTATTGAAGTTTATGGCTGTTCCAGAAAGTGATATAATCTGGAATGCTAAAATAACTAACCATTAGATATCGGAAGTAATCAAAAGTTGACAGTAAGTATAATATTGTACTGAATGGCTAATACAGATACGAATTATCTGTCAAAGCCAAAGAGAGTTGTAACATCATGCAATGGGTTGAAAACTTTGGAGGTGACTTGTAAACGTCTGTTTACGCTTTTCAACTACTTACAAAAATTTCTCATATCTTATAGATGTCCGTTATGATTTTGTAAAATTTTTTGTGGGGAAATAAAATAATATCTAAGTCTTACAATATTTTGTAAAAGCGTGAAACGTTCAGCAAAGACACCCAAAGTTAAATGAATATCAGTTTTTTATAAAAGATAAAATTCATCGAAAACATGATTCCACAAAGTTTAGCCATGAATACTTTTTCTTCAAGTCAGGGTAATTATAATTTTATTCTTATCATTTGAACGTTCCCCCATTAAGGGTAGGTAATTTTTCTAGATAATTCATACTATCTTTTAATTGCCTTTTTCTTTTTTTTTTTGTTTGTCTTTCATACCTAACGATTAAGAATTACATTTAGTTTTTGAAGGAAAAGTCACGCGACCAAAGCCACAATTTCTCTATAATAAATTGTTGTCTCATTCTATTAGATACCCAAAATGCAAAGATTTTAGACTTTATTCATTTTAATATTCTTTGAAGTGGTTTTCTTTAGTCGATATTTATCTCTTTAGTAATGGGAAACACAAAAGTAAATCATCAACTTCTCCTTTTGTATTGTGTGCATTGAAAAAGAAAGTAAAAAAAAATATTATCACCCCATTGTATGAATTTTCTAAGCGTATAATAATTGGTAAAGGAAAAAAAGTTCAACATCACTTTCATATTAACCCATTAGCGAATGGGAATTAGCTGTAGAAAACTAGTTAATAAATAAAAAGAAATTAATTTTTTGTTTAAATAAAGAGAAAAATATAATTTTATTTTTCAACATGCTTGTTTGGTTCACATTAAAAAAATTCCTTCCACCTTCTCGTATCCATTTACATATTTAATGATAAGAAAAGAAAAATGGTTGAAAAAAAGTTTGAACAACTGAATCATGTGCCTTTAACGATAGCGGCGAAATTAACTTTATTATTAACGATCAAATACGAGTTAATATAAATCTTCGTACACATATTTGGTTTCGCCTTCGTAAAAAATAAAAATAAAAAAAAACAGAAAAACAAAAAAGCAAAAAATACAAAAAAAAATTAAAGAAAGAGAGAAAGGAAAACCCCTAGCTAAAAAATTAAAACATTTTTCATGTTGAAAAATTTTAATTTAAAACTGTAAAAATAAATAAACGAAAAACAAACATGGCTAAAAGTATAAAACCGAAGTTTGAAGTAAATATGCCGTAAGTGGATATTCAAACTTTAAAAACAAAAGAAAAGTAAGTCAGTAGATAATTATGTATATCTATACCTACTTGCACTGTAATTTCTTCAAATAAAAAATTAAGCAAATACTAACTGAAATAAAAAAAAAATTAGAATTTTAACAGCTTTTTGTGATATGCTTTCTTCCATTGCTTCAGGATTTTCAATTTAGTCTTTTCATTAGGTACCTACCGTACTTTAAGACTTTATTTCTACATCTTTCTTTTTGTCTTTCTCTTTCATCTCGTAATTTTTTTCTCTCTCTCACTGAGCTAGAATTAAGGAAACGTGAATAAGTTCAAGTTTTCTAGATCACCATCATATTTTACTACGATATTTACTTATTGTACTTTGTTCTCTGCTAGAATCGCACCTCTCCTAGCCTTAAACTAATCAAAATAAAATCCTTTGAATTGATGGAATAGAAACACGATAAAAAAAACCATAAATAATGACTCGATGATACCGCACAGCTTCCCATTAATATTCTTAAACACGTGCAAATAAAATTTTCATTTTTAGAGTCTGATAGCTATCTTTTTTAAACCATATAGCTCGTGACATTATCAATCAAATTTTTAGCTGAATATGTCACTAAACCAAACGAGACAATCTTCATTTTCTCTCTTATTTTTCACTCGAAAAAATGTTTTCACTCATTTCCCTGTTATCGAGAATTTTTTTTATCTGTGTACTTATCGACCTCGCAAGTCAGTTTTGAAAATTTTTTCAACAAACCTCAGCTATTCCACATGTTATCAACAGATGATCCCCTTTTTGACTTGGAGAAAATCGAATATTTCACTAATAACTAACATATTATTTATTTTCGCGCAGCATAAACCAATCATGGTATGAAACAACCACCACCAAAGCTTAAAGCTAACTTGGAAGGGTTAATAAAGAAGTATTCTGTCATCACATTTTCATTTTATTCTTATTTTTTCCAGATAATAATATACACTAATGACACATTATTGTTACATCCTTATATGCAATCCTTCAGAAATAAAAATAATATTTGCCTTCATGTTTTCCTGCATAGTTTATAATTACCCAGACTGCTTGAGCGTATTTGTAGATTATTTCAAAATATTTAAGTCTGTATAGTACGTCTGCAGGATTTGCTTCGAAAACTGAAATTCATTCAAGCATGTAAAAGCATAAAAATGACCACCATACTGCACCAACAATCAACCATCACTGCGAAATTTTTGTCAATTCAAGATCTATTTTCATCATTGCCGTGGTAGAATAAAATTATCTCCAAAAACCTCGATATCCAATTAAAACTAAAAAAAAAAAAATTTCATCAAAATATAAATAATAACATAAACTTCCAGAAAATGATATTCGATTCATTACGTGTATAACTTTCATGGAATTCTTTCTAAACACAATAAATTGCAACTTACTAATTTGTGGATAGGTACCCATTATGAAAACAAGTCGTGGCTCTGCGTGGCGCGGTCGTTAGGTGCTTGGCTTTGAAATCGAAAAAGTTTGAATTCGGGACTATCCACCGCCATATTCTTGACACACAATGACAGTCTATTCAGTTTGGTTCTAGTGGTGGTCCAGTATGTGATGGAAAAATTCATTCTTTGTAGACTACTGGTCTTCTGATCCTGAACATCCCACTATCTTACTTCTACATCAAAATAATATCCTCTATCCCCAGAGTAAAATAGCTATGCAGCTAAATCTTATAAAATAAAGTAAAAAGTTAGTTGAATGGTTTTCTGTCAATTACTTTAGTACTATCTACATATAATAACGAATAAAATGAACATCTAAAATGAACATCTAAAATGAACACTCAAAATCAACGTCAAGACCACGTAAGACTTAATCTTGGTTTGGAGTCTTAATCATAGCCCAGGTTTTGCTTGGTTTCTGAATATTATCTCTGGTTTCATTACACTTACTACCTACCTATTCATTCGCGTATCTCTAAAATGTTCATAGCCTACAAAAATCGAAATTAATAAAAAAAATAGTTAATAAAATTATCAATTCACTTAGTATATGTGGGATTCCACCAGATCCCACTTGTGCGTGTCCGTTGGCCTTAATTATTATAAGGCAGGCTGCCAACCATTTACAGGATCACGCAAGCAAACGCCGTTTTGAAGAGCGAATGGTGGGCAACCATAGCTGATGCGGCGTGGGTATTTGTTACCCGCGCCTAGCTACGTATGAGTGGCTACGCGTAGCCCCCGCTTCCTTGGCAACCGCACATCATCTGAATAGACGATGTGCGAGTTTGTAATTTATTATTATGATACGTCCTGCCTTTCGGCTGAGGCCGAGCCTCACGGTAGGGCGAATCCCCACAGCACTCCCCCCCAATTTTTGTGCCACAAAAATGACAATTGCGCAGCTATTGGGGGGATTTTTCCTAAAATCCTACCTAATTCCTATTGTTTCTTTCCCTCTCCCAGTCACATAGAGTTGTGGCTAGGGCTGCCCCAATACTTTTGTATTGGTTAGTTCGAACAGCTTGCTGGGCATTGAAATTGTGCCGACTATTTTGTCCTCTATGACGAGGAGCTCTGCCTCGAATGGGGTCTGAGTTTCCGCAGGAATATGGTGAGTACCGGGAATTTTCACGGGATGGAGGTGGAAGGGGCATTTTGTTTAGGGCGATAGGCTTGTAAGCAACATTACCCTGTGGTACAGGAAGAGCACTAGAAGGTGGTACCCTATCCACAATTGCAGGAATCGGTCTTTGAACTTCAGCAATAGTCTGTTGTAGAATGACCATCTGCATAGGAGGGGGGATAATGGATCTCACATCCTCGTTAATAGGGGGGCTAATGTCCATTGGGGATGCCAAGGAATGCTGCTCCACCTGTTGTATGTTCGCAGCTTGTCGAGGAGTTTCCTCGGCAATAACTCCACGAACAGGGCTCATTTGAGGAGAAGGACCAAATAGTTCTTCTTCCAGAAGAGCTAACTCCCTCTCATGGTCCATATTGCATCGCCTCCTCATCTCATCAGAGAGGCATTCTGCATCAGACTCAACATGGTTGGGGTCAGCGGAAGTTGACGGAATATTTTTGGAAAACATTATCGGGAAGATAGTTTCGAAATTAATTGAAACAGTAGACGATGTCACATTAAATGACAAAAACAGGAAAGTTTAAGAAAAACAACAAAGTGCGGATCAGGCAAAAGAAAAATAGACACGAAAATTTATAAGACG
Source organism: Ericerus pela (assembly GCA_011428145.1). NCBI lineage: Eukaryota > Metazoa > Arthropoda > Insecta > Hemiptera > Coccidae > Ericerus > Ericerus pela. The sequence goes on along the minus strand of WOFM01000302.1, from coordinate 1,867,489 downwards.
AATTTATAAGACACAGTCAGTACGAAAGTACAAAAGCGAATGAAGCCTTGTACATATAGTTTGACTTTGGTCGATTTTTCTCTTGACTAATCTTTTCATTTTACATTCATAGAGGGAAGCGTCTTGTCATAACTAGAAAAATGATACCAAATTCGATGTATTTCGGTATTGTAGTTCATGAGAAATTGTCAAGTTAAGATTTGTCATTATTTAATAGTATTCTGCATTTACTCATTATCAGAGTAAGATTACGCGTGCAGGTAAAATCGTCTTAATTGTCGTGGAAACGAACTTTGTTACTCACACAAGTGCGTGGATATGTTATTGGAGATTCCTTTTTATACCTTCTTCGTAATTTGGAGGTCGTTTAGCACGTGCGTAGCACTGGCTTTTTTCGTAGGTATCTCGTTTGAGTTTGTTTGTTTAAGTTTATTTAATTTTTTTACGAGCGCATTTCTACGCACTTAGTTATTTGATTGGGAAAACTCGCAAGACGGGTTCAAACCCTGAGTCAGGCTGAAATCAAATTTTTGTTTTTACGACTTTGATTTATTTTTAAAATTGTATTGATGCTTGGATAGTTATTTTTGATATCCCTGCTTATTATTCAGAGTGTTTTCGCAATTTTCTATTGGAGCTTTTTTGCTCAACAATTAATCTTTTGTGGAGGTGATTGTTGTGTCAACCGAAATCATTCGTACATTTTTGATTATGATTTTGGGATTTTTGTATGAAGTTAACCATTTAGGGAAATAACTTTGGACCACAAAATTACTCGTCAATTTTTGGTTGTAATTTTGACGAAGATGTTAATTTCTTGACAATTATTGTCAACAAGAATTTTGCATTATGTTTTAGCATTCGCATTATTCCTGTGAGTTATTTTGATGCTAATGTTTGTGGAGATTTTTCTTTCTCCAAGTCCCTCACTGCTATACGAGCAGATTTTCAAGTAGGACGTATGTTTTTAATTTTAACACTTTCTTTAGGCCTACCTTTTTTTCGTAGGATTATGGGCTCTTCAGGAATGTATTTGGTAACCAAAACGTCGTCATTAAATTTGACGGATTTTTTTGTTTTATTACACTTCTGAGTGACCTGTTCAAACCCTTGTGAATCAGGGTCAGAATTTTGTTGTAAATTATTTTCATGTAGTGATTTATTTATTGTATCACTATTAACCTGTCCGTTTGTTTCGACCAACTTATTTTGAGAGTTAGTCTCATCAGGCAATTGAGAAGGCAGATCATTATGTTTGATCTCAAGTTCTCTCTGTCTAATGGTTGCATTTAACTTTTCCTTATCGTCACAAATCAGGAATGCAGGTTTAAGTCTATCAATTGAGACTGTTTTTTGTTCACCTGCAATCTTTTTCTCATTGCGTGATATGACCTGATATGGGCTGGCATATGGTTTTTCAAGTGCACCTTTCAGTCTGTTGTCTCGCACCCACACATGTGTTGTGGTGGCCAAATGCTTTGACACATAGACTTTAGGCTGGCCATGTCGAGCTGCCTTTTGTATGACGCTATTTGCATCATCACGGATGTTCTGAACCATGAGCTCTGGGCTCACATCTTTGGATGTGGTGAAAAAGTCACCTGGTAGGCGCAGCTCTTCGCCGAGCGCAAGTTGCGCAGCAGAAAATCCTGTGTCTGACTGTACTGTGGATTGTAAACCTAATAAGATGGTAGGTAATATATCAACCCATCTTTTTGTATCTTAAGCCATAATGGAGGCCTTCAGAGCTCTATGCCACCTCTCAATCATACCATTGCACCCAGCTTGGACGTAAGTTCATTGAAAATTGAACTTTCAAATTGGCGACCCTGGTCAGTAACAATAACCTCTGGTACACCGAAGTGGGCAATCCAAGTATCATAGAGTCGTTCAACCACTGTTGGGGCTGACATTTCTGTCAATGGGATTGCCTCAGTATATTTGGTTACTCGATCAATCATAGTCAGCAGGTATCTGTTCCCACGAGATGGTGATAACGGACCAACCAAATCGATATGTATAGTTTTGAAATGCTCGGTGTTTTTGAATTTCTTGAGTGGCGACTTTGTGTGCCTTCCAACCTTGGACTGTTGGCAATTCAGACATTGCTTAGCCCATTGGTTGCAGTCGGCTTTCACTCGTAGCCAAACAAATCAAGATGAAACTAGATTGGCAGTACTTTTGGGTCCAGTGTGTGATAAATTGTGCACACTTTCGAACGCCATTTTACAATATTGTTTCGGCAGGAATAGCCTTTCCTTGCCTGTACTCACATCACAAGTTATTAGGATGTTTGTACCGGGAATTTTGCATTGCCTCAGCTTTATATTGGTTTGCTCATTGGTTAAATATTCCTCGAGTTCCAAATCCACTAGCTGATCTTTTGCTATATCAGTGTAGGGTAGCTGGGCTGGAGCAGAGACAGCTTCTACTCGACTCAGACAATCGGCAGGGATGTTTAGTTCCCCTTTGACATGCCTTATGTCTGTAGTGAGTTGACTTATCAGGTCGAGCTGCCTTAATCGTCTTGGAGAGACGGGGTCAGTTTTCTGCTTGAAGGTGTGTGTGATGAGACGATGATCGGTGTAAACCGTGAACGATCGACCCTCTACATGGTGTCTGAAATGCCTAATTGCAGCATAAACTTTCAGTAATTCCCTATCATAAGTACTGTAGTTTTTTTCAGCTGTAGAAATCTTTCGAGAAAAGAACGTGAGTGGTTGATTTATTTCATTTTTCATTTGGTACAGGGTTGTACCTATTGCGAAGTTGGAAAAAAGTACAAACTCCGAAATACTATCTCCGTGCAGCAAATGACCTGAATATTTCTGCTTCCGGATTAGAGACCAGCGAAGTGAATATTGGTTTGAGACGTGACATGAAGTGGTCCTTCACAATTGCAGATGTCCCAAATGCGATCCTTGGTGCTGATTTTCTAGCACATTTTGGCTTTTTGATTGATTTGAAAAATTCTAAGCTTATCAACTCAACTACAGGATTATTTGTGGAGGGCAAATGCATAATGGCAGACTGTTATCTGAGTGAGTCAATAATGTTGCATTTGCTAGCAATTTCTTTAAATTTTCAAAGGCTTCTTCTGCCTCAGTATCCCACTGTATAGGGGTTTTATCCCTTTTTGTATTAGTGGTACACAATGCAAATAGCTTGCTTTGTCAGCAGCTGCATTGGGAATGCAATGACGATAGAAATTCCCCATCCCCAAGAATCGTCTCATGTCTGCAACATTTTTAGGTTTGGGAAAGTCTAATATTGACTGCACTTTGGTCTTCGTTGGAGAAATACCTTCGATCGAAATTGTATAACCGAGAAAATCAATGTTTGCTTGTGCATATTCACACTTTGCAGGATTGACAGTGAGGCTGGCAGCGTGTATACGCTGTAATACGGCTCTCACATGTATCTTGTGTTCCTCCTCACCGCCTTTTGAGCATATACATATATCATCCAAATATGCATATGCAAATGGTAGATCTCTTAACAATTCATTGATAAATTGCTGGAAAGTTTGCGCAGAATTACAGAGTCCAAATGGCATTCGAAGATATTCGAATAATCCGAATGGGGTGATAACTGCGGTTTTGTGGATATCCTGTTTGGCCATGGGTATTTGATGGAATGCCCAATTTATTTCCATTTTAGTGAACAATGTCTTTCCCTTCATATTCACGTTAAAATCCATTATATTCGGTACTGGATAACAATCAGGGATTGTTTTGGCATTTAGGGCACGATAATCCCCTACAATTCGCCATTTACCATTCGCCTTTTTTGTCATATGAATCGGCGAGCTCCACGAACTATTTGATGGTCGGACTATTCCTTCCTTCATCATTTGATCATATAGTTCTTTAGCTTCATTGAGCCTGTCAGGAACAAGTCTCCTGCCTCTCGCAGTACATGGTTGTCCTTTGGTTTCAATTATATGGACTGTATCATGTTTATAAGGAGCATCTCGTTTGAAACATGGCTGGTTAATGCCAGGGAAATCAGAGAAAATTTTCATTAATTTCTCATTAAGTTTGCTGCAGCTATCAATCGCTTTGTCAATTTTGTACATTAGCAATTTGCCCTCCACAAATAATCCTGTAGTTGAGTTGATAAGCTTAGAATTTTTCAAATCGATCAAAAAGCCAAAATGTGCTAGAAAATCAGCACCAAGGATCGCATTTGGGACATCTGCAATTGTGAAGGACCACTTCATGTCACGTCTCAAACCAATATTCACTTCGCTGGTCTCTAATCCGGAAGCAGAAATATTCAGGTCATTTGCTGCACGGAGATAGTATTTCGGAGTTTGTACTTTTTTGTGTTTTGCTAGCTGGTAGGATACTAAGGTCTGCTCCTGTATCCACCAAGTACCTTCTCCTGGTTGTCCTGTCCTTTATGAACAGGCGGCGCGAGTATTTTTCCAAGGGGACATCAGCCGCTGAGAGGGCCCCTCATTTTAGTTTGACTCTGGTTTTTTTATCTGCCACCATGCGCAAGTTGGTTCGCACTTGGCAGCTTCTTCGTCAAACAGATTGTGGTAGTAGCACCAATTTTTATGGTAAGTTTTTTGGTTGGGACTTTTTGATTTGCTACTTTTTCGAGGGAGATTTCCTTTGGGACTCTTACCCCTATTTTGTGAATCATTTGACTTTGGATCTCTGGATCTAGATTGTCTCTCGTTGTTTCTATCATCATGACCTTTTGGATTATAGTTTCTAAGGCTTTGTTGATTGCCATAGCCACTGTTGTTATGTTTCCAAAGATTTTGGTTTTCATTTTTTAGATCACGGAAATTTTTGTTTAGCTGGGCTAATTGTGCTCTCAGCTCTTCATTAGTTCCAACCTCTGATGATACTGTTGCAATGGAGGCTCTATTAGCAGTTGCTGTGATTGCATCATCAGCTATCTTGGTCAAGTATTCTAATTTTCCTTCAGTGTCTGCTCTATTAGTGCCTAGTGTATGGATGAGTTGAGATACACTGGCTGGTAATTGCTTGCAAAATTGGTTGGCAATCACCATTGGCATGACCATTTTACCACCAGTCCTGATTAATTTGGCCATAAAGACAGATGGTCTATCATCTCCCATCTTTAGGCCACCCATGACTTGGTTGATGGCTTCATCATCAGTCTTGCCAAAAACATTTCAAATTTTGCTACAGAACCAGTCGTATTTATCAACAACGTTATTTGGGCAGTTCATGATATTGGGTATTGTTCTCATGATTTCTGCTGTTATGTCTCCACAGATGTGTTCATACCTTAAATTGTCAGACAGTTTTTCTCTTTAAATTTGTCTTCCAGCAATGCTAGCCAAATTTCTATTTCCTTTGGGAGAAATTCTGGTACTCATATTTTTATTTTGTGTTCACCATTACCTGTCGGAGCTCTATTCTGCTCACGAAGGCTCATGAATTCCATGAATTGTGCAAACAATTCCATGTTAATCGATTGCTGGTTGCCAGGGGCTCTTGCCTCTCCTGGATGTTGTTGTCGTTGTCGTAACTGTTCATTTTCCAGTCTCAATCTTTCAGCTTCAGCTTCAGCCTCTTGTTGAAGTTTAAGGGCCTCCGCAGCTTGTTGCTGAGAAATTTCTACTGGTGTAGGCATTGTTGTATTTTGATTTTGCAGAACTATGGATTCGAATACAGAACCAAGAGAAATGGGGGCAGAACCTAAGTTTTGTGGTTCTACCATTATATTTGAAGTTGAAGGTACAGCAGAGGACAAGTTTGCTGTTTGAATTTTCTTACCACTTTGAAGTTTGAGGATAGTAAGCTCCTCTTGTGAGACTTGGGTCTCCAATAATTGGGCCAGTTTTCTCCTAACCTTCTTTTCGGATTCGAAGGTAGACACAGTAGTTGTGTGTTGGTCAGTTGAAGGTGGAGGGGTTGGAGGATGATTTCCAACCTGGTTCTCCAGTTTGATATTTCCCTTTCCAGAATCCTAAAAGACTGGCAAATATATTTAACAGGAGGGGTTAATTTCCCACTAACAGACTTTCTATTTTGAGAATTGCTCACAAAAATGCTTAAACAGCAATTCCCTACAACCACTAAAATTTTCTGACTCCAAAAATAATTTTTCAAGAAAACATTCAAAATCACAAAATTGCACTTTAAAATTTAGTTGTTTTTATTTTCTTCCACTCTCGAAAAGCGCTGCTAGCGCCAGCGCTACTAGCGCCTAGAGATGGGCAAAGCGTTGCTAGTGTCATAGTAGAACATCGGGGTCACCACTGTGGGATTCCACCAGATCCCACTTGTGCGTGTCCGTTGGCCTTAATTATTATAAGGCAGGCAGCCAACCATTTACAGGACCACGCAAGCAAACGCCGTTTAGAAGAGCAAATTGGGTATTTGTTACCTGCGCCTAGCTACGTATAAGCGAGTGGCTACGTATTATTACGTAGCCCGCTTCCTTGGCAACCGCACATCATCTGAATAGACGATGTGCGAGTTTGTAATTTATTATTATGATACGTCGATCGACTGATCGACATATCGCCTTTTGGCTAAGGCCGAGCCTCACGGTAGGGTGAATCCCCACAGTGTATATTAAGTACCCATTGAAATATTGGCATTGTAAAACTTTTACAGTTTGTTCATATTCTTACTTACCACAAAAACTGTTAAATTGAGATGTCCAGTGGTGGTGGAGCGCTAGTGCTTATCAAGTGCTATCACTTCTGAAAGGGTTTTCGGAGATTGTTTGCAAATTTTTACATGCTATTTCCCATAAGGAAAAAAGAATCCATATTTTCTTTCTGGAGTTATTTTTTATACAACTGTCATTTTCAGAACATATTAGTAACAATAACAATACAAAATCATGTTTTAGTCATCAAAAATTTCGCTTTCCATATTAAATATTTTCTTTCAAAAATGCCCCTTTTATACGTAAAAACGGTCATCAAACATACATTATCAACCTTTCAGCTCTTTTAATTGCTGCCATCAGAGCGAGACTTTTTAGTTTTGGACTTTCTAATAATCAAACTACCGCAAATTATTCAATTTATGGAATTGAAAAACTGTTATAGTTTTTTCATATTTTTTATGAAGTTTTTCAACTTGGTCACAGTAAATGTTCATACTATTACTTATATGATAGTAAAAAAGGTAGATAAGTAAGTACAACTGATGTCGAAGTTTATAGATAGGGATATTAAGATTTATCTTACAGTAGTAATTATTTAACTAAATTGCAAGCATCGTTCAATAATAAGAAATTTTAGTATTATTATTAAACAAATGAATTTAAATGAATTTAAAGCATATTTTTATCATATATTAATTATTTTTATTTTATTAAAATTATAATCTTGCAAAAAGTGCAGGACTAAAATTAAGATTAAAACTATTTTGATAAGTACCGTATTATTTTGTGAAATTGTAAAACTTGGGAAGAGAATCTCGTTACAAAAACATACATTGATAAATGTAAAGTTAGATTTTGAATAGGATTGGAGAAAATGGTAGCTACTAACTTCATATGATAAAAAAATCACTTTAATAAATATCTCCATCGATAAAGCTGAGAAATACCTACTAAATACATCTTCATAAAAATCACCAGAAGGGATAATTGTTTTATTTTTAATTATACTCGCTGGAATCTAAGTTCTGATACAAGTAAATTTGAAAGCAAACTGTTTTTCATAAACAATCAATTGTCATCTTCACTAATTTTTTGACCACATTGAGATTATTATAAAGTTTTCAACAACAACAAAAAAGCCTGCTACAGATCGTTGGTGTGGGGAATAGAGCTGGCAACCTACATGTTGGAAAACAACAGCACTATGTGCCTGGCTACTCCATCGTCGATAGCAATCCGAAGTGTACGCATATATTTATGGAGATTCGTGCCCCCAAAACCGAATTCCTCCATTCTGCAGCCGCAGTTTCAGCACAACGCAACAGAGGGTGGAGATAGGCTACTGCCAAATGGTAAACCAACCAAATTCACAACGCAGACTTGTGTCATCATGGCTTAATGCCACTTTGCGGAATGGTGTGTGTGAACCAGTGGAGGAGCTTTGTTTTTGTGGGTTAACTCACGTTGGGTTGTCACCACTTCTGTGAGTTGCCTGGGTGGGGAACGGAGCTGGATATCTAGACTGGAAAACGACAACGCTGACGACGCTATCTGCATCGCTGATAACAAGCTCACGTGTAAGCGTACATTGTATAGTGGTTCAAGTTTCTTCAACTGCCATTAAAACTGCCACCAATTCTGAATTTTGGATCCATTTCTTTTAGATAAGTAGGTATTAACTTGGTTAAAACTCATAACGGAAAAAATAGTACTTAGTCCAAATGAACAATTATTTTTTCAGAATTCGAAGGAAATCGGACCATTGAACTAATGCAATTACAATAAAAAATAATTTATTCAAAATAGCAAACATCCATTTCAAAGGACTATAAAATGTGAAAAATAAATAAACAAATGAGTAAGTTTTAAGGCATTCTTTAAAAACGAACAACACGTACGCATATTGTATCTCTCTTGATCGAATTCTGTACCATTTCAACGAATTATCCAGAAACTTCCGCAATTACCGTTACAATATATTTTTGAAATCATAAAAAAAAGTTACTGCAAAGCCTAAATGTCCTCCAAACACATTTCAAACTATCGTTTCTCATTTCAGTCGGTTAATAAAGTGTCGGCAATTAAGTTACCTCCCCCTCCTTTTCACAGATATCGTTCAATTTTCGGAAACACGTTAACGATTTCCAATTTTAATAATTCACAATCAACAACACACATTTGGAAGTGAAAGAGAAAATAAAATGCTGAATTAGAGAGCAAGAGGAAGTGTGCTGAGGGAGAGAGGGAGAGAAACAACAACAAAAAATGAACTCCTCCCAACAAAAATTCGAGCTGAAAATAAATTCAAACCTATTCGTGATTAATGAACAGTGAAAGCATAAAAAGGAAGAGTGCCTAAGTACATAATAGAGGTAATATTAAAGAATATACGTACAAAAACACCTCCATTCCGACACTATGCATCATCCTTTTCCTTTCCACTTTTATATCTTTCTAAAAAAGAAAAAACATTAAGATTTTCTTTTTTTTCTGCGTTAGTCTCCGAATGGAAACTTCTGAACAATTATCCAGTTTCAATATTGAAATAGGTATCTATACCAACTAATTTATTTGGTATTACATCGATATTATTTTGATTTATTATTTTCATAACCTATCTCTTTTTCAAATAAGAGATAAAATAAAATTATTAAAAAGAGCTGATATCAGCTTTTAGGATCTAAATCTAAAATCTAAACTCAGAAAAAAAAACATTGCTTCTACATGAGTTCGTGTAGTTGTCTGATGTCCACCTATTTTTGTAACCATTACATTTATGAAATTAAAGGTAAGACGTGAAATATTTAAATACCTACCTATTTGATATAATTGTCTATAATCAAAAGACACTATTTATTATAATTATTCATTACCTATGTTTTCTCAAAAATCTTAAATTAAATTTAGGTAATAATTACACGTCCTTATTCGAGTATATTTATGAACTTCAAACCTGAAAAGTAATGAGACATAGGATTTTCTCTGCATGGAAAACAGTTTCACACAAATGAATACATTTCAAACATAACCTTATTGATAATGAGATTGAATTTTATTGAATTTTTAGTGACATTAATTAGGATATGAATTTAGTTAATCATATAGTCAAGTGAAATTCCTATTTCCAAATCAAGTGTTCATTTATAATTCATAGAATGAGTCCACTTAGCGCAGGGCTATGAAGAACAATAAGATACTACATATTGGAAAAAGAACCAGAAACGTGCATAATTCTAAATTTCGATAGGGTCTGTTTCTTTAATTGCTACAAGTAATCAGCTCAATCATCAAACTGTTAATAAAATTCTTTGGACATAATTTTAAGCGACATTTATAGTGTCCTAAAACCATTTATTACTCTTTTATGAGTGAGTAATCACAAAATTAAGACATTCGATCAACACAGATAGAAAATACCGAAATCTATTCTCATTTATTTCATCCTTCTTTTCTTCTCCCTTCTGGTCATCTACTTCATTTTGTCAGTTTCATTTTTGTTCTCGTGGAGTTTACATAAAAAATTTTACTATAAAGTTTTATTGTCTTCAAAATTTCAAAAATGTAGTTTTAAATTTATTTCTTTGGAAAGTTTTGTCTTGCCCTAAATGATGTGGGCTGAATTTCCCTTTTCTGTCTGTTAGTTAGGCCCATTCTCCACCACTTATACCTCAATGTCAGTATTTTGTCCGTCATGTGCTCCATTGTTTAGTCTGAATTGGGTTTGAATTCATTTAATTTATTCCATTTATTTTGTTTTGTTGTGTGCGATGTTTATTATGAATAAAAGATTGTTGGTAAGCAAAATTAATTTTTTTTTTGGAAATGTGGTCAGCGCTCAAGGACGTGGTGGTCCTACAGTAATCTAATTTATCTTATTAAACATCAGAAATGTGGTTGTCTTGATTTAAATTTCTTTTATTTAATTCAGGCCGAATTTCAACTGTTGTACTTTAGGGTCTGTGGCTGTGTTATGTTTTGGACTCAAACCCATACAATTTCTTTATCAAAGTTTGTCTCCTAACTGTACCAATTGGCTAGCATAAACTTTGTTTTTTGATAAAATTGTTTAAAAAATGCCTAACTGACACTATAACTTACTGAGGACAAGTTTTTTAATTCACAGTCAAAAGAAATTTAACTGTCAATTAGCTTTAAGATCCTATTTAACTTCTTAAAGCTATCTACCAATTAAACTAACTAATATCTTAACTGAGGATTGAAAAACAGGACCTAAATATAGTGGAATCAGCTTATTAGGGCCACCGGATTAAGGGGGTAAATGCTTATTGGGGACAAATGTTTATTAAGGACAAATGATCATTAGGGATAAATGCTTACTGGGGACAAATGCTCATTTGGGACAAATGTTTATTGCGGATAAATGCTTATTGTGGGCAAACGCTTATTGGAGACAAATCAGGTAAATCACAAAACAAAGACAATAAAACTGAAGGGAACCATACCGCTTATTAGGGACAGCAAGTCGATTTATTGGGAAAAAGCAGTTGGTTAATATGGAAGAATTTCTGTAGAACTCCCTGATTTAAGAGATAATAACCCAGATTCAATTCAGCATAGTTTTTGTTGTTCACTGCCGTTATTCAGTCTGTCTTCCATGTTTTCCAGCGCTAGTAAATGAGACAAATACCATCAGAAATATTCCCCAGAATTTGCGCTGAATAAGTCTGTACCTATTATAAGCTTTCAACTGGAATCTCCAGTAACCGTTTTTGTTTTGTGATAGCTGTTGGATAGTTTGACCAAAACAATGATGTGTGCTCAAATTTTACAATAAAAATTACCACTTCAATTTTTATTTTGTTTCTAGTTTCCACACCTGAACACTCAGCATCGGTGAAATGGGATACCATTTATTTGGTACAAAAAGGGTACCGCCCTATGTGTTCTTTTTAAGAGATTTCCGTTGTGATTTGAATACAAACATTTCTTCACAATTTATGTGACACAATTTGAAGCTCTAAATACCATATTCATCTTTGTTGTCAGGTTTTTCTCTTATTGAAACGTATTATTTTTCCTGAGAGTGCTCAAGGTTGAATTTTGTTTAGGAATGTTTGAAATAAAAACGTCAAAATCTGATTACCTTTCTCGTATTATGAGCCGAATGGTGATCTTCAGAACTATTCAAATGTAATATTTTCATCTATGATTGTTTGGCATGGACTGCACCCATTCCAGTTACACGAAGGTTAAAACTGTATTTATATGGTATGAAGAGCTCAACTAAATCGTAATATATTATACATTATTCAGAAAAAAGATTCGACCTAAGCCATGTCTAGAACTGCCACTCGTACATTATAAGACATAGAAAGTGTAAATGTGCATTTTTCAACTTACACCCAATATCAATTTATTTCCCGTTCAATAATCGAATAAACTGCACTTATTTTGCCGAAAGATAAAAAAGAAACAGAAAGTGAAAGTGAAAGAGAAAGAGAGAGAAAGAAAAAGGGAAAGAGAGAGATTGATAGAAAACAATCTTGAAAGAAAAGGCAGAAATGTACTTTTCTCAAGGAAATTCACACTTGACGTTAACTTAAACGCATTCATGATTAATGAGCAGTGAAACCATAATGAAAAAAAGAAAAAGAAGATACCTATATAAAAAATAAATATGAGCTACAAAATACCTACACCCTTAGCTACCTTTTTCCATTACCTTCGCCACAAAAAAAAATAAATAAAAAAAAGAATAAGAAAAATGAAGGAAGAAAAAGATCCAAACTTTCTACTTCCTTCATGATTTTCGTATATAGCCTACGTGTACGAACATAATAAAGGCATACTCGCTCATGAGCTCTTTTACTAGCGTTTCTGTCTGTACTTATGGACAGAAAGTAGAAAAGGCAAAATGAAATGGTAGGTAAGAAAAAAAAAAGAATAAGAAGAAAAAGAAGCCACCGAATTGTCCTATAAATGCATTAAGTATCGTATGGAAAATGTTTACTTTCGTCGAAGGGTAAACGTTACCTCTGGCGTAAGGCTGTTTGCGCGAAATAAGAGAAGGGCCTTACGTATATTAGAGGACACAAGGTGAAAGAAACGATCCGAAACCATAAATGGAAGCGTGTTGCTAATGCATTCCATTTTCTTAGAAAATTTCGTCCCAGCCCGCCACCCACGCCCCCATTTCTCGCCGTGACCGCAGAACATTACGATGATTGATGACAACTATTTCCTGAAACCCAATAACAGGACATTTTATAAAACCTCTCTGCGTCGTCCTCTTGAACGTTGCTGACTCTAACGCCACTGTCCACCTTACAGGGTACGTAAAGCAAGATTAAAAAGGTCGGTTTCATCTCATTGTATTTTTCTTTATTTTCCTCTCGTATAGGTACTGCTTTTCTCGTCCGCCCTCGTCCCTACCATAGCTCCCATATTCTTTAGTCACATGGTAAGCTAACTATTCTCATTGCTTCGCTGTGTTCCCTCCTCCACAGGTCTCACCCGATTTACGGTCTGTTTACTTTACGTTTCGACGAGATAAAAATCAATCTTATTATTCGTGCAGCGAATCCGTGCACAATGAGTGGTGCGCGTCGAAGAAGATTATCTTGATTAAATGTAGGTACCTACGGTGAGAATACGCTTCACGTAGGTACGTATTAAAAGTATTAACTACGTTATTTAATGAGTCGACCAAAAAATATAATTCACGTAATACGTGGTACGTATTCACCGACCAACAGTCTGCTGGGTAGCAAAAATAAATTGAAGAGCCAGTTGTTCTGCGAAACTCCCAGCAGCAAACACCATGCTGGGTGGGCCGAATTAGTAAAGTGCTTAGGTATCTGCGAGAACGGTGAAAATTGTGATATCAGCAAAGCTGGTGGATTTTTTTGAAATACGTAGGTTAGTGTTGGGCGAAAACTATTTCTACTTGTCCGGTCATGAAGTAGAGTCAAAATAGCGAAGCTGGAAATCGTATTGAGGAACCAATTTTCATTCTTATTCAATCGTATCGAACAATAAAATGTTGAAAACAATCAAAAATTTATGACTAATTACATTTTTTGGAATACAGAATTTGAAAATCAACTTGAAAAACCTGTGTGTTTCTTAAAATATGAGAAGGGTCTTCGTGCGGACGTAGAGTATGTTTTTAATTACGTTATTACTGATCATTATGTCGGTGTTTTTATGATAGTCATTCTACAGATATTATAAAATGGTAATTTGAGTAGTTCCGATGGCTCCTTAGGAGTATTGTTCCAGTGGTCTCTGTTTTAACGATGCGCTTAATGGGTTGGCTGGCAACTGTTGAGGTGGATATCTTAACCATTTTGGTTTTACCCGCTATGGTGGTTACCCTGACTTTTACCTTCAAGCAATTTCCATTCTGTGTCATCCAAGGAGCAATTGGAATGATCAACTGCGTGAGATGTGGAGGGGGCAGTTTCTTTATCATCCTCACTACTGTCGTGATCTCAGCATCCAAGACTTTACAACTGGACACTGACAGTCGACAAGTGCTGTCCATTGTACTTGTACGAGTAGCCAAAGCGAACGTACAAGGCCCGAGTTCAGCGTGTGAAGGAGCCTCCCCTGAGATTGAGGCAACACCTGGTTGAGTTTTTGTGTGAACCAACGGCAATCTCAAATAGGTCAAAGGACCATCCTTGGTATCATTTAACTAACCCACGTCCTTATCTTATTAGGTGTAAAATTTTTTGAGAATTTTTTTATTAAATTTATTTTTATGATGTTTTGTTGAGGGTGTATGAGAGTATGAAACCAATTCAGTGCTACATAAGAAAAATAAAATTGCTTAAATCAGAGGAAGTCTTGTACACTGGTACACTTTTTCTCTGTCTCTTTACAGATGCAATCAGAAACACCCGAAACAACATCCTGTTTGTCTGATTACTGGCACATTTGAAAATATGTGCGAATGAACCCATTATTGCGAAATTTTGATTTTCATAACAATAGAATTAACTGAAATCGATTTAATTCCAGAGAACTGCATGAACCGCATGATGTTCACGTAAAATCTTTGGTGGAGCATCTTCTTCGCTCATTTTTCTCGTTATATCAAAATATTAAGTGCTGATATGTTCATCGTATTTTTGGAAAAATGTGAGCTTGTTTTGAAAGAACAAAAATTCATGTTGGAAAGACTTACCTACACTACAATAATATAAGAGTGTCACAATCATGTAGTAGCAAAAAGACAATATTGCGATACTACATGGCACACAAAAATTTTATAGGCAAAAACAATTTGTAATTTCTCTCATTTTTGTATTACGTACAATAGATGGAATGCGATATCGCATTCTACATACGCCACATTGGGCACTAGGTCCCTTTTTTATATTTTTTTCTTTAAAACTTATTTTCAAATGTGTTTTTATCGCAGTCAGTTGTGACGACAGCGAAATCCAGATATAGATCCCTCTTCAAGTGGTTTATGAAATGGTGCCTCATGCATATACACGCAAATACATAAATGTGAAATTTTATACAGTTTGTATGTTTGTTAGCTCATCACTTCAGAACTGCTCAGCAGATCCACCTAAAATTTCCAGTAATTATTTTAGCTGTTTCAAGATGAGTCTTAAGATAATTCAGAGGTCTACAGCCCTTCTGGGTGAAAATTTGTAGATTTTTACCCTCTCAGTTTTCCAAAAAATTGAATATTTTTCTAACAAAAACATATTTTACACTTTTATATTAGTATGTTCTAAAAGTTTAGTGCCACCATATGTCTCCTTTGTAGATATATGGAGCTGTAAAAAGATACAAAATTTAAAATCTATACCTGACAACATAATATTATTATTATTATAGGAAATTATACTGTATCTAACATAATACCTAACCATACATATAGGGTGAGGTGCAATAACACGTACCATAATGAAACTCTCTATATTGGTGTGTGTGAATATATGCCGCGAAAGGTAAAGTGCAATACGAATTTGCAATGTGTGAGGCTTTAAGACGCATTATGTGAAAATATCAAATATATAGAACACAATAAAGAGCAGATATTTTTCGAAAGTTTCCTTTTTCTAATCTCCTGAATTTATCCCTTTGACTATATAGCTTATGGACTGCTAGAACTGATAAGAAATACATGGGGTTAAATGGAAGACCGCTGAAGCCACTGTTAACAGGCGTTCTTTTTACGAAAAACGACCTTTGGTGATAAGTGATAGTGATTCCAAATTTCCAATTCTGGCTAGAAAAAAAATTAATTTTTATATTTCGTTAATTTAGTAATTAAAATTATATTTGAAAATAATTAATTTTATTATTATTCTACTTTGCCATTGACACAAGATAAAATGGCATTATTTGTAAGTTTATAGAATAATTAATGACATAAATATGTAATACTTTACTAGAACTTCATTCCACTGATACTTTAAGTGCATCAAAACTTGACTTAACAGAAGAGATGTGTATACATCCACTATCTAATGGTCTAGAAGCATCTAATGGCAATTTGCAATCTCTTAATGATTTGAAGAAGCTTGTAATAAATTGGATTTTGTAGGTGTAATTGGTGCATCCTCATAAATTATTATATAGTTAACTGTATAGTATAGTATTAAGATAAGAATAAGGAAATTATTAATATTTTCCTTATTCTACCTGTATATAAGTACATAATTCTTTGATTAGTTTTCCATCGACAGTAATAACATTTAATCCCATTTGCATAAAACGTTCTGTATAAAAAAAAAGTAAGAATTATGGAACGAAATAATTAGGTCTAAATATAAAATTCATGATATTCTACCTAATACAAATTCAGTTTTCACACAAAGTACCTTTTTCGAAAAGTAACGCCTGCAGTGTTCGGCTTCAAGATTTTATCAGTTCTAGCAGTCCATAAGCTATATAGTCAAAGATTTATCCAGGTATTATCCCCAGTTTAATTTAAATTTATTTTAAATGCCAAAATATTCTCAACCCTGTCTTTATTTATTTATGTATATATATATAAAGTTTTAGGTTCTGCTAAAACAGAGAAAAACCATAATATTAGTTTCGTTCAATTTTACTACACATTATTTTTAATTTTGTTGGGATCAGTTTTTAGTACTTAGCAGAAATAACTTTTTTCTGTAAAATTCGAGTTACTTGGATTAAGAATACTTCTATGTAAATTTTTTGAAGTTCTGAGTATCATCTGAGAGGTTAAAAATTGAACAAGAAAAAGAATGTACGATGCAGAGCTTCTGTTTACTTGGAGGATTACTTTTTATAATTTCAAAATTATTGGCAGTTTTATCGAGATTTATCAGAACTTGAAATACGACGAACTTAAGTAAAAATCAAAAAATATTACATTTTGAACCATTTTCTGCAGTAATTTTGGAAGATATTTGGAAATTATTCGATGTATGTGGTAATGAATTATAGTTTGAATAGTAGGAAGTATACCAATTATAAAATGTCTTTAGATTGAATACATCCATTTAAATACTCAAAATATAAGTATTTTATTTTGTTTGAATCATTTTATAGGTACTTTTTTCAAACATTAACGTGCGTATTAATCATTATTATAAAAGTTCCGCTTCTGAAGAATTCTTAACTCTATGATTTAATACATTTGAAAATAAACGGTTCATTTTAATGTGAATGAATGAAATTCTTAATTTTTCATTTTCACAAAAATGGTTGAAAAAGTTGGTAGATATTTTTATGCACCGAATGTTGAAGAATTTCATTCACCATGTTCTGCCTACCCTTTAACTTTCATTTTTACCTGGTGCGTCATTAACTCTTCACCCTTTGCAAATTTGTATTACACTTTACCTTTAGCAGCATATTCACACGCACCAATTAAATGAAACTTTATTATGATGCGTGTCACTCTGCCTCACCCTGTTTATATCCATCACTTTAGAACTAGTACTTACAAGGAATATAATCTGTCTTGATAAAAAGTTGTTGATTTTGATCCTGCTCAGCTCCGACAAAGTTTTGAAGGCTATTTTCATCCGAAAATATAGGTATTGTATTCCGAGATATTATTATGCACTTGAAATTTCTTATTTCCTAAATAGGTGAGAAAAATCAGGGAGGTATCAGAGGAACGAAAAAAAAATATAGAATGAAAAGGTGGAAGAGAGAGAGATTGGTACAAATAGCGGAAGGGAAGAGAGGAGAAGGAGGCTGAAAGAGAGTGAGAGATAGAGAGACAAAGAGAAAGAGAGAGAATAATATTGATAGATACGGCCGAATATTAAAAATAAATATTTTAAAACTTTTTCGCCATAAAAAACCTCATTAATAATAATTTGCCGGGAGTGTACCTAGGCTAGGCTACTCCTTTAGCCTAGGTTCGTCTCGCTACAAAAATTCTCCTTCTACTTAAAATTCTTTAGACTTTTTAATTTTTTTGTTAACTTTAAAATCAGTTTTCCCCTTATACCACTAACTGGTTGCTCTCACCGAAAGTGGTTATATTTATTGTTAAAAACTCTATACCAACCATTACCTATCACCGATACTAATATGTTTTTCCCTCTCTCTTATTTTTATATTCGCAGAGCCACGTTTTGTTAGGCTAACTGTATGTTACAGTTTCATCTTGTAATTACCCAACATTTTGCTGCTTGACTGTGAATACATTACTTGATTTGTTTCGATTTTTGTTCAATACGGTATTTTGTTTTATATAATGTGGTATGCCAACTGGGGTGGCAATATACCACATATGTTTGACCCAGTTGGCTGCACACATTTTTACAACAAACCGCAGACGGATTACCATAACGTCCCAACGCATCTCCAAAAATACGCTATACATGTCCCCAGAAACACAAGTTAGGAGTACAGCACTAGGTGAAAATTGAAAACCTAGTGCGCCTGGATTGCTAATCCAGGGTAGTTTACAAAAGTAACCCCAAGAACTTTGATGATTTGGAACAAATAGCTGGAAAGTTTATAAAACAGGAGCATAGAAACATAGAAAACACACCATAAACAACATGTTACAAGAGTACAAATGAAACCCGTCCTGCCAATTCACCCACATGTATAAAGAATTAGCACGTCATAATAAAAGAACAAAACATTAGTAACATACCTGGACTTTTATTATACGAACCATTGTGCATGTTGAATTAAAGAGTATCATCTTCATGAACGGGAATGAATGAGGACGTAGCGCATTGTTAATAAAATTGACAAAAGCAGTATAAGAAAATGTGAAGATTGAGTTACGCCAGTACCGAAGTCGAACATAGAAGACATAGAAGTGATCGGCCAAATATATTATGAGGACCGACTAGCCGTAATTGTAAGAGATAAGGCCGAATTTGGATAATAATTTCCCTACTTTCGAATATACGTATATATTCGAAAGAGAGAAACAGTTATCATTGTGAAAAAACCCGGTTACCTTCAAATAATCAACAGGCGTTGATAGTTGCCGGTAAGAGGGGCGTATTTTATCGAGATACCTCAATAAAAATGGACTAAGTTTTTCTACTGGAAATAGGCCAGTCTTTGGTCTATTTTGTGACAATGTCTGCTAACAGTTCTTTCGACAAAATGTTTGTGGAAGGGCATAGGCTAATCCGGTAATCTTTTTAATAATTATGCGTGGTTAAAAACGTGGTCAAACAAATACCTGGCTGTCGGTGCAGGCTTAGGCAAGACTTTTACGTCTGTGTTGGATACTGCTGTCAGATGACGTCCTCGGATTCATATTTATTGAGTTTGTTATGAAAAGTATGTTGATGTTGTGATTTGTTTCCCCGAGATATGTCCACCCGGGGTCGCATACCACAATATCGGAGATAATATCCTTCTTGCCAAACAAGTTGACGATAAAACATGAGAGGGGAAGGAGTTTTATTCAATTCCATTTTCCTCATTTTTGTTCGTTCCAAAAATGTTTTGTCCGTTTTCTATTTTCACAAATGGTATAAATTTGTAAATTGGCCCCCAGAGGGCTACAAACTTCCACGATGGCTGCTATAAACCTTCGTTGGAATGACGTAATTGTTTCTTGAAAATCCGTCCAGTGATTCTGGAGTGATAGTGTTTCTAACAATTTTTATCTCTTAATATTTCATAATATGTAGCCGAGGTCGTATAGTAATAAGGTACCTGTTTTATTTTTAGATCGTGTCGCTCAACGACTTATTCTAATTCACCAACCATTTTGGATGTGCTTTTTTTCCTTTTCTTTCATTATGTTTCGTGTTTGCACTGGAATACAATTTCCTTGCTCAATAAGCTGGTGAACTTTCGGGTTTTTGAGTCTCCACTTGCGTCGAATCCCAGATGCTCAGCCTGTTCATTCGTACCCCACTTATTTCAATGTCGAATGCAAACTAATTCAATACGCGACGCAACTGCTGCCAAAAGTTCGCATTTGATTAGAAATGGTCGGAATTTTATATTCACCCCACTCGGCGTCATTTCGCACGGGGAGTGGGCGGTACCATCGAATAACATTACTGAACGTTGTTCGAAGATTTGTCCAGAAGAAAGAAGAAAAAAGAAAAAAAACACAAAATATATAAATATACATAATAAAATTAAATGAAATTTATAAAAATTGCGGACATTTGAGTATGTTCATTTTTTACGACGTGGCCTTTAATCTAATTCGATAAAATTGTAAAGCGACAGTCCAACCAAAACAATATTATTTCTACAACCCAGCGTAAATGTCTGAGAAAGTCACTCGTTGCTGCTGCGAAACATTAATTACCTTCCTAGTCGATATTCATTTTTGGCGCTGTTTTTTTCGTACTTTTTTTTTTGGTTTTTTAATTTTTCTTTTTGAATGGAAATTGACTTGTCTCATTTCATTCGTTGGTACGAACAAATTTGCGTGCATTTAATTTGACATTTTTTCTTTTGTTTACTATTTTTTCATTTGTCACCGTCGAAACACTGTAGGTACTTCTGATTCGAAGATAAATGGCGCTTTGATGTTTCTTGTTTAAACATTTCTTCTGACGATTATTATTTTCCATCGTTGAAATATTCGCAGACGTAATTTATTTATCGAGTTTTTCTTCTTTCTTTTACGTGTTAGATACGGAACTGTAAACGTCACTTTTAAATCTACTGTTTTCTCTTTATCAAAATGAAGTTAAAAAATGAATTGTGCTCGTATAACCGTAATGGTGGGAGCTTAATTTGGGTGCGAGTGTATTGTTCTCTATGACCTTGGGGAGGAATTAGGGCTGAAACTTTCATTTTTTTATTTTCTATTAGGTTCACTGGTAATGTCGCCATTTCATTCGGAGTCTGAGGATTATTGATATGGATGACGTGGGTAGTTGGGATCCGGTGCAAAATTATCTTCCAAAATTAATTTTTTTTTTCACATTAGGAAGCGCTAGTTGGATCAAACCAAGTACCTACTCGGCCATTTCGGGTCAGAAAGGTGTTCCTACAACTTTTTCATTATTGGAATGATCATCGAACAGATCACTTCTGTTCCATACACCAAATGGAAAGGAGTAAAAAATATTTCAAGTTTAGGTACCTCTTTTGTGAATCATTAATATTTGAATATGATGTAACGTTTAATATATTATAGAGGACGTGTATGGTAAGTATTTTATTTAATCGCCTGCAGTAGATTCGAAAAACTCACTTATGCTATGTTACAGAAAAAGACTAACAAGTTAGAAGGATTTACAGCGACATTAGCTACGTGCATGTTTGGCTTGTAATGCCTTGAAAAAATGTATTATTGAAAGGTAATTGGACAACTGGACGTTCGACTGGATGGAAAAATGTATTAAATAAATAGCAACGATATGAAAATATGGCTAAAGTAATTTGTTCGATTAGGCTTTCTAATGTAACCAACTCTGAAGGAAATTTTTGTTCATTTTGAAGGTGAACAAGGGCAAAGGAATATTCAAATTACTCATCATAGGTCCTCTATGAAACTTCGAGTTATGATAAAAACACTTTTGACAACCAAACCCCATCATTTTTAAAAATAAAGTCAACACGAGCCATTTTGATTTAGAAAAAAAAAAGGAGGAAATTATCAATCCGATTCATATATACCTATATATATTTTTTAATATTTGTTCTAGTATAATTTCTCAACCTGGGCAGGAAGAATGATGAACATTTGTTCAAATGATAGAGGATGATTCCCTGATAGTCCCGTTAAATTTTTTTAGGATCATGCTGTGGTATTGGAGTTATTTTAAAATAAAAAAAACTGTTTGTTTTAAAGCAAGGAATAATAACATTAACACTGGAAACGAAAATTTTTTTTTTTTCAAAAAATAAAATCGACTGAAAAAAACAATAAAAAGTGCACTAAAAAGTTAAATATTACTCTTTTAGAATTTCTCCAGCGAGATCTAGGTCTAGGGACAGGAATTATTAAAGTTGACTCTTGTAATTGTGTAACTGTTACAAAAACAAACACGGCAATATTATATTTTAGTAAATGTAGGTATAATATTGGAATAATTACAAAGTGTTGTATACGAAAATGTAGGATTATACAGTGCCCTGTATGAGAAGAATTAAGAATTAATAATAATAATATACAGAACATTAGACTAATAACTAAGGGTGATTATTCGAGTGATTTTAATTAGGTGTCATGGGAGATATGAATATGATTGGATGTTAAGTAAAACGAAATTTGGATAAAACCAATGAAATGTGATAAGACGTGGCATAAAGTGGGAATGTTGAAGAAATTAGTTGGAATTAGAATATGTGCAATGTATTGAAATATATTCGGAGAAAATGTGATATCATGAATATGAACGAAAACAGATTGCAGAGAAGAAATAGTGATGTCATCAGACAAGTCTGAACTAGACTGAAATGATGTCAATGAAAGGAAGAATAAATGTATACGAAAATATGGTGAATGATGTAGGAAAATACGAATTTAGTGTAAATGTATCAATTTGACGTAAATGATACGAAAATATCATTACAGCTTTATTTTCCTTCACATGTAGGCTTTATTCGTCAATTCCTTCCATTTTTGTAGCAAAACTTTTTAATTAGCGCCGACTGTAATAATTCCAGTTCCCTAAACTCGGATCTTACTGGAGAAATTGTAAAATTATTTTTCACTTTTTAGTACTTTTTTATTGAAACAAAAAATAAAAACTAGTTAGACGTTGGTGAGAGCTACTCACCTAAGTAGCAATGAACTTCTTCACGTGTGTTGTGCAACGCCAATTGGATACCAGCGCATATTTTTTACGACGATGCACTGCAGAATTTTTCCACTTGTTATGCTCCTCGGTGACTTTCATATTATATTACATTCCATGCGCTCTGCATTTTCTACAAATGAAAACTTTATGCGTTTAATCCGCGCACGGCGAACGTTGAAAAATATTTACGATCTTGTTGCGTCGCATAATTAGGCTAATACTTGCATAACCATAATTCTCGAGATTACCGGATCCAAGTTATTCGGTACGAAAGCTTTCGTAGTCATTATAAATGGGGTGGGTGCAAGTTGAGATGCTCCGACGTAATATCATTAGGACGCAAATTTTTCTGTCCACAGGAAATACAAAATTGAAAATGTTATTTCGAATTAAGAGTTCTGGAATGTGTAGAATAAACCTTTGTGACATGCTTTAGTAACAGCGGACTGATTTCGAAAGTCTCCCCAAGAAGCCACAACTGTAAAATAAATCGCGTATTTTTCTTCACGACAGATAGTCTACTCGAATCGAAATGAAAAGTTTTACAACGACAAACGTTCCAAAAACGATTGCAAAGTGTATTCTTTCAAATGGGAATTGATAAAACTTTTCTACAGACTGGTATTGATTTTGCAAATCAATTCGAATTTCAAATAATTTGAGAGTTTTTTTTTGTTTTTTTTTTGTTTTTTTTTGTTCTTTTGTTTTATTTTTAGTTTTGTCGACTTCATTCATCTTTGTATTTTCTTCTGCAACTTGTTCTTCTTCTTATTTTTCTGTTTTTCATCTATTCCGCCTTTTTGCGCCAAAAGTTTTTCCTTGACGCTATTGTTGTTACGACAAAGTATTTTCCTATTATTTAGTTGGGCAAAATACAGCAGAAAACATTGTATCGTCGATACTAATTTCGATGAAATTACTGTATTTCGTGATTCTTACCGATTACCAGAGTATAAATTAGCAACGCTTTATGTCACACGAATCAAATGTGCGCTAAAGTTGGTAATAAAGCTCGTTCTGCTCATAAAGCAGTGTTACCCATTCGAGCCATTTTTTGTATTGTTGCTATACGTTTTCTCATTTGAAATAAGAAATTAGAAACTTTTTTGAATGAAAAATAATATTCTTCGAATTTTTTATGAAGTTTACAAAGAGCTGCTAACTGTTGAAATAAACTCCGATCTATTTGTTAATTTATTGTAATCAATCGAATAATAGACGTCTAATTTGATATTATAGTTGAAAGGTCGATAGTCTTCACCCTGCCTTAGCTGAGTGGTTCTTTGAAGTAAATTTAGAAATTTTCTTTTCCACAGAAAATACAAAAATGTTTTTGTTTACCTCATGAACAGCGTTTAGGGGTGTAATATTGTTGTATGTTGTAGTACATTCTGGTCAAGTAATATTCTTTCCCCTTTCAATTCTATTATACGTTTAAGGGTTTGTGTGCATGAATCAGTAAGAAAATTTTTTTGCAACATATGTACGAATTGACGTATTTTCGAGTCGTCTAAAGCTAGATGAAAGTGGCCGATTTTATAACTCTTACTTACCTTCCACTTTTCTCGATCCTTCATTTCTTTTTCTCACCTCGCAACTTATTTTTCTAACTTCTTAGTAATCTCAAATCTCTATTTTCTCTCACGCTTAATTGGTTCTTTAGATTCCCCACACATTTCAATAACTTACTCCAGCCATTTAATTCAATCTATTAATTTCATTTTTTTTTTTTTTGTAATACATGCGTCCCAAGCTGCGCGATTAGTTATTCATTTTCAAGGCACAAAACATAAAATTTCCAACCACGTAGCAAATATTTTGTATAGGGAACAAATGTCAATTGCAGTAGCAAAACAAGTATTTGCTCCCTCAACGAAAGTGTTCCACTTCTCCTTCCAACCAATTAGACGCCTTCCTTAAACATGCATATGCATGTATTGCAAAATATACCATTCGCAGCTTGAGCTCAAGAAGAGCAACCTTAATTCATACGATTTACAAAACTTATCTGCAGCTTGTGTTGCAAATCGTAACCACAGAGTATTAGGTATAGCAGAAGATGTATGAGAGATAAAAAATGGCGCCGCTTTTGAGACAAAGTATACCCTTTTCTATAAGGATTGGTAAAATTCTTTTCTTATCTTAATCTACAAAATTCGACTTGATGTGGTTTTTGAATTGTCAGTTATATTTAATTATTTAATTCAAATATTTGTAGGAAAAAAATTTCTTATCATTGTTAATTGGCCCGAATACATGGAAACAAATTTGAATTTGGTACCGAAAGGATGGGGATAGCTCATAAAAATTGGTGCCATTTTTTGTAACAGCGATTTAAACCGGGATGGGTCATCTATTATATTTAATACCCTGTGATAACTCGTTGAGGATCGCTCATTTTGCATTTTCGTAGCGAAATATACAATTCCTAATTCATGATTAGAAAAGGAATGTTTACACTAATATTTTGCAAGCCGAAAGTAGCGTTTTTCATTGATCAAAGCATAACCTCTGTGTAAAGAGTAACGCTGCTACCATGGAATATTTTTTCATGGAGGTTACAAGATAACAAAGGCAATGTTAACCTATAAGACTTCTATCGAAATTACGAACTTCAGCTCCTTATCAAAATTATTAATGAAAATAATATACAACGTATTTACACAGATCTTTCAAACGATAGACCGTATGAATTTCTTACAGCACAGCGGAGGTGAATGAAACGGTAATAGCTATCATGTATGAACATAAATTTGGATCTCTTAAAATGGACTTAAATTATTGAGATGTTATTTCATTTGACAATTTCATTTCAAACCTCAAAACCGATCAGTCTCATATGCGTCAATATGTTGAAAATAAAGAAATGTAATATTTTTCACAATTTCCATTCACGTTTTGTTGTACACAGGGAGAGAGGTGAATTATTTTTTATGACAGATATGAAGAGAGGAGAATACCAGAGTAAAACACGACCTTCATTGGAAATGTTTTTAAATGGAGGTTTTCTCATTTTTGCCTTTAATTTAAAAAAAAAGTCCAGTATTTTTTTTTTTTTGCAATATCCACCCAAAAAAAATACATTTTCCTGCTTATTAACTAGGTATATGTGAAGTACCTAGGAGATTTTATCCCAATGTCGAAAAGTAAAATTTTGCACATGTGCAGCTTGGTACTTGCTAAGATTATTAAATCACTGTTTTGGCTGTGCATGAGCAATATGTCTTATCAAACATTACGATACACATCCAAATTTTGTGAAAAACTGGCATCAAGTTGCAACTTTAATTGAATACAATATTTCAGCTTTGAAACAAACTTCTTTTATTTCACTTACTGATTCCTCAGCCTCTATTCGGACTAGAGAGCTGTGGTTATTGTTGCTGAAAAGAAGATAAAATTTTAAAAATTTTCATATAATATTTCAATTATCTTCCTCTGTTTGAAAATTAAAAAATTAAAAAAACGCTAATTAATATAAAATTGGCAGGTTTTTGGAATCTACAAACTTCTCGTCATTCACACAGTGATTCCTCAACCACTATTTAATCTAGAGAACTGGAGTTAGAATTTCTAGAAAGAAAAGAAAATAATATGCTCGAATTTTCTTTTCATATGATTTTTTAATAATTTTCAGCTGCATGAAAATAAACGAAGGGAAAAAACCAACATTAATAAAAAGTTTTTAGTTTTTGCGACCTAGAAACCTCTTCTCTTTCAATCAATAAATTGCCCGTCACTATTTAATTTAAAAATTTGGGTTTAGTACAGTTGGAAAGAAGGTAAAATTTCATTAAATGTTTTATTCATTCCCAGCTACTCGAAAATGAATGAACAAAAAAAACCCAAATTAAAGGAAATTTTGCCATTTTTGTATTGTTTAAATACATTTTCAAAACAATTTTTTGTTGATTAATTTTTTTTTGGAGGTGTTGCAAAAAATAGTATATCACTCGTGTGAAGTAGGTGATTGCTACTCATGTGATTTGTATCACTCGCCTTCAGCTCTTGTATCAAAGATCACACTCGTATCAAAATCACCTACTTTACACACTCGTATCATAAATAATTATTTCCAAACAGTTTGTGGGTATCTATCAGTCATTGTTATTTACATATAGGTAGGCTACAGGCCTATATTTTTTGATACTATCTCCAGGTAGTACCTATTGTTAAGACCACCAATCCTTCTCCCCTCTCACTCCTACGAACACTCGACTACATTCATAATATACTTTTATACTTTTGCTAGCGGCTACACTGTAATACTATTTCGCCGCTCACTCGTTTATCTTTGTACACCTTCGTTTATCTCACTCAATCTGTACTTACTCTCAACATACATGATTGATGTAAATACACACGTTACTTTGTGTAAATCTTTATTTCTGGTTACAATTCTTCATCTCTCTCGGTTCACAACCTACATACCTATTAATGGTTCAAAAAATATCTATACAAATCGATATTCTTCTTGAAACATCGATACGTTTTATCGATATTTTTCTCACGTTCTACCACAAAAATTTTGAGGTTACAATAAAATTGAAATATTCCCACACAACTTCTTTACTATTTGTAAGTTTTACTTCTATGGATCCTTACGATTTTATCTTTTAACAATGGATATATAGTCGAATTCTCATTGTATCAGTCATTTATTAATTTGTTAGTAGGAAATTAGGTAGGTATGTGAAAAATATCTATACAAAAAAAAGAAAAAAAAGGAGGATATTGGCCATCACTATAGTACCTACATATTACCTAATTTATATGTATAATTATGTATAACATATAGGTATCATTTATAAGAATGTAAATATGATTGTGCGAGGGTGTTGGTGTTTGATGTTATTTAAGAAAACGATTCATCGCACGTTACCTAATTCGATAATATACGATGGGGTAAAAAAACCGAATGTGCACCGAAACTGATATGACCTACATATTATGACTTGTACAATCTAGTGAATTACTGGCGTTTTTTCTTTTCTTCTTCAAGTTTACCAAGTGATATACCTACACTAATGTAGTTATTGACGTTTTCCACGAAGCTGTTTATAAAATTATCGTGGTTTTTTTTTCTGTTTTCTTTTTCGACAGTCATGAAAACGAAATAATGATTTGGTCGGAAAACGCAAGTCGTATTTTGGAGCGATTTCCAATTGTACAAAAAATTATACATTCGAGTAGATATCGGATAAAGTGAAAATACATAATATAACGTAAGTACCAATGCTCGTGATCGTAATGGTGTGATCTTATGTGGTAATAAAAAAATTAGGTCAATTCGAATTTTATTTAAATTATTGTAGATATGGGCACGTTCTACAAAATGGTACCAGATTCACAATCAACATACCTCCGACGGTGAATAAACAAAAATAAAAATAAAAATAGCGAGTAGTTGAACTGAAATCTAAATACGATTTCTGTGGATATAGTCGCCTGCTGTTTATTCGAATTAAGTTCCTTCTGCGTCGCTTGAAACGATATTTTTCAAACATTTCCACTTGAAACTAATACACAAATGCGCATTTAAAAAACAAAGAAATTCTTTCGTTCATCCGCGGTATTTTATCTTTTCAATTGAAAAATTTGATGTTTCTCTTTTCTCACTTGTAAATTTCGCAGCACATTTTTCATAAGTATTCAACGTATTTTGTAGGAACCAAATATAGTCGCTTATCAATCCACACTCGTGTTTGAAAATAGAGATGAGTAGAAGTCGCAACAAGACTGGGTAAAGTTGGACCTGGTTTTGGTTTTGCACTTTCGGCTGTGAGTTGGGTCTTGAATCGGTATTCTAGATAGCATATTGGTACTTATTGCACGTTTAGGTCTTACTTCCAAATTCTTTATTTGCCATTTTGTCTCCTGTTCTACATTTTTCAATCATATTATGAAAAGCACCAAATTTAAACCTATTTGACCGCAATTTTAAGTATCTGTTTGTGGTGGTGGCTTGTCTCGAATTTGTAACTATCGAACTTCAGGATGAAGCACGAAGCCACAACATGAAGATAATCTAATGTCAGGCTCTTATCGCACCAAATATAACCGTTGTTGAAATTCTACGTCATCTTCATCTGTGGCGGTACCCTGCGAATCAGAAACCAAATCATTATCATAATCGTATGCTCTTCTATACTACGACAATAGGTTAGGTATTCGTAATCGATACTGTATTTCGATGTAGGTCGTCGACGAAACCTACCAAAAACCCACACAAGTCCCATTAAATATATTCTGCAACTAATCGTTGCGTCCACCTGTTGAACGATCGGCAACTACATGAAATTTTGCAAATGTCGAACAACAGTTTGTTAAAATTACGTCGTTACCGGAAACATACCGATACGAAAAAATTTTTATTTGTCTCTACGAAAACAAAAAACAAAAAACAAAAACCAAACAAAAAGAAACAAAAACATTTAGTGAGCTTACCCCCAAAATAAAACCGCAACTACGTGTCGAATTTAATGTGTTTCGACGAGTGTTATAAATTTTGTTTATATTTCAGCTGTTTACTCAAACTGTTGTTCCGTGAAAACAGTGAAAATTTTTCGAAAAAAGTGTTCCTCACATCGATGCTTCACTCCTTCATTTATCCGAATGCATTCGTACGTCTTTCGATTCACAACATTTATTCGAATGAAGCAACGAACAAATAAAAAATAATAATGCGAGCTCCAGTTAAGTGAAAAATTTATAGATATAGGTATACTTTCAATATACGATCGAAGAAGCTGTCGAAGACGATTAAATTTCAATAAACGTTTCGTTGTAAAATGAAATTTCCGCCGATAAATTTCACCTTGTTCCCACAACCCGGTATAAAAGAAACCGAAAAATGGTTGCATAAAATATGCAATTGTTCGAAATTGAAAATTCTCGCCTTCGTGTTATGCAAATTTCAACGCAGTCTAGAAATAATTTTAACCTAAAGCAAAAGGAAAATTTTTCCATAGTAAATACGTATATACCGGTATTCATACGATAAAATAAAAATAAAAAACTCTTCCAATATATATATCCCAAGGTAGTCTTAGTTCGATTTTTTTTTTTTTATAATATTATAATATTATATATCTAGGTACCTATCCAGGTATATGGTATTTATTTAGCTGGTTATCTGCTAAGATCCAAGTTCTGGCTGTTATTCATTCATATTTCATGAGCATGTTTCCGAATCATCTCTGATATTATAAGGCGTGAAACAGTGTTACTATTATCTGTTCCTTCCACTTTCTTTTTTTTCCATTCCCTATTTTTTTTTATATGTTCTCTTATTTTATTTTGAAGCGAAAAAAATTTACTCCGAGCAATTTTTCATTGTCAGTACCACCATTGGATGTGAAAAGATGAAAAGTCCTTATTACGATAAACACATCTTTCTTTTTTCTTTCCCTCTCTTTAATATGAGAAGATATATGACTTAGAAGTATCCACATATATACCTTTCGATACTGACTTCATTTTTAATTCCATCTCACGTCTTTCACACTCGCAGGGGACTTCTACTAGTCTCAGGTAGAATAATTTTTTTTTCCTCAACTTCGAATTAACTCCTAGAAAACGTTTATGGTAGCGTCTGCAGCCAAAACATTTCGATTTTTTTTTTTTTATTGCTACATGTGAAACTGCTCGGTTCCTTGGAGAACGAAACATTGGAATCGAAATGGTGAATTTACTCGTCTGTTGTTGTACGTAAAGTTCTCCTCACAATAACTAATGCTCACTGGTTTATGAGCGATGATGTCTCACACCACCGCTGTTAAACACCAAACATATCGATGAAGCAACTTTTACGGTTTGCAGCCAAGCACGAGAAGAAAATGGGGGCTAGCGTAATTCTTTACGGATAGGGATGAAATTATACATATGAATGCTTTAGGTTTATATCTTGTTTAAGTTTGAAGATAAGCCAGATTCGCCCATGCTTTTGAAGTTTTCATATACATATGACCAGCATTCATAAGCCTTCAGTACCTCACCTGTGGCACTGAGGTAAATATCGGTAAAAGCTGTTTGTGTCGGAAATTATATGAAACAGTTTCATAGCTGAAAAATTTTACTTCTAAAACCTTTCATTTATGTTAGTAGAAGTGAAACAAGCCGAAACATTCTCACATGTTCAGCCCTCTAGGAGACACTTAATGGGTAAGAGTTTTTACCACATATTCAAAGAATGGTCCTGAATATTCTACAAATATAAAACTTGTGGAATACCTTGTTGTGAGAAGTATTCACACATAGAAGGTAATCAACAGCTTTATGTGGTCTGCCACATCATACACAAATGTATGGGAGAGCCAAATCCTAAGAAAACACTGGTGATTTTGTAGCCAGTTTTGTGAGTTTATATAGTGAATTTGGCACATGCACACAGACACACATATGTACATATATATATTGAATTATGTCATCGTATTATGTCGTTTCCTATTTCATATGGTGATAAGAAATGACGCAGGGCGTTTGGTACCACACTGTGACATCACAGAGCGATTTGTCACAGTCCAAACAATGTATGTTACCTGTGTGTATGAACAAGTAAGAACATACAAACGTATGTGTGTTAATTTTTTTAACCTCACAGAGACGATTATAAGTGCCTTTCAGCGGCAACTGTCACAAGCCCCTATATTTCATATGAGTATTGTCCCCACAAAACCATTGCTGGAAATTTTTTCTGTTTTGCAAGGTTTTTTCACCATAATACTCCAGGGCTATTCATAGTCACACAAAAATTCATGTCAGAAGAATTCTGGATAAGATGCCTCAAGAGAATTAAGCATTATGGATTAGTTCTTTGAAGTTATTGGGTATATGTTGGAAAATTTTCTAGTTTACAATTTTTAATTGTATCTATTAGTCTAAAATGTAGATTGGTAGTCAAAATGTAAGAATAATTTGATAAAGGCAATGTCGTGAGAAAATGGCTTTAAAAAAGAAACAAAATTATCTGAAGGAAGTGCTCCATTTAATATGCTGATAATCGAAGACAGCACCTTCGAAATATTTCCATTTAGAACAGGCCTACGATTAATAAATGTTATACAAGAACTCGAATAAAATTTATTCATTATTATTCTACAAAATGATACGTACATTGCTACTCTATGTCACTGTGAAATACCTACTGAAGTCCCCATCGAATAAAATGTGGTAACAAAAAATGTATTTATTATTCATATTCTGAGATAAGTATACCAATGGGTTTAAAACGTTGAGTGTTGATAATATTCGATTACAGATACAAGAATTTACAATTCACACCAATTATACTCCCAAAGTTTGAAAAAATTACGTAAGGTCTTACACTTCGATGCGTAAACAATGATTACGTGAACGACAAACGATTACATCTAGTATGAAATGCTAGAAAACCAACTGACCTAGAAAAACTAACTACAATAACATGTAAATATGACTGAATATAAAAGTTATCATCAGAGATGAAAAATCAGGCTGTAAAAATTTCTATGCAATGCAAATTTTTCCGTGAAATTTCATGATACAAATCAAGCTTTATTTGAATAGAATGATTTATTGCTGTTTAATTTACCTAATTCTCCCATCAAGTTCTGAGCATTTTTCAACAGCTTGATTAATCTCTTCAATGATAACGACTTATAAGTCATCAACTGGAATTTACGAATGATAATTCATTCGCCATGACCAATAAAATTGAATCATTCATCTTCAATATTGTGAATTATCAATCGATTGAAACGTGCTCAACTGTATACGCAGCACATGTTTTAATTTTATAGTTACGCTCCCTTGGGTACACCCCTTTTGAACAGATCCTTATACATTTTATTTATGCGCTTGTACAGGTACCATGAAACCTGAAATTTCATAAATTTTGGCCAAGAAAACTGATAAACTCTGCATCCTAAAACGTGTTTCAAAGACGTGTGCCACATTTTGCCTAACGAATGCGCCGCAGATATGAAATGCTATTGCACGCAACTACACACATGAATTACAAACCATTTCTTAGTTCTGGTTTTGGTATTAGTTTGTAAAAAAATAAAAATACGAAAAATAATGAATCTGACTTGAAGAAATGTTTACTACCACAAAAAACTTATGAATTAGACAAAGAATTTGCCATTGAAAACTACCAGATACCTAGGATAAAACAAAGAGTCTTACAGTCAATTTTTATTTTTATTTTGTTCATTTGTTTTACTCTCATTTTGATAAGTGCTCTTTTTACTAACTTCAAAAGGAAAATATTTATAACAGGTAATGGTAATTATTATTTACCTTCGAGAGTTTTCAAAGGATGAAAATATTTTTTGAACACTCTAGGTTGATATACGAAATTTTTTACATTTCAAATTGACTAGTTACCAATAGTTCTAAATGACGGTATCAGTACGCTACTTAATACTTTACTAATGCTCTTTAGGGTAATGTGTTCGAAAATCTAATTTAATGTCTTGTTGAGCTTTCATTCTCTTTTCAGAGACAGGAAATAAAATAATTTTCGAGCTTTTTAAAACTATTATCGATAATTTATATTAAAAATGTTATAAACGTAACAAAGTTAGAAGACAAAACCAGTTAGTGGAAACCGTGACCAACGCAAAAATACTGGGAAAAATGAATCGTGTTCACACAAATTTCAATACAGTTGAAAGGGTTTGATAAGAATATTTTTTATACGTTAATGTAGCTCTCAAAGTGATGAGTAAGTTTTCATTGCTACCTTTTGAATATAAAATAGTCTCGCAGGCAAATAGCGAAAAAGGGATGAATGTGCAATAAATAATACCTTCATAATCAGTAGGAATAGACAAAAAAAAGTTAACTTATAGTTAGAAAATGTGTGTTTGGAATATTGTTGAATCGGTAAGAATATATGCTTTCAGAAATACAGTTGTAATGTAGATAGGAGTGTGTGTTCCCAGAATTCATGAACGATGCGAATATTAAATGTAGGTGTCTTGGAATAATTGCTGACTGTATGGAATTATCATAATTTTGAATGATAATTATGTACTTCTAAATTACCTACACAAATACTCAACATAGTATAAAATACGTCGAAATACCTATTTTATCGTGGCATATCCTTATAAAAAAAAAAAATTAATAAAGATAAATCAAAATTAGGTTAACAAAGTTTACAATATATATATTTTTTACAAATGCTCTTTTCATGAAACAAAAGCTGCCACTGCAATACGTTTTCCCTCAACACTACACTTTTCTTCTTCAAGAAGTACGAACCTAAATTACACAAACACCAACCAGAGACTGAAATACGAATAGTTTCGAAGTTTTAGCCGGATAACTAATGATTACATTTATTAGAAATGTTTGTTCAAAGAAGCATTAACTTTCCAAGTAGGTACACTCTTGAAAATCTTGTACGAAATCATCATTGACCTGTAAACCTTAAACTGAATTATATCGAACTTATTCTTTTTCGTCCATCTACGGAATTCTCATTTTAGAAAATCGTTCAAAAACTGCCGCAAATTTTCCAAGTTTTTCACCACACATTACTCCATTTAACGCCTCCATATATGTACTTGGACTTTTTACTCTACTTTTTACTGTTCGCTACTTTCGGCGAATTTGTTTCATTAATCATAACTTGTGGAGAAAAAGTTCTTTTCTGCGAAATTGTTCGTACATATTTCTTTGCCCCAATGGCTGGAGGGAAAAAAATTATTTTTCTTCTCTCTCATTCGTATTATGTAACAGAAGCATTAACACTTTGGCGAGGAGAAAAAAAAAAGAAGAAACTAAAGAGTTTGTTTTGAACGGAGGAAAAAAGCTAGAGTTCAAAAACTTTCAAAAGTCTCCTCAGCGTTGACGGTGAGTGAAGGAAAAAAAAACTCTAGCGCAGCAA
The DNA here is from genome assembly GCA_011428145.1 of Ericerus pela. Lineage (NCBI taxonomy): Eukaryota > Metazoa > Arthropoda > Insecta > Hemiptera > Coccidae > Ericerus > Ericerus pela. The sequence goes on along the minus strand of WOFM01000302.1, from coordinate 1,832,836 downwards.
GCCTTGCTATAAAAAGTAGGTGTTGGGGTTACACTGATTGTTTGAGCACTTGTTGGTTACACTGATGTACGATACTGCTGTTAATACCATTAAGAAAATTTATTCTTTTCTTTATACTCACTTCTTCTTCTTGTACTTGTAGAGTTAACATCTACTTGTTCTTCTTTATATAATAAAGTGGTTACTTGGTGCGGTACTGGAGTTATGTTATTTCATTATTAATTATTCTTGATATATAAATATTTATTATGGACATCAAGCCCCAAATGTCCAATATGGTGGAGGCGCCAGGTACCTGAAGAATTAACGGGATTGGAATCCCAGGGCAAAGATCCCAGAGATTTCAGTACCAGTGCAGGTATTCGTGAGTATTTTTAAAATTTTCTCGGGCTGTTTGGTGACAGAGGAGGAGGTAAGTGGAGCTTAACACTAGAGTAATTATGTAAGAGGTACCTCAATTTAAGTCTGTCGACAGCAATTTATTGATTATTTCTATTATTATTTTATACTGCAGTGTATATAATTATATGGAGATGGAGAATGTGCACATATTAATTTATTTTGTATCTACCTTAACAGCATATATGTCTAGACGGAGCACAGAGATTGAAAGGAGAAGAAGTTGGAGTTCAAATAAAATCATTGTCGGAGTTGGAGAAACGGTGTATTGAGAAATGGCGAAGTATAAATTTAAGAAATAAATATTTTTTTTTTGGGAGAAAATATATTGTTTAGTGTACGTAATTTTATTACGCACACTATCAAAAATAAAATACAAAGAAATCGTATAAGTGGAGAAAAATATAGGCCCGGAGATAATAAAATGATGACGAAATAAAAAAAGGAAAAGGTCAAAGGAATAAGCCGTCGGTGCCAATAATATTGGATGCCGGCTTGCTACAATGTCGGCAAATTCCTAATCCTTTGACAAGTTTGAGAAACATCGATGTTAAAACGGAGAATGAACGAAAAGGAGACAATGGAGGTCATACTACACAACTCCGCTGGTGTATGTGTGAGTAAAATACGTTGAGAGTTCATTAATATAGGCAATCCGCTAGTGCATGAATAAATGTGAGAATGTTCATCGCCTGCCTTGCCTCATCATTGCTGGACGGAGTGAGATATATATATGAATGCATTCTTTTGTATTACTTTGAATTTGGAGAAAACAGATAAGGAGAATTGGCCAATCAGGATGAAGGATCGAGGTCGAACCATTTTAATTGCGAAGTTAGTGAGGTCGATCTATTTTTGGCGATCTTCATTCGCTTTGAAACAACTGGTCGAGTTAGGTTGTCGTCTCCCAGTTTGTGACACCAATGGTGTTTATTATTTGGAATCTATTCCTTATTAGTATTTTATTATTGTTCATTACGTCGACAGCATACTCGTTTATGATTTCATTAACATTATTATTCTTTTGTGAATATTTTCTCCGTTTTAAATAAGTTTGTATTTTTTGTTGGTGTCACGTGTGTACTTAAATGGTACGAAAAACTACTATTCTTTGGAGTTTTGGAGAACAATTAATAATAATCAATTTGCAAGGAGAAAGATTGGTGAGTGATTATTAATTAATTAAGTGGAATATATGGAGTCTGCATTAAATTTGGTTCGATCTCGTTGATTATCCTTCTCCTTTAATTACTCGAGTAAGATGGAGATAATTAAATACCGGTAGGAGGAAAATTGTTTGCATACGCTAGGAGCTGATTGGTGTAATGAAACATGTTTCATATAATTGTTTTATGCTTTGGAAAAAACTTAAAAACTCTTAATATAGGGAGTGATTATAAAATAATAATAAACATTGATGTATAGGGTGCCACTGTAAATTTTTTTTTAGTAAAAACCTGATAGTTAACCACCGCATACAGTTGCCTAACGGAGGATCGGAGAAGGAGTTGCGTAAAAATAGCTCCCCCGCTATTCAGAATACCTTTACTGCAGGGAGTAAAGAATACAGTAAAGCTATTCGGTGTTATAGGAGGTAGGAGATAATTTAAAATGGTGGTAGGATCGAGTGTATAATTATGATATTATAAGAATAATATTAATACCACCATAGGCTCTTTTTGGAGATGAAGGAGGTAGAGGAGAAAAATCAATCTCGTATCGGAGAAACATAAAAAGAGGCTGAAATACACTTGATCCACAACAATCTTTGTTTGCAAGTTAACTACATGGATGAACGTTGCGTTTGCGGACTGAAATATAGTTGACTAACTATCTCTGTAGATGTGTGTGTGTTCCTCACATTGAAGGAGATGGTGTTCCGAGTTATGTACAACGATGTTCGTTGTCATAGTTCAGGAGCAAGGTCGTACGTTTCCCTCATAATTATTAATGTAGGAGAAGGAGATGAATACCCCTTAAAGGAGAAAGAGCCAAACGGACTTCGAACCAAATGATATTGTAAACATAATATAGGAGTAAAAATTTTAAACTAATATAATGTATTATTAAAATAGCAAGATGCCGAGAAGTAGAAAGGCGAAGTCCGGAGAGGGAGACAGTGCGCGAAGCAGCAAACAGAGTGGTGGCGAAAGCAACATGTCTGATTCAGCCTCGTCTTATTCGGTGTATGTGGTGGAGAAGTATCTGGAATAAGAATTGATTGGTGAATCCGACCAATATGAAGAAGTCAACCCACAGATGAAGAGTCGCCTTCTTGAAGAAGGAGTTAAACGGGGACGGGGTAAGCCGTGATGATTTTTGGGGTTGCTCATAATATTTAATGCTTTGAAGCGGAGAAGGAGTAAGTGACATCACGCCTAATTAATTGTGGTTCCCTTTGTTACAGTCAAATCCAAAGCAGCTGTAAAGGAGATGGTGGAGAAATCCAAAAATACGGAGGAAGTGCCAATGACTTCGTGTGAAGCGGATTTCCGAAGTCTGGCAGCGGAGGTGGCGAGAGAATGTTATGAGGCTATGTGGCGGGAGAAAGAAAATGAAGCGCAACAAATGGAGTAGCTGTAGGTTTTGGAGCTAAAACGTCGCATTGCATCATTGGAGAGTACGCTAACAGAGTTTACGAATCAGGTATTTATAGAAAAACAAAATAAGGATGTCGATATGCAAAATGAGATTGGAGAAAATAATGTAAATAGAGGACTAGGAGATGGAGAAAAGCCAACTAACAACAAACCAAAGGAGAAAAGTTTAGAATTGGAGAGAAATATTAAAAGGGAGTTTTTAGAAATCCTAGTTGATGCTTTAAAAGGAGAAAGTAATTTACCTGAGGAGTCTGATAAGAAATTAAAATCGGAGATAGTTGTAACGAAAGATAATGTAAAACGTGAATACAAACTAACGAGGAGTTTGAGATATGATTTATGGTTCGATTATCTTAGATCTGAGTTAATATCGAAGGATTTGTATGGAGTTATAGAAAGCCTGGAGAAGGAGATAGAGAAATATAATGACAGAGAAAAGGAGTTGAGATTAAATTTAGTTCGTGATATAGTAATAAATCACATAGATGATAATTATCATAAAATGATCGTATCGGAAAACGACCCAAATAAAATCTTAAATAATTTGAAAGAATTCAAAAAATGTGAGTCTCATTAGGCGTCGGAGGCATTGAGAAAAAAAACTCGCATTATTAAGATACAATCCTTTGAAGGGGTAACCGTATCAATTCTTTAATCGATTTGACGAATTGATACGACAATATGAAAATAATCAGGAGAATGATCAATTAACGGAGAAGGAGAAGAGGAATTATTTTTACATGGCAGTCTCCAAGTCCTCTAATATGATTCAAACAACACATTTTATTACAAAACGCCGAAACGATATAGGCCTTTCGATTGAGGAGTTGAAATGTTTAATGTTACAGGCAGAGGCGAATAAACAAACGGAGAAGAAACCTGATGGAGTTGGACAAGGAGCTACGGTTGCAGCTCAGGCAAATATTGTCTATAGACGTCGTGGAGGAATGCGAACCAGATTAATGCGCACTCCATCCCCTCTGGACAATATACGGTGCTACAATTGCCAATGTTACGAGCATTTTGGAGTAAATTGTCTGAATCCTGCGGTGGAAGGGAGAATGTGTTACTCGTGTGGAGTATTCACGATGACACATATTTCGGTGACGTGTCCCAAGATAGGGAAAATGCAACCGGTGGTACTGGACACAAGGTGACTTACAAGGCAACAAATTAATGTTTAAAGGAGTACGGTGTTGTCCTAACCTTTCGAAAAATTTATTTTCTCTACAAAAATTGATACATGTAGGTTTTACAGTTGTCCTTGATAATACATCAGTACGTATTACAAATTCAGAGAAAAGTGTAGTTTATTTTCAAGGACCCTATACTAAACTATTTTGGCACTTACACTTTTATACTGATCATACTTTTGGCTCACCTATTTATGATGATGAGAATCCGGAGTTAGCACATCGTGTAATTTTTAGCCATGCTCATATAGGAGATATAGCTTCGGCAAACAATTCGGAGGGAGTAGGAGATACAGGAGACATTTTTGGAGAAGAAAGTAAAAACCAATAGTATGACAATAATGGAGATAATATCAATAAAGAGAATTGTTCACCTACGCTATTGGAGAATGAAGATAATCAATTATCGGAGAGAGGAAACAGTGATAATAATGAGGAGAAATCAGAGAAAATAAAGAAAAATGGAGAAAGTCTTGAGGAGAAAAAGACGGAGGGATTTGAGGAGAAAAATGAAAAATCAGTTACTGACACTGAAAATATAGAGTGTGATAGATATATATTAGACGGAGATTAAATGCCTGTTACTACCATCATGGAGATTAAAAATAAACAAATACCACTTGAGTTATTCTGGCACTATAAACTAGGTCATTTGTCGGAGAAATACTTAAAGAAATTAGCTAATACACATTCCAAATTAAAAGGAGTTCAATTCACTGGAGTAATTAGGGATTGTGAAATATGTGCTATAGCTAATTTATCAAAATTACCATTTAAACAATCGGGATGGAGAGCGGAGAAACCATTACAAATGATACATTCAGATGTAATGGGACCTATTTAACCAGCAACATTCCCTGGAGGACGGAGATTTATAGTAGTGTTTATTGACGACTACTCACATTATGCACAAGCACACATCAGAATCCACAAGTTGGAGGTTGGAGAATGTTTGAAGTTGTTCTTACGTAATGTTTATAACTTAATCAGAGACAATGTTAAGGTGTGCTACTTGACGTCAGACCAAGGTACGGAGTTTACTGGAGGATACACAAAGGAGATACTAAAGCGTCAGAAAATTGACCTACAACTAGCACCACCTGACACACCACAACATAACGGAGTAGCGGAGAGATTTAACCAAACATTACAAAGCAGAGTAAGAGCATTAATGCTAGATTCAGGTTTGCCCAGGAGCATGTGGGATTTGGCAGTCAAAGCAGCTGTTTATGTGTACAATCGTACACCCCACAAATCAGTAAATTATGAAACACCAATAAAAAGGATCTCTCCTAACACAAATTGTCATTTCAACCAATTAAGGAGATTTGGTTGCTCGGCATATTTTAAGGTGAAAAGGAGACCGGAGACTAAATTCTCAGGACGAGGTATACCGGCCATTTTGGTTGGATATACTCCGTCAGGTTACTTACTCTATAGTCCGGAGAATAAAATGTTTATCGAATCGAGAGACGTACGTTTTATTGAGAAAATAGTTTATAGGGAGAAATATAAACTATTGGAGAAAAATAAACATATTAACAACGACTGGTTTGATAAATTTCAAACGGAGTCTGAATTGGAAAAAGAAGAAGAAACATCTGCTTCAACAGGAGTCAAGCGGAGAAAATCAAACAGATTGTCTAAGGCGAAAAGACAAAAAGTTGAAGCATTCAACATTGAAGGAGAAAACATTGTGAATATTGGAGACTCGGAGAATAACACAGACGAGTTTACGTATATAGCTATGGCGGAAATAAATGAGGATCCTAAAACTTGTACGGAGGCAATAAGTTCCTCAATGAATCAGGAGGTGAGAGAAGCTATAAAGGAGGAACTAAACTCGTTAAACGAACATCAGGTCTGGAGTATTATAGGTTTTCGAGTTAGCGCCTCCTAAAGAGGGTGTATATTCTGGGGACTACCTATGTCTATTAAACTGAATCAGGAAAATGAGAAAAACGTTGAAGAGTTCTGAAATAATGACAAAAAACTCACTCAACTGTGTGCTTAGAAAGCCACATATATTTACGAAGTGTAGACCTATGTGAGACGGACCCAAAAACAGAACACCGTTTTAAAGTTTTGGTATGGGACCTTGGATCGGTTAAAACACATTTAAAAGACACGCATAATTTCACCAACTTGACAATTAATTAGGGAACTGACGTTACGAATCATCAACTATATTTGGTAATTAAATACATTCCTAGCCTAAACCTGCACATTTGGCCAGGTTTTCGGTTTGATTCTTTATACTTTGCATTAAAAAATACGCCAAAAGACCGTGCATCCGAGGAGATGCTCATAATAAGGAAATTGTTCTACTTTAATGTGGTTTGGTCCGAGGTGGCCCATTTTCAGTAAAAAATTAGTACGTGATTATAAATGACATTATGTAATGATATGAAAAAACGGTGACAGAAAAAGGCATTAAAAATATAAGTGTTTCCTATCCACAAGCAAAATCTGGTTGAACAGAGCAACATATAAAAGTTTACATCGATGTAGTGAAATTTATTGCTCTGTGAAGAAATTAAAAGAATTGGAAATTGGTTTATAATAAGAGATGCCACCAAAATGCACAGGAATGGATGGTACAGTCACTGCCAAAGAAAAGATAAAACATTGCTGAAGGCAGGATGAAGAGTTAATCTTAAGAAGAAATTAATGGGAAAGAGAAAAGTGTTCGTCGTGAGTAAATCTAGGCTAAGTGGTTGGCCTAACTGAGGTACTTATGGCAAATTTATTAGGTATTAGGGAAAATAACTTTAATTTACTTTAATTTTTATTTTGTTTTAGTTTAAGTTTAAGTACATCTTCAGGCTCGTAAAAATTAAGGGCATTTAATTTTGTTTTATTTTGTTTTATTATTATTGTGGTGATAGGCCATACCTGTAAAAAAGAGCAGTAATTATTACCTAATTAGGCAAAACATAGCACCCCTCACAAGTATCACATTTCACAGCCCATGTTACTTTTTGAAGTGATACTACTGGAATGAGGTTTTGCTAGTAAGTGAATTCGTTTGACCATTTTTATGTGTGGAAAAAGAAGTACCTTGGGTTTATTCTGCCACTTGTGGTGCACGCAGATTTTTACTAAGATTTTCAAAGAAAATCTACATAATTATTAATCTTGATCAAATAAAACAACTTGGCGATGGGGGGTTGAACATATTTTTCGTTTTACAAACGAACGAAACTTTTGGCACTAAAAGTTCAAATTCATATAATATGTATAGTTAAGAATATTGGGAAGTGACTTGTTGGCGTAGCTCACTCAAAATGTCGGAAAATTTGTTATACTTTCCATAAAATTTTAATGTAAACATTATTGTTTCGTATGAATTTATAACAGAGCTTTATGTACGACTGAGCTTAAACTGCGGTCAAACGTGGAAATATGTTTGCTAATATTCTGTGAAACTTTGGCTGAACTCCTATATTTGGTTCTCGAGGTATCGCTGAAGTTCTGTTCAATTATTTAATTTGCTCAGTATTTTAATCCCATAACCATTTATTCACCTGTGTAGGTATATTTCATTGTACTCATGTCTTCTGATAATAAGTAATTCATAATTTGGAATAATTGTGATAATTAATTAGGAACTTCCATGAATGTTCATTTTAAACTTAAGGTTTATACACATTTTATCACTTTTAGATTTTTTATGGTCGTTCTTTTTCTGGTTTTACAGTTTGTTTTGAAAAAGGAAACATAAACTTTTTAGAATAACTGGTTAGCTTATTTTTTTTAATTATTATTATTTTTTACTCTTAACTGATTTTGAAACAATACCGAAGATCAATAAGTGAATAATGTAGCATACCTACCCCATTCAATTTATTGTTCTTTATAATTTGGAACAACTAATTTTTCAAGAAGAATGTTCCGACGCCATCTATTCATAAGATGAAATATCAATTAGAAAATCTCATAATGAGACGAACGAGGCAACCAATTTGATGGGCATCATTTCATGACACAGACACGTTGACTGGAAATGAAAACAGAGTCAACGTTTATTTACAGCGAGTTGATTAGACTAAATGCAGTACACCTAATACCAGAAATATATGAACTGTCTCGCTATTCATTTTTCGTTAGAATTCTTTAGGAATATGTATTAATTGATGAATTAAAAATTACACAAAGAAAAATTGCGTTAAAATTCTATTAACTCGGAGTATTCAAAACACTATAAATCACTGGCAAGAAAGTAATATAATTTCAAATTTGAAATTAAACTTTTTAGACTGCTACTGAGCAGAATGTGTCAACAGAAATTCATACGTAATCGATGGATTCTGATGTTACGACTGTTTTTTTTTTTTACCATACTTATTTTTTATAAGTATTATTTTCTTACTTCAAAATAACTTTCAACCAGTCGTGACTGAGACTATTAATGCTTGAACCTATATTTTGATTTTAGCTATAGGAAGACAAGCATCGTGTATTTGCTAAATTAAAATAAGAAATAGGTAAAAAAGCATAATCTGGTCATAGAAAATACGAAAAAATTATTTAATTTTCTACTCTTCAAAGAAAATTATCCAGCTGTATTATTTTGTATTTTGTGTAGTGGCATTTTTCAAATCGTGCTAATATTTTCAGTAAGTAAGTAGATATCTAAAAACTTGATTTCGCTGTTGCATGTTAGTTGCCTAAAAACGTAGGTACTTACGTGAAATATTTATTTTTATACACCAAGCACAGTGCGTATCATTCATCAGCGTTAAATACCGAAAATATGTCAGTTATTTTTCGTTCTAAATTATAATGAATTACGAGTACCTAATGTTTTCGGAAAGGGAAAAACGAATAATGTAATAAAAAATTCATCACAATCGTAATACATTGCAAGTATCCACGATCGTGAAATTTTCATGCATGCAACTTCTTATCACGTTTTCGTTTTCCAACCACATTTGTTTTTTTCGTCCCTCCTGTTGAATTTATTGGCATAATATTCAGCGTGACTTTACGCTTTGAGAACGCCTGTGGGTGGTAAAATTTAGAGAAAAATATTTCATCCTAATATAACATTCTTAGGTATAGATGGCATAAATATAGGTCAACATAATTCTGCTTCTTCCAGTTCGTTTTTGTTTTAAAACAATAAAATGCTAAAAAATTCAATTCAATTCAATTCAAATAAATTTAATAGACTTATTGAAAAATTTTTATTTATTATACTTAGGTACCTCTATACTTTGCTGAACCACTGTATTCTTACATGCCTATGACCACCTTACAATTATGTTGTACACTTTAAAACGTTTGGTATTATTTTTAAATGAATAAAAGTTTTCTTCTATGTTCGATTATCACACATACATTGGAGATTCGTCAGCGTATTACCACTGCCCGCATGGAATGGTCTACCAAGTGTCCATTGAACTTAAATCTATACCATGCATAGACTATGTTTTTTGTTCATAAACCACGGTCTTGGCTAATTTCTGTGAAAATACTTACCTCTTCGAACAACATTTAGCCCAAGCTAAAGAAAAAACCTCCATATCTAGCCCACTGCCAAAGTAAAAATTCAATGCATCATAGTAAAAATTTTCATATTTATTAAACAAAATTCACATCCAATAGAAGACATAAATAAAGAGTATGTTCCACGACAAGGCCATTCTGATGAAAAAAGAGAAGAAAAAAAAACCAGTTATTAAAATAAGTGTGGAATACCTTACGTCGTGGAAAGTAAAACCAACAAAGAAGGTGTTCAACAGAACAATTTGCGTGTTTATGCCAATATACCAGAAAGGTATGAGGGAGCCAAGACCTTGGCAAACACTGGCGATTTGGTCTATGATTTTCTCGTCTTATATAGCCAGCTCCCTACACGCACACATACACACCTATGTAACATTTACATAGGTATAGTGTAGATAATTTATTTGTACTTTACAGTTGTCATGGCAATGGTAAAGTACGGAGAATGCATCTTCGTATCAGTCCGTGACATCACCGAGATCGTTATCTATCGATTTGGCTCAGTCCGAAATTTGTAACTTGTCTGTCTGCAAAAATAGACAAGTACAAACGAACATACATTTGTCTTTGGTTTAACGTGCAAGGCACAAATAATTGTCACCGAAGGTGACAACTGTCGTCGATAGGCCGAGCCTATTTCCTCATACGAGTAATGGTCTAATCTCCACAATAAGTTTTACAACTAATTAGCTATTCTATGGACATTGTTTTTAGTTGAAGAAAGAGAGAAAAATAAAAGTCGGGAAAATACCAGAAAATTCAAAGTTCTGTAAAAGAGATGTAGGGAAAAGGAAACAATAGAAGAAAGACCAGAAAATGAAGAGAATTTTGTTTTATGTAGGGGGGCCTCTGTGGAAGATAGTGAAGAGAGAATTCTTGGCAGGAAAAAAATGAATTGTCAGCAGAATTTGGAGTGCGTGAGTTTAGGCTAAAATGAATTAATTTTCCACGGAATGTGTATTGGGTAGGAGTATTATGGAGTATATATTCATGGCGCGATTAGTCAAAATAATTTTGATTTTATTTCGGTGTCAACCCAACGGTATTAAAGATTTTTTTTAGTAATAATTTGAAAACACAATGGGGAAAACCAATTTAAAAAATTTAAGAACGAAGTCGGAAAATATTTCACCTGAAACCCACTAATGAATAATTTGTAAAACAAATAGATCTTATGAGAGAAAAATGATTAAATTTTAAAAAAGTGTATGAACAGTCACTTATTTTATCAATGTTTAAATTTCTGCAGTGATAATGATGACATTAATGCTTGTAACGTCCAAAAAAGCCACACAACAAACAAAACAAACCAACAGAAAGGAAAAAGTAAAAAGGGTACAGATACTTGTATGGCCAAGTGTAGGAAAATACGTTTTTAGGATGGAAGGGTTAAACAAGATAACCAACAGAACATCAAAGGAACTAGCAAAACCAACCATCTCCTTCCACCACATACCTATTAGTTTAGGCTAACATTTTAAGTTGTAGATTCCAAGGCAAATGAACAAATGGAACAAGAGGCATAAAAATGAAGTTTATATTACTGATTAGCAGTCGACAAACCTAGCAACAACCTTGAAACGATGCAATTCTTCATGAGTGTGGTACAGCATCAATTCCAAGTAAATTCTGCTGAAGAAGCCCCACTGACAGATAATCAATCAGCCACAGACAGCAGCAGTTGAAAAACACATTAAGAACAACAATTTCAAGCACTTGTTCTAAATGCTCCACCTGGGAGCTAATGTAGGATAACATACAAATTGTTGTTTGTGAGGCCATGGAAAACTGAATTTCGATTCAGGTTTAACAAAAGGATGCCACTGATCGATGTAACCAGATCGATATTAACGAAAACACAATTTTAAATTATACATTGAACTTTAGTAAATCAGTATAAACAACCGAATTGACAGGTGACATGTATAAAAGGAGTCACGAACTAAACATTGATCGATCTCAGGTATGAGATTTTAAGAGAAAAAAACAAATTTTGCACATACAATTTACTGTTTTGATTTTTATTTTATTTGAACGTCGCAATTAATTACTGTACAAACGAACAAGACATAGTGAGAAAATTATAAGATGGAAAAAGAGTGAATTCAAGAAAAAAAACCCTCACAACATGATTTGAATATCCAATAATAACTAACTAGCCTAACAAAGTAGGCAACCAAAACAGTCTGGATTGCTATTGATACCACCACTACATCAAACCTCATCGCTTTGTACATCGTAAGATATATTTACAGTTAAAATCTGAAAGAAAAAAGCAGCTGAACAACAGACAAAAGCATTAAAGTCAAAAATAAAACGGTTGAGGAAGTTTAAACTTCAGGAAAATCACGATAAAGAAGATAGTTCAACATGGAGCAAAAATTAAGCATAAACATGCAAAAGCAAGTAGGTACATATATATACAATCACAAAGACATGAGAGAAAAAAAATTATAACATTCAATAAATTAAATGGTATTGTAAAATAAATAAAAGCATATGGAAATAAATGAATGAAATGAAGGATGAATGACATAATGAAAGATGATGAGAAGTGAGCGTGTGAAAGAAACAATTAGAATTCAATAAAATTCAAAATTACACGTCAAGAATCTCATGCTGCTCCACAGTGAAGTATTTAAATGAGCAGCGACAGAGAAAAACATAAAACAAGGATGTAGAAACCAACAGAAAATGGTATGACTGCTGGAAATTAAGTTAAAATTCCATTCAAGTAATGGAAAATTACGAACTTTCAAAATATCGGTATCGGGAAACACCAAAACCACTTATAAATGTCTTTTATATTTTTCATTTCTCATTTCATCGCTTATTTTTCAAAACGTTTCTATTTTTGGTAAAATCTCTTCAAGGTTACCAAAAAACATTAATTAGGAATTCATTGTGAGATGATACATTATTTTCTTGTCATTTTCTATGACTACATACTTTCTTCTTCTTGATTTCATCGTTGTTTTAATTTGCCCATTAAATTTGCGTCTTTTTAGTCTATCTGCATTATCTTTTCGATTTAGCTCTTTCGCCGGAAACTTAAATACTCTCCGAAATGAATATTAAAGCTTTTATAAATTTACGAGTAGGTAACGAGAATCAAGGCTTAAACAGAAAAAAAGCGAGAGAAAGATACGTATTTTTCAGTAAGTAATTCAATTTTCATTTTTTCCAAATCCTCTCAATTTCAATCTATTCACGATTTTCTGATCAATATTTTACAGCCGTACTCAGATATCAATGATATTCCACTCAAAAAGATAATGAGAAAAAAATGGGGGAAAACAATTCAGAATCCTTTCCCAGACTTCCAAATGCTTCGGTATGTTTTTTCAATTTTGCTGTGCAAACATCAATTTTTAGATTAGGTAAAGTGAATTATTTTATTTTACTATATAGGTGTTACATAATTTAAAAATAATGAAGGAAACAGTAATTCCAGAAAACCTGAAAATTGCACGAATGAATCCACAAGACACAATATTGATAATCTCAGGTAGGTAACCACTTATACTTGAATATTGTAGTACTTGCCAAAGATGGACAAATCTGCGGTTATATATCTAAAAGTTGCTTACACGTTTTTATTATGCAAAATTTTTGCTTCATCATTAAAAAAATTCAAAGTGAAAAATAAAACTTTTTTTTCCATGAAAACCTACAACAAAATAATAATTTTTTTTTTAAATATCCTGAATTGGATTTGGATAAAGTATTTCCATTTTAATAAAGGTTATCAGGAGCGTAGCTGTGGTGGCCGCCACAGTACGTCGGCGCATATAAATACGCTACTCCCTCGAACACCGTTACCCGGCACCGTGGCCGAGTGAATACGGTGCTGCCTTTTAGTAATGGTGAATGAGGGAGGTTTTAGGTGTTCAGCCAGTACGGGTTTGAATCCCCATGCCACCTGACCACCTAAAGTGGTGATCTCAACGTGATCCAGGGGATGGAATATTCATGCCATCTCTCGGACACTAGTGAAAAGCCGATTGTAACTGTGGTGTGTCGCACTGCCATTTCTGTGCTTTATGGCTTTGGTGGGCGTATGCCACAGAGGGTGATGGAGGGAGGGCATCACCACATTCCAGTGTACGTCCCTACCTAGGCGCCTCTGTATAGGTAACCGTATTTACACTCCACTATACTGAGGGGGAGTGGTGTGGCAGCCACCACACTACATCAGCGCATATAAATACGCTACTCCCTCGAATACCGTCACCCCGCACCGTGGCCGAGTGAATACGGTGCTGCCTTTTAGTGACGGTGAACAAGGGAGGTTTAAGGTTTTCAGCCGGTATGAGTTCGAATCCCCGTGCCGCCTGAACACCTACAGTAGCTATCACCAGTCAAGCCACTGCAATCTTTGTAGGCCTGAAGTCTCAAAGGACATTCATCTCTCTTGATGTGTAAGGGGTTAGAAGAAAGTAAACCAAGAGGAGTAATGAAGAGTGATGCACTTGGAGTTTCGTCAATGATCACTTTTTTTTTGGTTACACTGCTAAAGGTTATAAGATCTTTAAAGGGGAGTTACTATTATCTTGCAAGATACCTTTGATAAACTAATTGTGTCACACTATTATTCTTAACAAAATAAAATTTACTCAGTTCAGAAGAAAAGAACACATTTGAATGATATTTGATATCTTTCACAAGTGAATTATTTTTCTGATATTAAGAGGTTCAATAAATAAAGTTAAGGAAAATTTTCGGGTTATTTAGGGCAAATTTCCATATCTGTAAATATTCCAGTTGCAGTAAGACCAAGTAGAAATATTTTAATATCTCTTGTATAACTACATAAAAGTAATTCCAGAGTTAAGCGTTGTACTACATTAATGTTGGATGTTAAATTAATGGATCGTGTACATTTTTGGAGTTATTTCAATATGTGTTAAATTATTATCAATGGGTTGAGTAACGAAGATAAAATGAACTAGCATTAATATAGGGGTAAAGTTGAGAAAGGCAGATGAGGTAGTATAAAAATATTATGTGGTCATGTGACTGGTAAATTTTGATTCTAACTGAGTGAGAACTCCCAGGAGTACTGGACACTTGGCTTATCTGACAAACTTCGTAACTCATAAAATTCTTTTTTCTGACCTTTGATTTTTTGTTAAAATTTGAGTCTGTAATATGATGTTTAATCTTAGCTGTGGTGGAATTATTTTCTAATGATGGCATCCCCCTTGGGTTACCAAATCTTGACTTTATATTTTTTTCTTAGTAATAATTAAGAATATTTCCAAAAAACCTGTACGCATTAACCGATAAGTCGACTGAAACAAAATTTTTTAGGAAGATATATACATATAATATATTCAATGTTGGTGTAATAGCATAAAAGAAGTATTTTTGTTTGGTTTTAGACCACTTTATGTGTTACACCATACACAAAATACCAATACCAGAAAAGTATCAATATCTCTGTAATATTTTAAAATAATCAATTTATTATCCACGAACTATTTTGGACCCTAACTTTTGAGAGACTTTATAAAATATTTCAAATACAAAGAATAATTTAAACACTTTTAATAAAACAATAATTTGTACAACACAAGTACATTCAATAATATTTTGAACACTGATAATCAGGTTGATTATTGGAATAAGCCTTTAGACTGTATAAAGACTGTCCATTAAACACTGTATTTAAAACTGTGTCTTAAACTGAACACTCATCTGAACTGGATTGAATTGAATATTATTTACTTTGTAACCATGGTTTAGATATCCGTTCAGGGTATGTAAATGTACATGGTGAATAGACTAAGTGAGGTAGGAACTTGTTATTATAAGGATATACTGACGCGATATAGAGGGACTAGTGTATTTGGTGCAGAATATTATGAAATATTTTCATAATATTTGGTGCAGGTATTTTAAATTGTTTTGAAGGAATTGTAACTGTGTTTTGTTTACAGGGCGAGTACTTGAATTACTGGTATTCAAAATAATGTCAATGAATATGTTCGTCATATTTGAAAACAGACGGAAATATAAGTTACAATTTGTATCAAATTTCATGACTATTGGTTAAAAATTACGCATTTTGGAATCATTTAGGCCCAAAAAAAAGGATATAATAGACGAACCATAAGGCCAATCCATACCAAGAGCAATAGAGTCTGTCCTTGTGTGGATTCGAATAATTATTACAAATTTCAAAACCATTGGATAACAAGTGCGACCTGCACCGAGTTCAACAAACTAAGTGTGTATATATACATAATAGGTATATAAGTATGAATTTTAGCTAATAGTGCCAAAATTTTCGTGGAGTCATGGGACCAAAAATGAATCTACCCTCACACCTGGGTCTCAATACGAGATCGATTTTAATACGCAGAATTTCTTCGAAAACCTTCATAACAAAAACAGCTTGGTAAAATTGAGTTCTGAATTAATACTCAGTACAAATTCGAGTACTTATCCAAATGCTGTAAAAATTACCTTAATAAATTACTCATGAAAGCATTTACGTATTCGTCGAGAAGAGACAAGAACTGGTAATTAAATTCCACTTCGGGCGCTTAAATGTGAGTTAAAATTTTCTCTACAATTTTCAAGTATGACGTAAAACCGTCAAACGATGGAACGTATCGTAGGTACCTACCACAACGACGTGTGTTTTTTTTTTGTAGGCGAAAGGAAAGTGAAGAAAGAGTGAGGAAGTTGAACAAGGTTGCAAAAAGTGAAGGGAAAAAAAGTGCTCGAACTCCGGGATACGTGCTTACAATGAAAAAAAAAAAAAAAAAGCCAAAAAAACCGGAAGTTTATACAATATTGCGAGCTTAAAGTAGTTAAAATAACTTTTTAGAGAAAAGGTCCGTCTGAGATTAACAGGAACGTATTTTTCGTCCAACAAGTTATAGAGAAAGGGGCTAAACAACACAAAAGGGGGTAATGTATTACAGTCAACGATTTTAACATAATTTCCGTTAATCTCATTTTGGCGAATAGTCAATTTAATAAAAACGGTCGATTCTCTCTCCCCCATATGAGAATACACACTACCAAGTAAAATATGCTGTACTTACAATATTTCGGTACATGTATGGGGGTGTGCAAGATTGCCAAAATCAAGATATTTTCCTCCTTGTGCTTTAATTATACGTTCAACCTTTGCTGTTATACCAGGCTTCACTGGAAAACCTACCCTCTACCTCTACTTAATATTCTAACGTACGTAGGTACTGTTTTCCGGTTCTACTATTTCTCAACGTAAATACGATTAGTGCTGTTTAAGCAAGGTGCAAATTTTTCATGTTTAACGAATGAAAAGGCGAAAAGATTTATTCTATGATCGTATTTTGTTGGTATTTTTCCCTGAAGTACTTTTGGAAACAACGTAGATCCAAATTGGGTAAACATTGTTGAAAAATTTTACTTTTAAGATTATCGTAGCAGACTGCCTATTTTGTTTATTCATTTTATTTATTCATTTTATTTTATTTTTTGTTGCTGGTGGGAATTTCTAGCGGTAAGGGCTGTGCACCAATCAACATAATTATATACTTAGGAGGAGATTTACACGAAAGAATAAAGTAAAATTGTTTAAAAAGAAAGTCTTCGCATATTAATTTCAAAAAATTGAACAAAGTAAGAAAATAGCCCTATTTTTAAAATTTTTTAAAATTCTATTCGAATGAAGGATAAAATATAATTTTTCTTTCATCGAGTTAAGAATATAAAAAATTTCTTCGTTGAGCGATGGATTCACAATCATAACAGAATGTAGTTGGAGTTGGTAATAACAAGGGTTGTATGGATGAAAGGGAAACAATGGATTCTGTGAGATCAACTCTGTAGGTCCATAATCGATTATGATCTGACCCAACTTGTAACCAACTTGGTAATTATTGAGCTATAATTGCAAGAATAGCAGATCTTACGCATCGGTGAACCACAAATTCGTAGTAAAGTTACATTTCTTTAAACTTCAAAATGATCAAACATCAATAAAGAAAATTAAAATTGTTACAATTCCAGTAGATAGACTTCTTTGAATGGAATTTCACCGTATTTTTTAAAATAACATACAAAACTTTTTGATATTCAGTGTTTTCCGAAGTCATTTACCAATGTCGAATCAATAATTTATTTCTAATCAACTCCATATGAATATTGATTGAAAAAAACTGATGGTTCCGATAGCCATTAATAATATTTGGATGTCATTTATTTCTTTGTTGTTCAAAAAAACATGTTATCAAACAACTCAACAGCAATGGCTTTGTTGACTTTTATATCTTTCTTTTTTATAGATGTAGTCGTAACTATCCCTTTGTTTATGCAGGTGAAGCAACCCATGGTAGAGCCCATAGTATATGGTAGGTAATATTCTTTCAAGTATAGCTAGAAAAATTACTACTTTTTATTGTTAATTTTTCCAGGTCGAGTACATATGATGACACACAGATACTGCCCTCGTATTTAACTTCTAATCAAGTAATGGAACAATTTCTGGGTATAACTGATGTGTTTCGATGAAAATTGATTCAAATTATATGAATGACATTCTTTAAAAAACTGGTATTCCACTTAGATGTATTTATTCGGGTGTCTCTTCCTGTTGGCAGCAAGATTCCGATTGGTATTTAGAACATATTATTAAGTAATCTTAATTTCGAAATACAACACAGGTGGGAGTCTCTAGCCATCCAGAAAACTATATTTCTGGCTTGAGGCAGTCTCTCACGTTAGGAAACATTCAGTAGGTATAGTACTCTTTTTTTTAATTTAGTCATTGAGGCTTCTATTCTCTGTAATTTAATTCTCCCTAAATTACACTTTCAACTCATTCGTAACAATTTGTGTATTTCCTCTGTAAAATAATATTTTCTTAATCTTAATAAGAAAATATTATTGACATAAATAACGCCTGGCTAAGGGAAGTCGTGGTAAACAAAAAATATTCGTAACAACCCTGACACCCCTCAAAAAAAATCATAGATCGACTAAAGAATTTAAAAACAATTTTAATCATTGTCTATACCCAGCTATCAAACTAAGAGTAAGAAAACAAAATGTGTAAGTTAAGGTCTAATTTTTCATTGATGTTTGATGTGTGTTAAACAAATGTTAGCATCATCAGATTTGTGTAACTCTTACAATTGCAACTCTCATTTGTGTGTGTTACATAGCGTGTAAAAGTGTGGCTATGAATGTGCGCATAAAACACACTATGAACTTGGATTTTTTGTGAATAGTCCAAAGTTGGAAGTTGGTAATTTTATTTTTATGTTTACACATCAACCTTTCATGAGTATAGCTTCAGCGGAACTCACGCCTTTTTTTTTGTCAGCCTTGTAACGTATATTTTCATCTATTTTTAAATATGACGAACATATTCGGTTACACTGTTTTGAATACCAGTAATTCAGGTACTCGGCCATGTAATCAAAACACCGTACAATTCTTTCTAAACAATCTAATATACCCTCACCAAATATTATGAGAATATGGGAATATTGTCAAAATATTCAGCACCAAATACGCTTCTAGTCCCTCGATTATATCGCGAGTCAGCATATCACTATAATAACAAGTCCCTACTTCACTTAGTCTATTCACCATGTACATTTAGGTACCCTGAATGGGTATATAAACTCTGTGTTATGAAGTAAACAATATCCAGTTTAAAATACAGTTTAAAATAGACAGTCTGTGTCTAAGGATCCTATCCCAATACTCAACCTCATTATTAGTGTTTGAAATATTATTTAATGTACTTGTATTGTATAAATTATTATTTTATTAAAAGTGTTTGAATTATTCTTTGTGTTTGAAATATTTTTATAAAGTCTCTCAACAGTTAAGGTTCATAATAATTCGTGGATAATAAATTGATTATTTTAAATATTACAGATATTGATACTTTCTGGTATTGGTATTTTGTTTATGGTGTAACACTGAAAGTGGTCAAATCTCAAATAATCACACCTCTTTTATGCCGTTACAAGCCTCCCCTTAGCCCCTTTAAAACAATAAGCTGATAATGCCCCTGGAAGATATTTAACTAATTAATGTACAATCAAATCAGAGTGTGGGGACATTTCCCTCTTTGCCTCCCTCAGGGCTCAGCCCTGCGTCGACAGACAGGTCGCAGACCAAAGTCCGCGATCCATACTAATTGTGCATTGCATGTAAAACAAACTTTATCGTCTGTATGCACTCATACAGACAATGCGTTTCTGTGTTTACCGTTGAGGCGGTAAACTGAGGCAAGTGAGTATGTAATACTTACATACTCACTGACAGAATACGTGCTGCGATCCGTATAAGGTACCGCATCGCCTTTGGACAATTGCCCCAGTTAGGAAGTACGCTTTGTGTATGGTTAGGCACTTAAACCGGCTGGCTACCGGTACCGAGAAACAATTTGGTCGCCCCGCACATAAACCACTGTCTCCCTCAAAGGTTCCATGAACCCCGTGTAGGTAGCATCTACCTACACCAAACAAGCCACACAGAGTAAGATCTTCACCTGATGAGACTAGCAACGGCAACTATACCGAGTTAATTGAGCCTTGTGACCAAATTTACATTTGATTAAACTGGTTTCGGAAGCTAGCTAATATTTTAAGATATTGTACCTCACAACAACGCATTAGTAATACTAAATGAAGTTTAGCTACCTTGCTGTTGGTTATAGACAGCTTCCCTTATCTTCATCATCCTCATACTATTAGAACACCCTGACGTATTTTTACCAAGCCGTATCAAGGAAATAACAGCCTCATTGCGTGTGGCTGTCTTACCGAAGCACTGAACGAAATATTTACCTCACCAAACAATTCTACTTTTTTCTCATCAATAGTGACACCACTAATGGTGAATTAAGGCGAACCCTAATCTAATAGAAGTCTTTCTTCGGCAAAGTTTTCCAGTAGACTGCATATTTCTATTCAGCTCTTGTGAATTAATGGCCCATATTTTGTTTCTCCTTCAACAGTTCAGAAAACTTATTTGTCACCTCCACATTTGATTTTCCAGTCTTTCCTTGAAATGTAATTAATATAAGAAGTGCGAATGAAATCTGATCTAGGAAAATAAAAATTATAGGATTTATAGCCAGTATCTGAGAAGGCAAAGTGGGTACAAATTACAGTGACATAAAAAAAATGTAAAAATAATTATTACAGTCAAATCGTTTTCAACGACAAATTTACTCGCACAAAGTTCGAATATTCTGTCTTCTTAAGCTGAAAAATATTTCAAATGTGGCGTGAAAATAATTTGGATTTTTTGTAGGTACCCGAACGATAAGTTAGCAACGTATGAAGGCTCACCGGTCGTCATAACAACAGCCATCATCGAAATCATTGAAATGACGTAATTTCACCAACACCTTTATTGGTCTTTTGCGGCTGATGCACACAAGATGTCTGTAAAACGACGATTGACGTAGATTGTAATGGAGGAAAAAAAGCGAGGGGTATGCGAATACAGCGTCAATAAATGCAACCCTTAAGTACGTACTTATGTACTTAAAATGTAAATGCGGTTTTATGCTGTAGCTACCCCGAATATTTGAAAAACAATTCGCTTCCATTCCACTATCATAAGTTTTTATATTAATTTTTTTTTTTCCAGAAAATTCCATTCAATTAAACGAAGAGAACATAAAAAATGAGAGAAAAAGAAGGAGAAGAAAATAAGGGAGGAGAGAGAGAGTGTGAAAGAGAGAGCGTGAGAGAGAGAGAGAGAGAGAAAGAGAGAGCGTGTGTGAGCGAGAGAAAATAATATAATTTAACCAATTGATTTCTGTTACGAATTAACCTCATAACCTATGTTCGTTTTACTTTTGAAAACGAGCTTTTCTTGCTCGTTCGTTTCATGTAAATTACAAATTCGTTTACACAACATTAAGTTTTCGCGTAAAATTTTGGCGAATGAATCAAAATAGAAGGCGGGGCGAGGAAATTGGTGAAACAATATTCTAATATTGTCATTTTCGCCGTTGTAATGCTAATATTTTTGAGGGAAAATTCGAGTGTAACTTATTTATAGCCGACGATAAAGTTAATTGAATTCTTTTGATGAAATTTTTTTATATTTATGGATTCGTACAACTACTGCATGGCAACGTTATAGAGAATAAGATATAAATATTTGAATTGTATTCTTTGGTTTTCGTATAACTTGTAATTTATAAATATGGAGTGAAAGAGGAGTTATTTGTAGATTTAGTGAACCATTTTCATATTCCAGTCGAACGAGAACGAAAAACAAATTTTATAAGCACAAATTATAATACCTAGTTTTGATTTCTTCACCAATCAGTTGATTTTGGATTCTAAAATAACATACTTACTGAAAGTCCCATTCACCCTGTCGGGAGCATCCGTAGATGCGGGATGATTGTGCCCCGAAATAGTTTTTCACGTTTATCTCAACAAATAATAATTTTGTCGAAACAGTAGTTCAGTATGAAAATTTTTGGCGCCAAATTTATAATAAATAGGATTACCTGTATATATTAATCATTTTACATCCCCTCCCCCTGCTAAATGAGCACGGAGTATGGTATCCTTTCATTCAGTACTGAAAGTATGAGTACAGTGTTGTTACACTGACGTAATAACTTCAACTTATGATGATCCAATACTCATGATACATTAATTTTTTTATGAACGTCCAAATTAGGAGCAAAGAGGTCTAATAAATCAGATTTTTCGTTTTTTTTTTGTTTTGTTTTTTTGTTTTCCTAGTTGAAATTAAAAATTTCAAAGAAGAAAAGAAGAATACCTAGTTAAGACTTTTTCTTCACTTAAATTTTTCTTAAATTTTCAAGTTTTCTCAGTACCCGAACGAGCCTCACATTTTACTCCGGACCTTGAGGCAAATACCTGACCCATCCACCCTCTCGTTGGATCTAAAAAAATTTATGAACAGAAAATTTTTTAAATATTTCTCAATTTTTTACTTTATTGTTCGTAATTACAGTCAGTAAGATGAAAAAAACTGGGGGAACTTAACCCCCTTACCCCCGCTTAGACATACACGCAAAAATGAACGCATCGTGAGCATTGTGTTATTATGAGTACAAGTTATTACGTTAATCTTGAAACTGTAGTTATGCTTTCAGTGCACAATAAAGAGGAATGCGCTTATCTGGCAGGGAAAGAGAACGTCAAATGACTAAAATACAAATCACCTTTTGTAAAGAAAATTTTGTAACCAACATTTTCTTACTTCACTTTATTTTCGAAGAAACCAATGTTCATTAGGATGAATCTGAAAAATCGTTTTGAAGTGTGTATTCACCCCCATATCCGTGAACGCTTTCGGTAGGAAAAATGGGACTTTTAGCAATCTATGTTGTTTTAGACAAAAAAACTGACCAATTAGTAAAAACATCAAAACTATTCTAATTTGTGCGAATATCTTCGCAAGTTAAAAAAGCTTTAATTAATGGTCAAACATCTACAGATAAGAAGTGAAGTTTGTGACCCTATCTTGAGAAATTTGACAATTGAAGCGAAAGTGTTACTCATTTAATTCGCTTTGTGAGTTTCATCATGTCTTAAGAGATTTAGAACCTTTCAAGCCCAACAGTCGATACTGATTTATGTCAACTTGAAAAAACTAATAATCCGATTTTTTTTTCTTCAAAACCTGCTGATACGAGGTTCTCAGTTCGACACATTTGTAAATGTAGGTAATATAATACGCGTGTCTGCTAATTTCTGGAGAACTACAGGACCAAATTTCACGGAAGTTGTTGAATTTTACCTATTATTATTAAACACGGTGGTTCCACATTATTTTTTCTGGAATCGATGAAATAGTTTTTCAGTTCTCTTTAAAATACGATTCATTTCAAAGCAAAAATGACTCTAAACGTGTGTGTAAAAAGAATGAAACGAAAAACCAATAAATAAAAAGTAATATGTATAATAGACACGTGTTGCAAGTTGGTATTTTGTCAAAATTTAACTCGTAGTAGGTACTTAGTTATAGGCCTACTCAAAATCTATGTTTGATGGTAAAATGTTTATACTGGAGCCATTCCTTCTGGATCTGGAACAACATAAATTTGTAGAATATGACTAGAGGATACGGATATAGTTTTCCACTGCAGACATTGTATTTTCGAGCGAAAAACGTAGGAATATTCGCAAATACTTCAAAAATAACAAAATATAATAAAATTAACATCTTTATAATACTCTTCGAACGGAATGTTTTGAATAAGAGTACCTATAGCCTAAATAAAAGTCACATTACCTAAATAGCTGATTATGTCATGCCTCGTAAAAATTTATCGACCGTTAGACTATCTGTGACAGAAATGGCGTCTGATTCGCTGAGATGCACGCACAGCATATTCTTATATTACTTTCTAAAAATTACTTCCGCTTATTGGTAGTTGTCCAAGGTGAAACCACATACAATAGAAAGTGAGTAGAACACATTGTTTGTGTGTTGGGAGAAAATTTTCACTTTCTTTTTTGGCCATTTCGATGTTGTGGCTTTGCAACGAGAGCACAAAAATACGTAGCATTGAAACGAGCAATAAAATGTGGAGTAGTTTTCATCTTTATAACTAATTTTTAGGCTAGAAGTTTGTTCGAAGATTATGGTTGGCTGCTTGGTGAGGATCTAAAATGTAGGGGGCCCATTGAATGACCAACTGGAAACGTTTTCATTTTGTTGTAGCCTATTGGTCTCGGACTTAGATATAATGACGACCTTTATCGAGCACTAAAATTTTTAACTTTTCATAAGACAGTTCAGTATCGTGAAATTTCGTGAAAAACACTTAATACTCGCGAGAAATGTTTTGAAAAAGGCAATTTATATGGGAAAGCTATACGTGTACGCAACAAATATGCAAGAAAATCTAAACAAAAAACACATCACGTCTATCTTCACTAGTGATGAATTAATATTCAACTCGGACCATTCATTATTTAACCTATTGGACATCAAGTAGGTTTCGATGTACGGTGTAGTTAGTTGTAAAATTAACAAAAACTACTAAATAATAACACTAGTATACAGTATCAATTAGATATTTTATTGAGAGAAAATACAATTGATGTTTACTCAAGGAAAACACAACGGAGAGTAAGTCGGAGAGTAAGTAAGACGTACAATAATAAAAAAATAATATAATAAAGCAGGGTAACCAAATAGTGCTTGTACAACATACTGAATGTTCCAACACAACGTACCTATGTTAATATTTTCGAAATATTTCAACTGGCAACAACTTTATGTGATTTTTAACTCATGGACATGGCGGGGGCAAGTTAGACTACTTATACGCATAACAATAAAAAATCTGAACCAAACGTAGGTAGGTATCTACACTATCAACCAAATATTCACTAAATCTTTAAACAACCATTATGAACAACTCCAAAAAATTTTAGCTCTGCAACATTAATCTATATTAATAAAATAGAGTCCTGACTGACTTACTGACTTACTGACTCATCACCACCCTGCTAAAACGACTGCACCGAATGACTTGAAACTTCAGAGGTATATCACTATCATAGTGGAGGTGCTTATTAAGGGAAGATTTTTTCAAAAAGGGATGAAATGTATTTTTATTTTTTGTTTTCAATATCTCTTTAATGGGTTGAGATATCGACGAAATTTTTGCACTAAAATATTTTTGTATTCATTCCTTAAAAATAAATTTCTGGATTTTTTGAAATTTATCGCTTAAGGGGTGAAATGGGGTGAAATGGGGTGAAATGTGTTTTGACTTTTTCTCACATTTTTGTCAATATCTCTTCAATGGGATGAGGTATCGAAGGAATTTTTGCACTAAAATATTGTTGTACTCATTCCTTAAAAATAAATTTCTGAATTTTCGGAAAATCATCCCTTAAGGTGGTGAAATGGGGTGAAATGGGGGTGATATGTTTTTTTACTTCTTTTTACATTATATAAAGAAGTACTTCGGTGAATTAAATATGGAAAATTAGACAAATTGGTATAATTTAATTGTTTTTTCATTTTAATTTCAAATTATAATTAAGTTCATATTATAATTTAGTTTCTCATGTATTGTTTTTTTGAATAAATGAACATTTTTCAAAATCATAGTTTACTTTTGATTCACTGAATCTCGAGGCGAAAATCACCGAGAGAAAGCAACACCAGAGAAAGTTGGACCGCAAAGCGGCCAGGGAGCGATGGCCCCTAGTATTTCAAAATTATTCTGTTCGTTTAATATGATGCAAACAATAATAAATTTAATATATCGTGTATTATCATAAAATTACATAACAGTTTGAACCGAAATATGAAAGCAGTTATTAAGCATATTTTTCAATGCAAAAATTATATCCTAAAACTCACTTCAGCCTCACTCCATAATGTGAAATTAATGAATTATATTTGAGATCTAATAGATTTTGAAGGGTAGTTCGATGAGAAATGAATTCCACTCAGAATTGTTTGCAAAAATTATGACGCCATTTTGACTTTTCTATTATACCGAGTAAGACGTTTTGCGTCAAAATGAGTTTTACCATTTCACTCGAAAGGAAGAAATAGATTAATCAAAAAAGTATAAGTTACGATTATTTCCAGTGAAAACTCCAGAACCTTTTAACGAACCGGGTTGATGGTAAAAATTCAGTTAAACTTTTTCTTTATGGTTACATCTGATAAGCTACTACCCACCTTTACCGGGAGTGTGAGCGTTTGAGTTTATGGAATGGAAAAATAATGACCGAGACTTTTTTTTACAAAACCAACCATCTTACCGAAAACTATAGAGCAGTGTAAAATTTGGCATTCTTCATCTATTTTTCCTTATAATTTTTTCATCCAAATTGATTCATTCACTTATCGGTACCCATTATAATTATCCGATATTTCTACGCATGCAATAATTAATGAAAGAAAAAAACAATGGAACTCTAGGTAACCGACATTTGTGACCAGAAGAAAAAGTGTTTGGTTAATGACTGAAATTTGAGTTCGATTATATTACAGTAAGTATAGACCATCTATTACCTACCTTACGTTTTTTTCTTCCATTGTTTTTTATCTTCTTTCCAAAATATATAGATATACATACAACGTTGAAATAGAACCTAATTTTACGATCACTTTACACATGAAATATGTCGTAGCTACACCGAAATATATGCGTTGTTATTTCCAAAACGTACTTTTGTCGAGAAAAAAAAAAAATTTGGAATTGTATTTTTCAAAGAGACGCCTGACATTATTCTCTATTTCCGGCGAATCTGTCGGTATGTGTAACACGCAAGAGTATTTGAACGAGGAAAAATAAAAAGGAAACTTGATCAAATGGGATCTTGACTTGAATAAATTTTTTATTTTTTTTTTTCAACTCTTTTCGTTGTGTCTTGTGTGTGAAATTGAATTAAACGATGCGGAAGTGAAGTATAATTTCACTCTAACTTTGAGAAAAATGCCCTCCAATCTTGATGAATCTGTTTGAAAAACGATGAGATTCAGTTCTGCTTGAGAACCACATAATTTTTCTCTGTTTTGGAAATATAATGTTACCGACAGACCCATAAGCAAACTGGAATTGTACGAATATGCAACCTTTCTAGACGAGCTTGCAAAATTCGTTGGCTTCAAATTCGAGCTGAGATACCACTATAACGGATCACTTTTTCATAGGCTGCAAAAAAGTGGTACGAAATGTGACATACAAAACACAAATGTTTTTCACAGTATGATAAAGCAGAAGAGAGAAAAATAATTATATTGGTCACAATTGTGTCTTATGGCTAGTCAGGTATACTGGCATCACAATCATTATAGAGGTAGCTAATTAGATTGCAAAATAGTTGGTGGGACCTTTAACCATAATTATAAAACCGGACTAGTAAAGAACGATGATTTTTGGTTAGATATGCCGGCGCTAAATAGGCAATCATTGTGCACCTTTTGACAACTTTGCACAACGTTTATGTAGGCTATCCTTGGGAATTTGAGAGATGTTTTAATCAAACGTACTCTAAATTGATGAACTCAAGCAAAACGTCGAAAGTATGCACAAGGCACACTAGGGTTACCTACTTTTACGCCTGCATGTTTTGACACTAAAAAGTACATTTGGTCTTAATGGAGCTACACTGGTCCAGCACTATACAGTCAAAGGGTTTGACCAAATCTCACATTTTTGTGGCAGTGACACTTGTGCACCAAATTACTGAAACACTGGCGACATTTATTTCGAAAGAATGAATGACATAATCTACAGTGCCTACTACTTGAGAAGAAATTGTCAAATTCGTGATACGTAATAATATTACGTAGTTCTATCTTCTAAATCTGTCATTACTTCATCATATCATGGTAGAGGTGTTGAAGTAATGTACTTTTGTCATTATTTCATTTTATAACTGAGTAGGTACCTTTTCACTCACCCAAACAATTTTACCACGCGTGTTGAATACATATGATTTTCTTTACAGGGTTACCAACTAGCCAGTATTATACCGGCATTACAGTATTTAGGCATTGCTGCAGGTACAAAAAAAAGGATGTACCAGTGCCTGTACTTCATTAGTGTTGCCAGTATAGAGTGTGAAATGAGAGAACAAGTAAGCATAAAACAATACTGGGGACCTTTTTGAATACGAGTGAAGTGAGCAAAAATTTTGAACTGGCAAATTTTGGTAAATGAACTGGGAGCAATGAAAAAAAAAAAGTTTATTTGCCGATATTTTCATCTTTCAAAATTGGCAACCCTGTTTTCTTATAACATTTCTGTGTCATATTGATGCATTTGTGGATAGATTGAGACTAAAAAAGTCACAGGTGACGGTGAACAAACACATGTAACCTGTATCATATTTCTGGTCAAACTACAATTTCATGTTGACCAAGTCAGTTACTCACTACCTACTGTTACCGTAATTATGATTTACAAAAATAATGTTTTTACGCGCATACAGGCCTAATTTTTTCAAATATGACTAAGAACATATCATAATCTAAATTGTCTTAGTACAAAAACAAAATGTAGAATTATCAGTTTTATAATCTACAAGAGACTTTGAAAACTTCACCGTCAAATACTCAATTGAATTCACTTTAAAAGTTATTCAAACGATTCATTTAATATAAATGAGTTTAAATTTTAGTAATATAAATATGCCATTCAATACTGAATGGTTCAGCTCTTCAAACTGAATTATGAAAACTCAAATTAGTCAGAGAAAAAAAGAAATTTGATGATGCACGATGTTTATTGTAAATGATTGAATTGAATAATTAAACGTAATAATTCGAAACTATATTCATCATGAATAATATTACAACTAAAAAACAAAACTATTGAGAATGACAACAACAACAACAAACAACTACAAATAACAACAAACAACAAAGAACAACAACATTGATGATGTTGAAAAATGAGATTAACTTTGTTGGCATTGTGAAGTGTGAAAGAGTGAAGTAGAAAAACGTGTTCAATCAGTTTAGCCAATTAAAACATAGAAAACAACTTTAACACACGACTTTAGATGAATAGATAGGAGGTATTCAACTCTATTTGAAACACTATTAACTTATCGAGTATCCAGTCCATTTAGCTGCATTGTTCTGATGCATTCAGCTCACCACGTAAATAAAATATATTATTTTTACTGGTTTCAACGCAAATACACATCAAAACACTACCCCAATACATTCCATGGACTTTTTTTAATTCATTTTAGCCTAAACTCTCGCATGTCAACTTCCACAGAAGATTAATTTTTTCCTACCACCTTTTTTGTTTTCACCATCTACCATGGAGACCCCTGTAGTATAAAATTGTCTTCATTTTCTGGAATTTCTGGTCTTCTCACCTTTTCCTCGTGTCTTTTCCATTGAACTCTGAATTTACTGGTCTTTTCCCACTTCTTCCTTTTCTCTCTTTTCATCGCTAAATACGACATCCGACATCCACGGAATAATTAATAAAATGTTAAAATTTACTTTAATAATCAGTTTTAATTACCCTCTCTTTTCTCATCTGAATGGATAACCTAACTTTTCATACCATTTTTACTTTTACAATTTTGCTGTCCACTCAGTTATCATTTGTACCTAGTCCTTTGAACGTAATTTTTTACTATGCCTTATGGATATGATTTCTATTCAGTATACAGTATAATACGATCCTTTTTACCAAAATTTGTGGAGTTTTTACTTGAGCAATGGGTTAAATATGGAAGTGTTTTTCTTAGCTTCGGGCTGAATGTTGTTGATGGGTAAGTATATATGTACTTCCTTGGATATAAGCGAAGTGTGTGGTTATGTATATTAAAATATAATCCATACATGGTATAAATTCCAGTCAAATGAACATCTTGTAGGCTATTTCGGTAAAGCAATGGTCATTTTATGACTACTATCCAACGTAAATGTGATTACTAAATTTTGTCATCTTATGGATTTGAACTTCGGATATTGTTGGTATTGATGTGTATTGGACAACGAGGGTAAGTGTCCATTTATAAAGTTGTAAGAGAAAAATGTTTATTGAGTAATGAACATGAAGATGTTATTACTATAAACGTAGAAAATGGAATGAATAATTATTATGAATATAGACGAACTGAATGAAACAGAATAAGTAATAATCAGTATAGCCAACTAGTGCTCGATCAAAAACAGTTAGTTCCAACGATGTGAGAGACTAAATTGTGTCCATTCATATTGGCACACTACAGTTCTATTCAACTATGATAAGTCATTTTTCCGACCACTTTCAGCTAGTCACAATTTTCATGCTTCACATTTCCATTGAAAATTTCCTCAAAAATACAAATAATAAAAATCCAGAATTTAATTAGTATTAAAATTAAACATTTAAAGCCAGCATATTATTTTGCGAAGCTAGGTATTGAAAAAAAAAGAAGAAAAAAAGTGAAATTGATATCATATCTGCTGCTGGAGAGCTAAAAATATGAGGACTGATTCAATTTTAAAATGGAAACAAAGAAGGTTAAGAATGGTCGTCAAGACATAATTCATTTTTTTTTTAGATAAAAATAGCGAATGGTTCAATTTTGGTCTGAATATGTATGTGTAGTAAGTAGGTATAATAAACGAAACTTTAGCCATGTTTTTCATAGCAGCTTCAGACAACGGAAAATTATTCACTCTTTCATTTACCGAAAAAATTAAAATAAAGAGTGCTGTTTATAGTAGGTGTTTATTTTGCGCAGTTTTTCATTCCGTATTGACGGTGGTTTATCGAGAATCTTTTCAAGAAAATAAAACCCTATTTTTTATTTCGTTTGGAAAAAGAAAAATGCGAACTGTGCAAATAGTGAAAATTAGCGTCAACGTTCTACGTCTGTGAGAAGAATCGTTTCTTCAAGAGTGGAAATGCGAGTAATTTTTGTGTCCAATTTTAATTAGAAAAAACTATACAGAGTGTGGGATATTTATTCAAATGCCGCTGCAGTTGCTGTGTTGTCCAGACGTTATAATTTCGAGCGAATGAAAAAGAAGCCAAACTTGTGGTAAACTTGAAATGAAAAAATTTATTCTTTGTAAATATTAGTCGAGAGGAAGGTTACAAATTTTTGTAAGAAAAAATCGGTTACGATTGGCGCCAGTTCATGAGATTTTCTTCTTCGTCCAAAACTTAATTTATGCGACGCCATGTTGTTTAATTGGAAATTAAACGATTTTATCGATTCTCATTTGTTAGAAAAAGGTTGATGACCACTGCATTAGAGGGTCGACAACTGATACTGAGAGTTTCTTACACAAAGATATTGTCCCGAAATCGACGGAAACTGCGGTCGACCAATTAAATTTTGCTACGAAATTATCGAAGTTCATTTGTATTGAGATTTCCCACCCCTTATTCATATAATATGTCCCACAATTAATATGAGACAAGTCCTACTCTTTTGGTTTTCTTTCTCGCCAATGCGTCGAAGAATGAAAAACGTATCCACTCCCGTCACTCATTTGGTGCGGTCGTCACCCATAAACCGATTTTAATATTTTAACGTCGTCTCTCAAATTTTTCTCATATTAAATTTTGATTTGAAGCCGAATAATTGGGCGTGGATGTTAATCAGATAATCGACGATCAAAGAACCTCCCCACCCTCAGATTAGGTAATTTGATAAGCAGGCGTTTATAGTAATCCATTCGAGTTAGAATGTTATTATTTTATGCACGTTTTAGCGGTGTAATTAAAGTTTTTCGTCTTTTTATCTTTTATTTTTCTTCTTCTGTACTTTATTATTTTATTTTTTCTTTCGTTTTTCTCCGACTCTTTATTTTATTGAACTGCCTCGTTTTGCTGCACAATAAAACGAACGAGTAGGTAAGTACTCCTTTGTATTCTGCAGAAGTTGGTTGCATAAAGCTGCACGAAAATTCGTCCAGCAAATGAATCACACTATTCTAACTGGTAGAACGATATTTAAACGAAAGAAAATTATATCGTGACAAGATCCGTGGAAAAAAAACCTAAATTATGGTCTCTTTTAAGCGAAGGCGAAGTTGTTAAGTAGGTTTTCTACGAAAATCGACGTATTAATTTCGTTCTCTTGGAAGAACTCGAAGCTGGGACCAAGTACTTTTTCGTTTCATGTCCCAAGGAAAATTGTAGCACTACTTTTATAAATTCATCTATATTATATTATATAGGTACTATGTCTATGTCGGTGAATGTTAAATACACTTTTTTGTCCACATTAACTTTGAATTTTTGTTTACCATTTCCACATCCCCTGCAAGCAACCTAATAATGCTACCAATTTTTCACACAAGAATGGAACTTATGTGTAAATTTTTAGATAGCCTATAGTCTCAATACACTCATTATTAAAACTGCGTGTACTGATAATTAGACATGAACGAAATTCGTACAATATTCAAAACCAAAAGCTGACTTACAATTTATCCAAATCTATTGCATTAAATTCATAGGAAAATTCATTAGCTACACAAATTCAAGAGCCATCATTTCTTCTTTTTTCACTTCACATGCTTATTTATTTGGTTGATGTGCTCTTTCGGGACTTCTAACGATATTTTCACGAATGGATATGACTTATAAAGTCTGTTCTTTTAGAATTTCTCTGAGGTCAAAACAGCAGAAAATTTTAAACTGTTTACCCATAGTGAAAATTTGCCTCATATTTAACCTTAAACTTCTCCAAAACAATTGGTTGTACCAAAACAAATGTTAGGATATTTTGAATAGAACTTCTAAATTTTTGCCTCTTGGAGAAGGATAATTGTGTTGGGTGCAAAAGAAATTCAGTAGGTATGTTGTTAAGGAAGACAAAGTGAGAATGGGTACCAAATTTCAGCTTGAGGCGATTCATTCCCAGCTGAAAACCTAACTTTCCTGGAGAATGACTGCATTTTTCAATTATTATTCAATTGACTTTCAGTCTCCTTATGACACTTCTGCCGAATGGATGAGGATCATATTAAACATCGATAGATTAAAAATTTAAAGATAAATATCTTTCTGAGAAGATTTGAACTCTTATCTCCTATATTTTTCGAGTTATTACTTGATTTCTTCCAAAGACCAAAAACATCGATTTTTAAATATTTGGTTGGTTATACAGCCCTCCTATGGGGCTTTCGTTGCATTGAATAGAGTCTTATTATATATTACTGGATTTGGAATGGACATAAATAATGATTTTTTACTGATTTTGCGACCTTATATCACCTATATTTTTTGAGATATTTGCAAAAAAATAAACCGGGAGCACGTTATTCACAATTGGATGGGGATTCCTTCCAGAATCTGGAAGTTAGGTTTGGTTGGGAATATTACGGAGGGCAGCCAAGAAAGATTTTATGGGATTTTTTTCCTTTTTAAAACCATAGTTTGCCTCGACTATAATAACTCTGTATGAAAAATAACTTATAAAAACAAATAGCCTAAATAAGTTAGACCCAGTAAGTGTACCTACCCATCCATGTTCAAAATATTATCTTCAGAAGGTTAAAGTTTCATGAGTTAACGATTTTCCTCAGACACGATTCATTAAGTCCATTATTCTCGTAGTCAACATAAAATCTTTCTTACAATGGGACAAAGGGGGAGGGAATCATTTGATATTTTTTCGATTTGTAATTTTTTCATCCTATCAGAAGGTTTTCCACGTTTTTAACGTTCCCGTTTCCTTTATCTTTTGCTTTATTGTAAACTTTCATTTCTGGTTGACAGTTCGTAAATGAACACAGGTACAATGTAGTTCGTACCATGTTTCTTCTTTCCATTTAGCTGAACATAATCATCCATCCAGCTCCAATTTTGGGTCACTTCTTCCAACTTTGTATCAATGTGTGTTACGAATAAAAGAGAGTAGCAAATGTGGAAAATCGTCGCATTTGAAACACGTGCGTAGCGCTTGTATTCTTTCATTTGATAATTTCAAACCACGTATTTTGCTTTTTTCCCCAATCTTTTCTCATTACTGTGCTTCTTCAATGCAGCATTACTCCATTAATCACGATTATAGGGTATATAAATCATTTTTATCGTTTAAATTGCGTTGTTTTTTCGCTTTCGATGCGGAAACGCTTTCTTTTTATCCATTCTACGATGATTTCGATAAAGGTTTTTGTTGTTTGGCATCTGGACGAAAACGAAAAGAAAACGGAAACAATTAAACGGATACAGTGACGAAATAAAAATGCCTACATGTTGCGAGTAGAAGAAATTTCTTTCAGTCCAAGTTTTATGGTAAGTATCTACCTACCCATTTTCTCAAAAAACTGCATATTCATGTTAAAAAAAAAAAAAAATTGAAATGTATTTCTATAAAATAAGTCAACTTAATATAGGTACCTAAATTATTATCTACTTATTTTTAAGCTGACTTCGCACATTCACCGATTTGCTAAATCACCGGTTAGACGCCAAGCTGCTGGGTGACGAACCTGTGAGTGGTACCTTCTGTTCGTCAATCGATAAAGTCGATCGCTTGAAAATATTAATTTAACATCAAAAAATTTTAGATTATTTAATAAATTTTCGAGAAGCAAATAATAAATTAAAAGATGATAAAAACGAATCAAATTTGTGACAAAATAGACTTTTATTTGGCCTTTTAAAATAATTATGGAATAATGTACAGAAATAATACACCAGTTGTGTGGTAAGCTTGTTCAGGTATGCCCGCCTATTTGGCAAGTATGGCCAGTAGACGAATGTGCAACGCTGGCTTTAGAAAAAGTATTAATTTGTGAAGTTGGCGTCTTGTTTGAAGATAGAGTCGATCATCGTTCAAGAAGCAAAGAGTTGTATTCACCAACGTAGTTTAAGTCTTCAAAGAACTGAACTAAGTGATCCTTTTGCATAAGAATCTTCTCATTTTTTTCATTCATATTAAGTATCAGACAATTGAAAATTAATTCAAATTCTTCAAATTTCCACATTGATAAATTATTTTTATTTCAAGAAAAAAAAACCAAAAATTTTGTTGGTGATAGACTGAGAACAGGCAAATATGAAGAACATGAAATAGGTATCTATTTATTAAATTTATTAGTTATAGTACCCTACTGTGGCACATAATATGGAAAGTTCAAGATTCTTCCAGTTTACATGGGTTTCAGGAATAACATGGGGGGTATTTAGGTAAGTAACCACATCAAAACTGAACAAAAATAAAAATAAACAATTTGTTACAGTCATTCGAGTTCCTATAGGTACTATAAATTCTGTTCCTATGGATATTTATGTTTTCATAAGTTCAATTAGGATACAATTATGTTAAGGGAGAAATTACAGGTTATTAAGCTAGGTATCGGAACTCAACAAATTACTACATCGGTGACTAATTTTTCTATTTGGAATCCAACAGATAATGAATTAGAGTTACTATGGAAAAAGATGAAAGTGGGGAAATCAGTCCGTTTTTAACCAGCTACAAAAGTACAAAGTTTTCTCATTCATGTTTCTTATTTAATGAAAAAATATCAAATATAATAAAAAGTTCAGGAATTAATCGAAAATAGTAATTTCTTTTAATTGTTCGTTTCAGTAAAAACAAACGAGTATGGCTAGGATTAAAGTAAGCTGATGGACGAAATAAGAAGACAATTCTCAATTCATCATCACCATGTGCTAATTACTGCAAACAATTTGATATGGGTATTCAACACCCTGGATAACAGTGAGAGCTAAGCCCATCAACATTAACAATTATCACGTGTTACAATAATCTATATTGTCAGGAGATTGTCATCTGAAACAAGGGCTTTTTTAATACATAAAAGGGGGAATTATGTAGAGTCTATATGATGTGACCTTATATACACTAGTAGTACGTGGGAAACTAAGTTTTCATGTTCTCCCCATCACAAATTCAAGGCATCATAATTCTGAAGACCTATGATCTTGGGCTAACTAGTTTCAAGTAAATTCAGGATCTATAACTCGATAATTTTAATATTTTAATTTCAACAATATGATGACCACCTTTCGGGCATCACACTTAGTCATAATGTTTTAAAAATTTTCATCTTTAAAATAATATATGAGTATTCCGGCTTAATTTCTTGGAGACGCCTAATGTGCCCAAATATTTCTTTTAACTATGCATACTTGAGAATTCCACGTTTTTATGTCAAATTTGTCAAGGGTGTGTAATGAGGCGAATATCAATATGGTGTGAAAATAAAAAATTCACTCAGGCGCATGTTCAAAATTCACTAATTTTTCGCAGTCACCGTTGTCTATCCTGCACATGCGCATTTCTGATTTTGTCTGCTTTACGCACTAATTTTTGCACGTCCGACTTAAGCAAAAGAAGTGAGTCACTTTTTTTTTGTTTCTTCTCATACAGCTTTTTTGTGAGTGTATTATTAGTGAGTATTATAAAATTTGTGTGAGGTAGATACATAATATTATGCTATTAGCTGGGTGATTGATACAGCCTCATATTTTTGGCTCATGATGCAGATTATCACACTGATATTTATTATCAAATTTTGCAATAGTAGCTAGATTAAAAGGGCCATATAGCGAATAAAACATTCGGTCTCTTCACACTCAAAACAGTTCAACAATATTCATGTTGCATCTATTAGACCCAAAATTTATTTGATAATATACTCTTTGTCTCTTAAAACATTTTGAACCATATTGAGCCTGATGCCCCGGAACAGCCACTCACTTCACTATCGCTACGTTACGTTATTGCATTTGTGACTCAAATAACAATTTTTTATGAGTGAGAGTGTGGTATGCCAAATGGGGTGACCTCATGGCACCACAACCAAAACCATAAAGCAAATACAAAATCACACTCAAAACTTACCAGTAGTAAAACATATGATCCAGACACTTACCGGAGTCCAATTTTGTACAAATAATGCAGTAAGTGGATAGCCAGCCATGATTCGGATTTGTATCACCAAAACCTCCGTATTTTTGCAAACATGTTTTAAATTTTAATTTAGGACCGGAAAAAGGCTATCTACCAAAATGATTTACCACATTATGGGAAACACACTTTCAATTAAACCATACCTCTCTCTCCCAAAGGATGCCCTCAATACCTTCTAGTACATTGACATGGTAGAAATAAAAAGATCCATGTTGAAATCAAATATCCGCATATAATAAACATTAATATGTATACATATAGTTCTAATAATAATAACATACCATAGTGTAGAAAATACGCCATCAAAATAAATTCAAGAAACAAAATGAAAATCTTTACAATTTACTACCAGATGTTGAGCAGAAACACAGACATCGAAATAATTCATTAAACAGGAACATATTCTGAACATAGTTATATGAAGAGTAGTTTCATCTACAGTTGAATAAGACGAAGCAAGCTTCAACCTAATCAGATGTAGGGGAAATTATCCGATTGATAAATTTCATCCACTTTCTTATCGAGATAAGAAAGAGGAGAAATCAATCAAACTTTGAAAAACATATAAAACTTGGTGAAAACCCACTGCAGTAGGTTTTCATCGAGTGTCCGGACCAAAATATCAAGTATACTACAAGAAACACGGAAAAAGTAGGTAATGGAATAAATTAAGTAATTTCACAGTACGCGTGAGCGACTACAATAGCGGTAAAAAGCGAAAACAAATTTTCAAAACAATGTGTAAACGTTATTTCCTGCATTTTGCAGTGTTGAAAACCAATTCTTTTTTAATACTTCAGACACAACTGTTGTGAGGGGTATTATAAAATGGGTATTCGCAAGAGCATGAGACAAATGTGTGCAACGCAAGTACAAGGAGTTGATTGCTTCCTGTAGAAATGTGAGTGGAAACTTCAAAGGTACCACTTCAATTTTCATCACTGCTCTTGTAGTAGCTCCGTTTTCTTATCGATTTTGGTATCTCCTTGGCGCACACATTTGTGTTGCACAGTTAGAAAAGAGAAAATGAACTTTTTCGTTGCCAATAAATGATGTCAGGAGTGCATGGGTTCGCTTGGGTTTTTTTGGTGGTACTTTTTGTCATACCACGTCATAAAATTATCAAAAGAAATAATATAGTCAGCAACAGTTATCAACAAATGAAGAGTAAAAAAATGTCATCTCTTCTATGCCATGCAACGTAATTATGAACTACTGATTGGAAGGGAATAGATGGGGTAGTCCGAGGAGGAAAAATGGGTATTTCAGTTTTAAAAATAAGTTTCGTGATTCAAAGCAGTAATGGAAAGCCACTTGTAAATTTTTGGGGGATTAAATTCTTGTCCTAAAAATTATCGCAGTGAAACAAAACGCTCAGCTAATATGACAGGGTCCTAATCCAGTTATAGTTGTTCCGAGGAGCAAAACACGCGATACTAATATTACTGGTCTTCTTCATGTAATTAGTGGTTAGGTAGGTAAGTACCTGTATAATACATTTTTCAGCACATACATACCAAAAGCAAATGGAAAACTTTTCCGCCGTCATAAATTCGATTAAGAAAATTCATTGTTTTTCATTTTTTATCCCAACGCTTCAAGTTAGACTATTTACATAATATTTTCGTATGGTTTTGTTTTTTTTTTTTTGGTTTTCTCCCCATTTTTCGTAGCAAAATGAAAACGCCACTACCTGCGGACCATACTTTTTACGTCAGTCGAAAAACGAAACGACTTCACTTCTTTCACGTCGGCCAGTTTTCTTCCAGCTGATAACCAATTCTACGCTACAAAACGTTATCAACGTAATGGATTACGGAGTATTATTACGTTTAAAACAATTTTCCATCATTCTAAAGTAATATCATTTATGCAAAGAGAGTGAAACGGAGGAAGCGGGAGAGAAAGAGTGAAAAAAGTAGAGGGAAAAGGGTGAGGAAAAAAAAATGAATAAAAAAGTGAGGGGAAAAATGAGGAAGGAAAGATTTTCTCTAGACCTACTGTTTCATTGGCAAAGTTTATGTCGAAGAAGCTGGTTCTTGTAGTGTTCCTCAGAGAATACACGAAGAAATGAAATTAACTACAAGCCTCCCCCAGTAACTACGCCCAAATTCACACAGCATAAAATTTTTCACCCAAATTGTATGCGGTATCGACCTCCAACGT
The DNA here is from genome assembly GCA_011428145.1 of Ericerus pela. Lineage (NCBI taxonomy): Eukaryota > Metazoa > Arthropoda > Insecta > Hemiptera > Coccidae > Ericerus > Ericerus pela. Next base: position 1,793,608 of record WOFM01000302.1, on the reverse strand, counting down.
CTCCTCTGAACGCGTAAAATCATTATTATACGCTTTTTTTTGCTTTTTTTTTTTTTTTTTTTTTTTTTTGTTCTCCCCAAAAAGCGAGGAAAATATCGAAAGGCAAAGAAACAACAAAAAATGAGACCGAGAGAAAAAAGAGGAGAACGAACAAACGTAAACTAAAAATACCCGGATACGTATGTACACAAGTTGGATATCGTTATAGGTTCAATTTCCATTAAAATGTAAATTTTAACAAATGATAACCGGAATTTGACACGTATGAACGCATTAATGAATGACAGGCGAGTTTATTGCACTCTCTCACAGCACTAAACGGAACTATATTATACGGAAAGCTTAAATTCATTTATTGCATTAGTATCGCGATAATTGAAAAGTTTAATTTAGAAAATGGAAATTTTTCACGTCGATGTGACGGAAGTTATTTACATTTGAATTTGTCAGCCACGAGACAATCGATATTTGTCGTGTTCTTGAAAGAATCGATAAAAAATAATTTGCAGACGAGTCGAAAGGATAAGGGTGGAGGGAATGCGTTCGGGTCGAATTTAATGAACGAAATTATGCAAATTAATGGTAAACGTTTGAACGCGATGCTGTTGATCATTGCAATGTGTAGGAACACACGTGTAAAATTAGCAAAGGTAAGAAAGGATTGACAGCAAACATACCTTTTGGCAAACGTTCTTACTTTGCCATTCGTCCATTTAAAATACGGTTACAAACAACTGGAGAATTTGCGCAGAGTACTAACATTCATGAAAACTTTTGATTATTTACTCAAAATCAAATTTCGAGAATTCTAATATACTATTCGATTCGAAAGGATGGATTGAATTTTAAGTAGATTAGGCATTTAAATTTAGTTCTAGGTACTATAAAATACGTAATAAATACGCGATCATCAAATATAAAATGGAATCGGTTGAAAAATTGTTCAGATATTAGGGTGTGTTGCAAAAAAGTAACATTTTAGTGTAACATTTAGGGTACCTACCAACATTTTTAGAAACATCAATGGTATTCAGAGGAGAAATAGTATTTTTTGCTGTACATATGATCCGAATTAGGCGAATATATTCTTTGTCTTAAATGCGCAAAGTGATACACTCGTGAACTATGAGTAAAAAATTTGATGGCAGGAGAAAAAATAGGAAGTATTTGCTCCCCCCACCGACAAAGGTGTTTTGCTACTCCCATCAAACAGGACACACACATTTCCTCAGATTGTCTGATTTTGCAGTGTAGACATGTGATCGGCGATACTGACCTCCATCAGCGATATTGAATTGTACGATTACAGCATTTATCTGTGTAGCTTGTGCTCCAAACATGCATCGCATTTCTCACTTTGTTTTCTTGTAGGGAAATAAATATATACAATATTAACATAGAGGATAAGGCCATTAAATATTGCATTCGATCAATTGTTTGAAGTTCCTGATCATTGACATAGGTAAAGCTAACTTTATATACCATGCCATGAGGTACAAATTTGCAAAGTTGCTAAAATCATGGTTTGTAAGACTGATTTTTGGACAACTAGCGCTTCTGGAGGTTATTTTCTGATTCTTCATTCCCTAAAACAGAAATTTTCAACCTTTTCTACTAGCAGATGTAGTGCTGAGACCAAGATTTTGCAGACCCTGCCACCAGTAGATCATACACATTCATGAAAAATTTTTAGTGTAATAAGTAAACTTTGTCAACACAATGGCAATATAGTTCGAAGTACCCCTTCGGTTTGGGAAACACGACAAAAAAAAAAGTAATTCGACGTAAATTTTCAATCGTTTTAGTCAAGTAAGCGTGAAAATCAGTTCCACAACACAGTTGTCAGCTTCATTATTTTAACCTCTACTTCGTGGCTTCACAAGTAAAGTTGGCTTTGATATTGGATAATCTAACCTTTGTAGGGTGTGGGCCTTATTTTGATTTCTTTTAACATTTTCTTTACTTTTCTTTGCATTCTATTGATATTATTTCATTTTTTCATCAAAAGCTTGTTGAGAAACGAAGGCGGCTACTGTTGGCTGAGAGAACTTAGACCACCATATTTATTTTTCTTCTTACTCTTCTCTTTTATTTTGACTTTCTTCTCTTATGTTTTGTTCGCCATTATTGACACGGCTTCTTTTTATTTTTTTAAAAAAATTACAACTGAGGTCTCTTTTCTTTAAAACGGAATTTATCAAATTATTTATATTTTTCTCCTCAAAGTTATTCTCTTTACAATATGGTCCAAGTTTGCTTTTTCAACAGTATTTAGAGTATGTCAGTTCCTTCATTTTTTCAACATGGTTCGCGATATATTAAACTTGTAAAATTAATCTTGTTTTGTGATTTAGGCTAGGTAATTTATTTATCATGCTCTCTTTCAATATTGGTTTGTATGTTTCAAATATAATTATTTCTATTTGCAAAATGTACTAATTTTTCTATGAGTTGATTTGATGTGTAAGTATGTGTGAGGTATGTGTGTGCACTCGGTCCCTTTGATTTGGTTATTTAGGCTTAGAAATGAAGTACCTACGTGTCGGTGAATTTACATCTTCGATTTTATCTTTTGGAACCCTTTGCTTTTCTACTGTTAATGCGCTCTTCCTTGGACTTTCACACACTTCACCTTCTTCTGAAACAGTTCAATAATATAATATTTTTATTATCGATAGTGAAGAAATAAACAAAAAAGTGGATGAGAAAAAACTAATTTCCACACTAGTGATGAAAATAAATGTAAATACTGGGCTACGACTACGTAAACATTTATATAACCTTACGTCTGCACGATATATTTGATGTGGATAAGGAGAAGGGAGGTGGAATAGATCTGATGGATAATAGTCTACCCATAATGAATTTTTAAATCACATCTAGGTAACTACTGAAGACCGAATTGAACCTAACCAAAAACGCCGCTATTTTAGCTAAGGAATGTGATAGTAGTTGGTCTCAGATTCAAAAATTTTTGACTTCAGAGTCCAGCACCTATAGGTTACCATTATGTAAATTAGACCTCAAGAAAACGAAAATAAAAATCTTACAGGCTAGTTTTGTTATTGTTCTCATCACCGAGTCGATGGTTGTACAACTGATTAGGTGTATAATAAACTGTGTAATAATCGATTGATCAACATCAATATTCTAACCACTGATGCACAATTCAGCCATTTAGGTACTTTCGGTCAGAAATTGTTTGTTGGTAAAAGCCAGAGAAAAAAAGGCTTATTACGGTTTCACATAATTGGAAATAATTAATTTTCCGAGGAATTAGTCTGTTCGTTTCGCCTCTTCTTTTGCCTTCATATTATATTTTCATACAATACCACGCACGTACCATTAATGTAGAAAGATTGGTACAAAAATAGACTAAGATAAATGATACCAACTGTGAAAACTAAACACAGGCGAAAATGGAAGGAAAGAGTGAACTGGCTTTTGTTTGGAAAAACGGTTCTTACGATTTTAACTCAGACGAATATAAAACAGCGAACAGAAGTAATTTCTCTTCCTGTTTTTGACAGATCTGCGCACGCTGAGATGCTTTACGTGGAATGGCGCAGTACTGGTAGAACCGTTACATACTTTATTATTTCGAAGAATGATTTTAAACATTAATATGCTAAAAAGGAACAACAAGGATGATCAAATCTTCGAAGTACACCGTGGAACGTAGATAAAATTTGCAATTAGTGTGCACTCCAGTAGAAGCTAAATAGCAGATGAAAGTAACCGAAAAATTGCATGATGGTTTTTCGAGAAATCTGGTATACATAATGGTTCTTCCAAAGAACTCATTAACATAATTATACAACTCTTCTCCTTTCCTTTAACACATTTTTTCTCTCCGATGAAAATTCTCATCCTACAAAATATTATTTATGGAGTGTAAAGTGAACTTGCGATGGATTGTAAACCTGCTGAAATTTAAATTCTACGTCTAACCAAACATAAATGAGTAAAAATACAATGGAAACTCTAATCTTGTTCTGACGAAATCAATATTAGCTACGAGTACTACCAGTTGCCAAGAAGAGAAATAACGAAAAAAAAAAAAAAAACTTCAAAAGTTTAGATCGACTTTTCGAGAAGAAAAAACGTGAGCATCGCATAGGTATAGTCTAGAAATTTTACAAGTCATCTAAATTACAATTTTTGAAGTAACTCCAAGGTAAGCCTGATGTTCACAATGACGTATTTACGATGTGGGCTGAGCGGGCCTTGGCTCATAGCCGAAAAATTTAAGAATGAAAGGACAGCATTTTGACACACTTATAGTTGATATTTTACTCAATTAATTAGCAAAATGAGAGTCTACTATTACGGGGGGCTAACTAGTTGAATGCGATATTGTTTTCAACGAATCCATCAACAAAGAGGTTGTTACATATTCGATTAAATAATTTATGAACAGAATTTTAGATAATAATTAAATAATTACGTAGTGGTGAACTTGGTTGTTTGTAGGCATTACCATGTAAAATGGCCCTTTTTCTTAGTGACAATAATTGCCATTTATATATTGATAAACAACGCCATTAAGAAGTATGTGATATGCTAAGGGGGTAAAATTTGGCAATCCCCATTCAGTTCCGCCAACATCTTAAACCCAATGAAACACGTACCAAGAAACCAAGATATTAACCATCAACACTGGATGGTGCCCACAGAATCAGTACCACCCAACCCACACAGCTTGCCAAGAATTTGTAGAATTTGAATTTAAACTATGCTGATCGAATTTGAAAAAGATCGCAAACTTTAGCTTCGCACTTTGGTTTATTCGCTAACATTTTGATATAATTAATTTTCATCGGTGCCTGAGAATAACACCACCAGTGGCCATTGCCACGAAAGAAATTCAACCAATCATGATTATAAAATTACACAATGTATTGAAAGTAAAACATATTATTGCATGAACATAAAAACAAGATAGTACAAGTGTTCCTGCCTAAAAAAAACAGAAAATTCTGTGTGACAAATAGTTGAAAAAGTGAACATATATAGAATGAAATTTAGTAAACTGCTCGTCAGTAAAAATAGAGAAAGGGAAAGAAAAAACCTGTTATGAAATAGTTGGAATGTAAATTTTGTTATTAACCACAAACCTGAAGAAAGTGGGGGGTGGTAGTAAAAAGAGCGAAAAATCTGGAAAGTGGGTCAGGTATGATGTAAAAAGAGCGAAAACCGAGCGGAACATGGGTCGGGTACGATGTAAAAAGATCGAACCTCTCACACTTAGTAATTCGAGAGGTACGTAAAAAGAGCGAACAACATTTGCAGAAATTATAATGTAAGGTATAAGTAGTAGAAACAATTTTCTTTGGCCATGGTGTCAATGGTAGGTATTTCGTTCCAAAATAAAAATTGTCGATGCAAGTATAAGTATAACAACGTTTACATGACATGATATGAGAAAGAGTAAAAAGTAATCTTATTATGATGTGCTTGGTATTGAAATGGAAGGTGTGGTGACATTACAGGTTTCGACTCTATGAATGTAATAGTGACTTAGACGGCGTATGAGTTTAAATGCTGAAAGTTTATTACTGGTGTACTTTTCTAGCTGAGATTTCACAAAAGCCTGTTTTTGACGTGTGTGTGAATTTCTGATGCGTTTCTCCTCTCCGCAGGTGTTAAGTGATATTAATATTTCTTTTTTGTAATTAAGCAAGAATTCGCTAAATTTGAATATGTTGGGATGATGACTGTCGAAGTTTTCCGAGAGGTGTGAGTGGAATGATTTGCAGGCGTTGGTATTTTCATCGAGATTTGAAGTTGGGCTATCCCAAATTCCAGGTGGATATTTAGCCCAACGTAAAATGTATGTATCATGTATATACTTAAAGAAGGATTCAATTGGCTTGCTATTTTTTGGTTCTTTTACAAGTATTTTGAGATAACAAGGTTCAACATCAATAGGTTTTAAAAAACGTAAGCCAAAAAACAATTTCAGCCATTTTCTAACGTCCGTGTTGTTCATATAATCGGTAGCAATACCTAATTTTTGAATTCTCCTCCACCACGCCTGAGTCAGATGGAAGCGACATGCTTTCAGAACAGCAGAAGGCCATGCACTGGAACAAGAATTTTGCAGGCCCATTTCAAAGTCAGTAACTACAAGTGGTGGCCTAAGGTCAAGTTGATGGCATGCACATATATCCGATAACACGTTGAAGCATACAGTGTATGTGGCTTCTTTCTTATTTGGGAGTAAGTAGAATACAAGAGGAATGTAATGTCCACTAAAAAATCCGTCTATAGTCAACAACTGATAGTAAAACTTGGGGCAGTACTTGAAAGTTCCGTCTATATACAGAGCAGTTGTGAAAACTAAAGCTTTCAAATAAATATTCGTCGTCGATAGAAATGATATGAGATAAGAGAATAAATACAGGAATGGACCAGTGATATACAAGATAGTACTGTTTGCTGGATTTACATATCCAGTGCGGATGGGCGTTCATTTTCATTCGCTCTTTTTACAATCGCCCAAAGTGGGTGAGTGGTCAATTTAGAGGAAAAACAAAAAAGTAAATAGCCTAGTTAATGCAAGTTGTATATCTAGGGGTATCCAGATCAGAGACTTTGAATTTTAATTTTTAAATAATTTTGATAATTTTATTGTAAGCCAGATGCATCAAATAAACAAAAAAACAGTCAAATAAAAAGTCCATTACTACATTAGTGAAGTAATAAAAATCATTATCAACCATTCGAAATTGACTCAGAAATCTGTCATTTTTCTAACCAAAATCAATTTAATAACTAACTTCTTTTTGGTGTATGAGTGGTAAAAAATATTTTTGTTGGAACTATTCATATGTTGGTCGAGTACTAGTTGGCTACACTGATTGATATATATGAGCAGTCACTATGTTCGTCTATAATTTTTATTCTTTCGTGTTCTGTTGTTTAACTCTGTTGAGTGATCTTTAATGAATTGTTTCCTTTTCTTAAATAAACCTTTTCTTTTGGTGCGGTACACAGTGTTTTTACTTTTTAATAGTTAAATATATAATTTATCATCTGATTCAATTGCTTACTACATCGGACAACGACCCCCCTTGTCCAATAATTTTTTTTTTCATCAAACAGAAGAAAATGGACCCATAACTGGAACTTCACATGTAGCTAGATGCGTCTAGTAGATGTCATAGTTTTTCTCTCCAGTTATTGTAACTCAATGTTACTAGTAGGCTATAATTATGTACTTACAGTGAGAAAATATCCAAAATTGGTTTCAAATAATGATGTTTCGACTTATCTAAAAAATCTAAGAGATACTATGAGAATGTGATCTATTTTGGAAAATAATATTTTATTTATTTTGGAAATGTTTTTTAAAATACTTACGTAGGTATTGATAATTTTTGGAAAAATTATCCCAACAACCACTAATATATGACATAGGCCCATTGATCACAAACTGACACAAGCATCACATTAATTCACTTAATCTGTACAAAGTACAAATACAATGAAATAGCCTAATAAGTGCAGCAAGTATATTTCACTACGATGACATTATGGGAGTGATTGGGATACGTGGAAAATATACCTATCTACAGGAAAATAAAAGGCATACTTAATAGGAACCTAGGTATTAATTTTAAAAAATAAACAAAGGTGTCATTAATCTATTTCAAAACAGTGCTACTTGGATGCCATTAAAAAGACATACAGATGTCACACTATAGAATGTCACAATTAGGTCAAATAGAATGTGCCGTAAAAGTATTTCAATAAGTCCAAGTCATCGAGATGTGTCCATCTTTGAAAATAATTAAATGACATCCATGAACATGAATGAAATCAACGCAGATTTAATATTATATGTGAAGAATATTATACTGTAGGATGCGGCTAAATAAATATACAAGTCATTAATTCGTTCGTTAAAATTATTTCTCTGATATTATTTCACCAATTATTCCTCACATTTGATGCACATGCGCTACTACCCACACAGCTACAAAAAAAAAAAAAACATTCATTGCTCCTCTGTCCTCCAAACCTACGAATTCTACAGTTTTACCTATAGGTATGCCAGAAAAAATCTAAGACTTGTACCAAAATAAAATTAATTTAAAATTATAAAATATCCCATAGTAATATTTCAAACGCCATGAGCGTCCTTGGTTAGGCTAGCTGCCTAGTGTAGGTATGTGTCTGGTACGAGAATTCTCCTTCGATTTTGATTTTTAATTTTAATTTTTTTTAATTAAACTTTTTTCCTTTAACATCACCAAAATGTAACTCTCTCCATTGGAAATTGCAGCCTCGATTTGTGCCAAGAGTACCTGGGTACAATAGAAATAAAATCAGTTAAGTCTTTCCCTTCCATTTTCTATCTCAATGGAGTAGCATTTTCATCACTTTGCAATATTCAACATTTTGGATTCTCCTTCATCCAATGTTTTGCATTTTTGTATAATATAGTGGTATATTTTTTTTTGTCAAATTTTATTATTTTCATTACATGATGTACTTTTTGATTATGGATTAATTTTTTCTTATGGGCAATGGACCTGTTCTTGGAAATAGAACTCCGATATTTAAGTTGACTCTTCTCAGTGGAGTAATTCCTTGGATCAAACAACTGATTTTATTAATAAATTTCCCCTGTTGCATGGTATAAAGCAGTCAAAACGATAGCTTGACTAACTGTGTAGTAGGTCTGGACTATGTATTTGCATCTTCACCAAATTCTGTTGATGGAAATGCTCTCGGTTAATTTAATTGAGTGTTGTTTTTTTGAGGAATTTATGTTGGTTTATTTTGGGATAGATTCTTCTACCCGGGATCGCATACCACAACAGGTCCTCAATTTTTGTGGTGAAAACAAAAAGTGTAAAGAAGTTCTCCTCAAGCCACGTTTAAGTCACACTTCACAATTTTTCAGAACTATAGGTTTTCTTAGTTTTCAGCCCACAATATTTGGTGTCGAACAATTGGCCAAATACAATATTGTATTCGAAAAATAAGCCAAAAAAAATGTTTAAAAATGCATTTTGCGCGTGTTTATGCGCCAAAGAGAATAAAGTGTGGAAACAAAAACATGGCAAATTTTTCTAAAGAAAAAGGCCAACTTCGATCGAGTACTTGCGAAAAAAAAAAAAAAAAAAGCGTCGAGATTTTCGCAGCCGTAGGATAATATTATTTTGTCGGGTCGCGCCGTGTGAACGTAATAAATTAAAATATATAACGGACCGGTGACGTATAAAAAGTTTAATTCGGTAAAAAGTTGGCGCCATAAACACTCTGCAAATATTACGCTATCCTCGTATTAGTTTTAAAACTTACCCCTAAGACGAACAATTCGTTATTAAAGTTGAAAGTTAAGACTTTTCGCGCTAATTGTAACGAAATTAAAATTCAAGCTTCTGTGTAATTCATCCGTAAATCATTCAAAATTGCTAAATATACGTTTTTACGTGCGCAGTCTTATATTCGTCATGACTTTTAAGTGCGTATACGTGATCTGAAATAAATTACCCATTTTCGCGGGAGTACGGCGGCAGCGGCGGCGACGGCGGCGGCGATCTATTTATTATTTAAACGCTCGTGACAGGTTGTAACTTGGGTTTACTGCATGATCGTAACTTTCTTCGCCGCGTAATATAACAACACTGCACTCATATTGTTTATATGCTTCCGGTTTATATGGGCGACAAATTTTTTTGTTACTCGTGTCACTACATGAGTCGACCGAACAATTGCAATGTTACGTTTCGTGCAATTGAAACGGTAGTACCTATACGTCTATGCACCCCTATAACATAGTTTAAAACTAAAGGGTGCCTTAGTAATTATTCGATGGATTGTTCATTTAACCGAAAATTCGTACTAATTTTATGAAAATTCGACTTAGCAATCAATAATAAGGCTATAGACATTCTCGAGCCACCATACTGAAGCTATTCCTCCCATAATTACCATAGATATCACATATAGGTAGGTACATGAAGAATTTTTTTCAAATTTTCAACATTTATTGCGTGGTACATCAAAATTTAATAATTGGACGAGCCGAACGAGCCCTTACCAGTTCATTCCTAATTCGGTTTTGTAGTACACATAACAGGAAAAGTATGGCACGTACGGACATGAAACTTCCTACAGACACTGTTCTTAATGTCTAAGAGTGCCATCGAGTATTTTTACCCAAAAATTTACGGTTGAAAAAAATGAGCAGTTTCTGAAGGAAATGTAAATTCGTTGTAACTGGCAGCACTGACGAACAAAGCATATTGCGCTTTGCAATTGGTCATACCTTATTAAATTTGTGTGCATCTGTGTTTGTGTGTATGTAAATTCAGGTGAAGGAAAAGAAATTCTTCTTTCTGATTACACTTGTGTATGTGTGTATGTGATATATATATATATATATATGGGTGGGTGTGTGTCTATGAACTGGAGTGAAGAAGAAAATTATGCTTTTCTAGATTTGTCACTAATGTTCCAGGTTTTTCTGGATCGGTGGGATTCAAACTTTTATCTCACACACCTTTACGTAAAACAGAAACAAACCTCCTCACATGAGTGTGTTTCACTTCACAGTTCAGATACCTTTGAATAAATTGAAGTTTTCAATTATGCAACTGTAATCAGTGGCACAATTTTATTTTAATGCGTATTGTCTGTAACATATTATTAAATGTTTGTTAATATTATAAAGAACATTTGAATGTGTTGTGTTTCCAACACCATTGTGTGATTTTATTAATGTTTTAAAAAACTAAAAACGTAAGTAAGAATTAATTTTTCATACTTTTATCAGATTTCATTTTCCTCCACTACCTAATCCACAGGTACACTTTCACAGAATTACCACTAGCAATGTTCAAACATACCCTTTCAGCTCTACGAGTCTTAGAGCACAGCTTTTAGCTAGTTTATTGGAAGAAATTGTTAAAGCAAAATTAATGGATGCAGTGCTATGAACTGCTCCGAAAAAAATTTTTCGTGTCCCTGCAGACGCTTATAGCAGAGCTAAATGGGTTCATAATTCAAGGAGGAACAAGTGTGATTCCCCACCTGAGAAAGGCGTGCCTGGAATAAGGTTGGATCAAGAGTGTGGATAATTTCATAGTTGTGGAGGGAGGTTCACGTATTTTCAGCAGTCTCTTCTGACCCCATTCAACCCACTTTCAAAAAAAATCATTGAAGCCGTCAAAAGTAAAATATTTTCAGATATCAAGCCTCTTTTTATTGGCTAACCACCGCCTCTTATATGCGCCCTTGGCCTTGGCAAAGGCGTGAGCTTAATAAGACCATGTCACAATCCATGAATATACTGAAGGTATGGGTAAAGAACGTCTAACCTAAATGTAGACGCATAGGTACGTTATGTTTTGTCTGAATTTTAATGATTTTTTTATCAGTCTGGTGAATTCAAAATAATTTTTTTACTCACTATCGATCATTTCGAATACATGAAATAAATTATTTAGGTAGGCAATTGAGACGAATTTCTTCGTTGAATTTTTAATTTAAGAGGTAAGATATTTAAGCTAACTATAAGTAATGTTTTTTTCTTGAAAATATTATATATTTCTTTATATTAATTTAATTAGAAAAATTTTTCAATGACTAATTCTTGCACAGCCAGTAAAATGGACTGTGACTGGACTTTTGAGTTTGCTTGTTAACAGTGGGGCAACTGGTTTGCAAGGGGGTACTCATTAGTAGATGGCTGCATTTTAGGAGTGGAAAAGTTACAAATGGAAATTAATTTTCAAACTATTTATACAATTATTACACTGTGGGCCAAAGCCTCATGTATCAAGCAGGGTAATAGGAAACTCCCCCACCTACCCAAAAAACAAAAGTAACCCTCCGTAGGTACATAAATGTTCCATAACCCAGAAAATAGAAAAAAATTTTTTTTTCACTTGCAAAATAATTGTTTCATCGCCCTGTGAAATCCCCCCTCGAGATAAATCCTGAATACAGCCCTGTTGCAATTGAGAGAAGCATATTGACTGGTCTCCATGTGGCAAATTCCTAGTTATATCACTGTTTGTTAACCTCCTAGCAGGTCTCTACTTTGATAAAATGTGCTTTGCCCCCTGAAATATTTTCTATCTACGCCTTTACTGAAATATTATTATTATTGATCATATTTTTTTTTAAATTACCAATTATTTCTTAGAAAATTGTCAATTATTGATAATTTGACCTGAAGAAAATTTGTTTTTGTCAATTTCATCACAAATTTTATCTTAACCAATAATCAGTAACCACAACTAATAACCAGGAAAGTTGTTTTAGTTAACCGCAACAAAAAACAGAAACCAATACAGATTTTTATTGGTTCCCAGTAACCAATAACCCAAAAAAGATTTTGGTTACAAGCTCTACTTTTGACGACCTTTATGGATGCTATCCTTGACAATTTTAAGAACAACTCTTATCAAATATATTCTAATTTGTTGAACTCAAAGAAAAATATCGAAAGTAGGTACCATGTATATACTGGTTGCCTACTTTTATGCCACCATATTTTTACACTACAAATTAGATTGGCTCATGAAGTTTTACTAATCCAACTAGTTCTATGTTACATAATGTGTGGGCCTTATTTCTACTTATATTCCTATTTATTATCCTTTCTTTTTTTCTTTTTTTGTGCTAGAATTATAGACAAAGCTGCTTATTACTGGCTACAGATTCAAGTCTCAACCACCATATTTTTGTCTGCTCAATTACTGGCTTTTGTCAGCACCATTTGGTACTCTTGATTGTCAAATCTAGCATTCAACATGATTTGCTTTTTTTCCCTTGTAAATATTTTAATTTTTTACTTTTCAAAATGAAGTTATTATTTTTTTAATTTAAACTCCTGAAATTTGTCTTCAGAAATAGTCGGACCAGTGGTTCCTGCATAAAAATCTGTTTCTCTCTGTGGCGACTACCGCCACACTACGTAGGCTAACTACTACTACTCCCTCAAACACCGTCACCTGGCACCGTGTCCGAGTGTATATGGTGCTGACTGTTGGTGGCGGTGAACGAGGGAAATTTTAGGTGTTTGGCTGGTACAGGTTCGAATCCCCATGCCACCTGAACACCTAAAGTGGTGACCTCGACGTGATCGTGGGGGATAGTCATGCACGCCATCTCTCAGACATGTACCAAACTAGTAGCTGTGGTGGTACATCACACCACCGATGCCAATATGTGACGGCGCTGTAGGGTGTGTGCCACGGTGCGGTGATGAGGGTGGGCATCACCACACACCGGCATACATCCCTACCCACAAGGCGCCTCCGTACTGGGTATTGTATTACGCTCTGCTATACTGAGGGGGAGTGGTGTGGTGACTATTGCCACACTAAGTAGGCTAACTACTACTACTCCCTCAAACACCGTCACCTGGCACCGTGTCCGAGTGTATATGGTGCTGACTGTTGGTGGTGGTGAACGAGGGAAATTTTAGGTGTTTGGCTGGTACAGGTTCGAATCCCCATGCCACCTGAACACCTAAAGTGGTGACCTCGACGTGATCGTGGGGATAGTCATGCACGCCATCTCTCAGACATGTACCAAACTAGTAGCTGTGGTGGTACATCACACCACCGATGCCAATATGTGACGGCGCTGTAGGGTGTGTGCCACGGTGCGGTGATGAGGGTGGGCATCACCACACACCGGCATACATCCCTACCCACAAGGCGCCTCCGTACTGGGTATTGTATTACGCTCTGCTATACTGAGGGGGAGTGGTGTGGTGACTATTGCCACACTAAGTAGGCTAACTACTACTACTCCCTCAAACACCGTCACCTGGCACCGTGTCCGAGTGTATATGGTGCTGACTGTTGGTGGTGGTGAACGAGGGAAATTTTAGGTGTTTGGCTGGTACAGGTTCGAATCCCCATGCCACCTGAACACCTAAAGTGGTGACCTCAACGTGATTGTGGGGGATGGTCATGCACGCCATCTCTCAGACATGTACCAAACTAGTAGCTGTGGTGGTACATCACACCACCGATGCCAATATGTGACGGCGCTGTAGGGTGTGTGCCACGGTGCGGTGATGAGGGTGGGCATCACCACACACCGGCATACATCCCTACCCACAAGGCGCCTCCGTACTGGGTATTGTATTACGCTCTTCTATACTGAGGGGGAGTGGTGTGGTGACTATCGCCACACTAAGTAGGCTAACTACTACTACTCCCTCAAACACCATCACCCGGCACCATGGCTGAGTGTATACGGTGCTGACTTTTGATGGCGGTGAACGAGGGAGGTTTTGGGTGTTTGGCCGGTACGGGTTTGAATCCCCGTGCCACCTGAACACCTAAACTCTCTATCCATTTTCTGGAACTATGCTTCCACTGTGTATGCGCTTCTATTTATACTTTCGCACACCACAGAAATTAGGTATATAGTTAAGGATACTTCTCTGTTTCTGAAAATACTTAATCTGAAAATGAGGCTTGCATTAATATGTGAAAATCATGCCTATCGTGCGACCATTATGAAAAAAAAAAAGGTAAATTTCACTTTTTCTTTTCATATTAGCTACATAAAATATGAGCAATATCGAAGATTATATAGGTACCTATCTATGCAATACCAAACTTGGCTATAAATAATAACATTTTACCTAATTTTTTGTTTTTATTTCTATTTCAAAAATGATCAGCGAATGTAGGTTTTTTTTATCAAATTTGGACTAACACCACTTATAACTTGGAGAAAATAAACCCATGGTACTTTTTTGGGCGTTGTTAGTTGTTTCACAAGTATCTTTTTATGTACATTGAAAGTTTTTTAAATGAACTTCCAGAACTAAAAACTTTGCAGCGTGTTTTTATTTTATTTATAGCAAAATTGTTTTTTTTTTACCGTCATCGCAGATGCGAAGGTGATAAGTTAAGTTAGTTGGAATATGTTTTCTTTTCCTTTTCTTTTTTTTTTCCATTACTTACTCTCATTCCACATAACCTCTCCGTCCCTCTGATCATTTATTGTACATTTCAAATCCTAGGAATGACGATATTAGGTGAGAAATGGATTCATTTCATTTATTTTGGTGTGAAAGAACACCCTTTTGAAAACCAAAAAAAAAAAAAAAAAAAAAAAACAAAGCTAACGATGAAAAAGTATTATTGGTACGGTACCCACTGTGTCCACTTCTACGAACAAATAAATATAACTTATAATACACGTTAAATTTTTATCAAATTGAATTATAACGAAAAACGAAACTCGTTTTTCTTCAGACGCTTATCTCCCTCATCCTTTCGCTTCACGTTGTTGTTATTTTAGAAGATTAAATTGAAGTTAACAGTACCTATAGATATAATTACCAACGCGAAAATATAAAAAGCAAAGGAAGTATCTTCCTACTTCACCATAGAACTAATTTCGTTTATCACCTGGATATACCTGCACGTACGTTGGGTACCTACTTACCTAACAAAAAACACAATGTGTTTGTGGTAAGTTCTCCAGTTTTCGACATTTAACATGGTTACCAAATTTCCGAAACGTTTTTAGAATATGCTATAGAATGTAGTGCAACAATCTTTGGCTTCTTATCTCTGGGTTCAAAATAGTTTTTTTTGTTTTTCTGTCTACGATATAATTGTAACTTACAGTGACAGCTCCAGCATCATTGTTAGAAATTAGAGAAGAAAAACGAATCTTATCTGAGTATATAACGAACTTTCTAACTACGGTACCTAACTGCCCATCTTACCCAGCACGGGCTATAATATAGTTGACGCAAATTACCAAAAAGTTTTCGTGTTTTTTTGGTGTTACAAGAAATCGTATTCAAGCTTAGGTAGGTATATATGTATACAACGGTACGTGATTCTCAACGTGAAAGTGTAAAAATAAATTAGTTACCTACTCAGTCACAGTCGTAAGTCTACAACAATGTTTTTGTCATCATTAACATGTCATGTGATAATAAAGTGTTTTATACAAACCTAAAATGAGCCTCTACGTGTTTCAGCAATTTCACCAAAATGTTTGGTATCGTCAAAACTTTTCGCAAAAGTCAAGTTCTATTATCAATTTTCTGTTATGATCTCAATAAAAAAATAATAATTATTATTTGTAGTAAAATGAAAATTCAGATTCAGCTCTCCTCCATTTGGGCAAACTTGTAGTTCCGTCAGTCCAGATATGTGTAATAAGCTATAATTTTCTCCATATTTTCTACGGTGACAACTTCATTTCTTCTACCACCAATAAGTCATTTTGATTCTAAGATAAAAATAATAATTCTTAAAACCGTAATTTGAAAACTAGCGAGAGGATTTGGCCTATTTTACGTAATATTTGAAATTCAGTATAAGTATTGATTCACAACAAACTTATTTTTCTAACTGGCCTGCCATATAGATTTTTCTCCTTTTTCTTGGGCGGAGGGGTAGGAAAAAAAACGAAAATTGCCATCCGAATATATTTTAAATTTTAAATTAAAAAAAAAAAGTCATTAACGAGCAGAATTAGCCAACTATAATATAGACAACGGTGATAACTCCATATCATCTATTTATCTTACGTATGTATGGACGTAGCTAAAAGGAGAATGCTGGAGGAACCCTAAAAATATTTTATAGTTGTTAAAATTGACTAGTTGTATGAATAGCTGGCTAAATGACCACAAAATATTTTGGGATATTCTCCACCACATTTATAAATAATTATTGAAGTTTTTGAAACATTTCTAAATTTCTTTTAATATTTAAAAAATTCTAGGGCAGCAAGCTACGCTAGAAAAAGCAGATTTTAAATTCACCTGTGCATCGACTCATCAACACATCAACGCATAAAACTTGAAAAATTTCTCATCACACTCAAATTAATTTCATTCCTGATTTTCACCCGCTACAGTTGAACCTCCAAGTCGATTTTTGGGAAAAATTTAAATTACTAAAAATTAACAACAAACACTAAATTTCAGCCTTATTGGACAGAAATTTCGACTTCTATCGTGTTTTCAAGAAACATCTACGAAAATTTTGATTTTTAGCTCCTACTTAATTCTTAAACATAATCCACAAAGAGACCAAATTTTAAGTTTACTGAATCAAAAATCCAACCACTTTTACGTTTACAAGAAATACTTACCTTAAAACGTAATTGAATTGGAATTCTTTTTCATTCAGAATTAAATAATTTTATCAACACAGTAGCCGCTTCGAATTTGTGGTATCAGAATCATAACTGTTTTATTAGGTGATATTAGGAGAAAGAATTGAAAAAAAAAAAAACAGTTGTTTTTTTTAAATACAACATAAATTAGTTTGTCTTCTTCTGTAGACGCCTATAATTGAAACTCTATCCATTCACCGACGAACTTGTCAAATTTTGGCATGTTAATCTGAAACCCATGATTTGTACCAATTTACATCAGTCCCTGACTGGTCAGTTCCAACGACTAGAATATCAGTATATACTCGTTCATTCAGAAAATATATTGCTGTCAATGTCTAACTTTAATGAATATTGATTTTCGTTTCACAAATTAATCTAAAAGCAGTCTGCAAAACTCCTCAGTAAGAGAACTTTTCATATTATTTAAGGAAAGTAAATTTAAATTAACAAATAATTTTATTTTTTTGGAACACTTGAAGTAGGGAAGAGTCATGTACCCTGAATACATTTTTCATTTTTCTATTCTGGACTCACAGTTTTTTAACTTATCATTAAAATAAACATATGGTTTCATAAAACATATCTTTCTATTCATTTGGATAGCACTAGTCACCATCTAACTCAGCAAGTGAAGGAGCTATTAAATATTAAAAATTAAAAACAAAAATGTTTAATAATATAACATGCAATGTACCATGGAACAACACACAATATCGAGTAGGTAAACAATAGCGAGACTTTATGGTAAATATTGAAAAACTACTCGGTAAACTTCCAAGAAACATGGAACATTTAATTCCGTGGTTCCTTTCAGTGCCTCATGACTTGGTATCCCAACCAGGGTACCCATATTTGAAGTGAAACACTGAGAGGAATAAACCACAAACTTTGTCACAATCCAATCAGAGGCTGAAAATTATATTACGAATACACACACCCAAAAATACAAATATTCACTTCGGATATCTTTCATGCGAAAAAGTATTTAAAAAAAATTTAATTGTTTTGGTTATTTTCGCTCTTCAAAATGCTACAGGACCACTTATTTATTTATCGTTATTCATAAAATGATTAAAATAATAAGTTTACCTACGTCTACTAACGCTACTCACTCTGAGAACTTACTCACACTCAAAAGTTTTACCCTTTTCACCTCCAAAGAGATACAGAAAAGCTATTTTTACTATTTCCACAAACTTTTTCACTTCAATCTGGCAAATAATATCAATATAGTATTATTGACCATAATATCAATACCAGTGCTTAATATTTTTTCATGTTAATACCGAACTCTCATAATATTATTATCTCAATATTGGGAGCCTAACTTTTGCGAAAATCACATTCAGATTTAAACGATAACAAACCAAAAAAAAAAACATCCAACAATACACACCATAAACTTGTACTTACTTGTTGTTCAGGAATTTTTATTTTCTCCATCTAATGTAAAAATTAAAATTATGTAACAATAATTAAATTTTTGAAGAAAAAAAAATGAAACTGACTGTATTTAGGAACATAAAATATAATAGAACTAAAATGTTAAAAACAAGTTTTCTAGGTTTTGTAATAGTAATTTTTTATAAAATTGATTTACAACCAACGCAGTCGCTGGCACAAATAGCTTTTGATATTAATAAGAAGATCAATACTGGATTGAAATCAATAGGCGAGTGGAGAGTTTTCAAGACATTAGGTATATAAGTAATTTAAACATTCTTAACAATTGGTACCGCAATGTTTTAAATAGATGTAATAATGCTGTGTATTAGATAATTGTCAAATCTATGTTAAATTTACCACAAATTGCATCAGAGAAATATGTAATAAAATGAAATCTAATTGCTTAATTTAAAAATTTTGCATTTTATATATATATACACATATATATGTATGTATGTATGTAATTTGAAAGATATTTGTGCCAGTGACTGCGTTAGTTGTAAATCAATTTTACAAAAAATTACTATTACAAAACCTAGAAAACTTGTTTTCAACATTTTAGTTCTATTATGTTTTATGTTCCTAAATGCAGTCGGTTTCATTTTTTTTTTTTCAAAAATTTAATTATTTCTCGATTTTTTTGCTGCAAATATTATTTAGTGCGAATCTTTAATATCTACCCATGTTTCTCTCATCACTTCAATCCTCCACAATTTGTCTTTACCTTCATAGTTTCTGAAAATGATGAAATACTTAATACAAAAAATTTAAGCAACAGGTGCTTGGTCATGTTGCAATATTTATGTAAAAGCAAATTTCATTTCCAGCCTATTATTTTTTCTTAATTAATACCTATTTTATTATTGCTCAATAGGGAACTTTGAATTTTTTTTAAATTTTGGAATTGGTCAATGAGTAAATTTCAATCTTTTAATCAAATATTAAGAAAACTAATTAGATCTTTAAAATTGATTTCAACTATAAACTGTTAATAAAGAGAATGTAAAAAAGAGGTATACACATTTTTTTTCAGTTATTTTCATACCCATCTGATATTATCTAAATTAACGATTCTTGTTGAAAGCAAAAGTTAAACCTCGTCTCAGTTTTGCTTGTATTTTTGTGTATTTATTCAGCACTTTTGCATCAATTTGGTAAATATAATACCTCCTCACACATTCTGTCATAATATAGACCTTGAACACAGAGAAATAAAAAGCTAACTGATACCTATGATGGGATATGAAATATAATTATATATAAGTGATCAATTAACAATCATAAGTGAGCCAATCACAGTTCATTTTTCAATACACCTTCCTGATTGGTCAGTTTGAGGGAATTCTGGAAACAGGGTATTTTTATTTTTCCTTATAAATATTAATTTGAAGCAGATATATCAACAGACTTTAAATGAGCCAATCACAGTTCATTTTTCAATAAACCTTCCAGATTGGTTAGTTTAAAGGAATTCTGGAAACATGGTGTTTTCATTTTTTTATAATTGTTATTTTGAAGTAGATATATCAACGGACTTTAAATGAGTCAATCACAGTTTGTTTTCCAACATATGCCTTCCTTATATTATTTTTCATTATAACTATTATTAAGCAGATATCAGCAGACTTTAAATGAGCCAATCCTACATAATACATCTACTGGTGTTAATATATTACTGGGAGAAGTGGTGACACTTGAACCAACCTTTAAACAGTGCCTACTTAGGGCTACATCTTTTCCAATTTAAATGGTTGTCATTTACATTATAATTAGGCAACAGTTACGGTATAAAAATGACTTAAAATCAATATCTGAGAATGCAAGATCACAGAAATTCGAATACAATGATTTCATATCATCTGAAATATAAGCTTCTCAGACTATTTTCGTTTCTAGTTTTCCGATTGATGATATTTCACTGATAATGGTATCACCAGCCTAAGGCATACAAACAATTTCAAATAAAATCAACGAACAAGAATATAAAAAACGATTAAGTTCAATACATGAGATAGGTAAGTAGAGAATTACGTACCTTCAGGAATTCGCGAGGATTCCGAAACACTCCAACTCCATTCGGTGTTCCAGTTAAAATGACATCACCAGGTAGTAACGTGAAAAGTCTAGAAACAGAAAAGTACAGTCGGAATATTATTCAAAGCACCATATTTAATCATATTAAGGTACAAAACCATCAAAATGAATTGTTTTCTAATGATTGAAAAATACTCTAAAAAATTTATTTTCAACTTCCAAGTTCAGAAAATACGATTCGCTTTTCAATTTTTACTATACCGATAGGTATATTGAAACACTGATAAGGCAAACTGACAAATAAATCATAAGCTCTGTCAAAACAGGAACGTCACAGCTACAAAAAAATTTCACTTGACAAAATTATTACTATCATTAATGCAGCCAGATAGTCCAGTCAAGTATCAAAACTAAGGAGAAAAATTAGCACATAAACTTCACCTACAATGGGGTGTTGGATGGGTCCCTTAGAATAATATACTAAACATTGCACTTCAAAGCCTCTTGCAATTTTGGGGATGGGCGCGTTTCTCTCCGAAAATCATTTCTTCACATTTTTCTCCTCATATTTCAGTTTCGTAATAAAAATACCTCAGTAAACAATTGTTCAACGTAAAAGTTCCTACAATTGCATTTTTTTAAAGTACCCTTTCTATCAGAGAGTCTTGAAAACAACCGTTTTTCAGTGAATATGTTCAATAGCATTATTATGTGAAATATAACTTGTAATATGGTAAAACTATTTTCATAATTAGTAAACCCAATGTACATCGGTTACTCATCCATCCACTTTACAGTACATCTTGTAATCCGTTCCACCCTAACAGTTCACCTGATCTCATTATCCAAAGTGCCTCCAACAACCCTAAATAGCTTAAATTTGAGAGCTAATTGGTTTATTGAAGATTTGACTAACTAAGAACTATTTACACCTAATCAAATATAATGTAGTACTGTAACGAGTTTGCAGCTGAACAGAATAGAATGTCGTCGTCTGGTGGATTCCGACCATTTTTAGACCCACGTATACATATATATATATACAGGCATTGGCTATCCGGTATCATCTTCAACTACCATGGGATGCTTGCTGCCATTGTACATCTAACACAATTATTATTAATATGACGTGCCAATGGAATACAGGTCTGGCAATCTTTTTCATTTAACTTCTAGGGAAGTCCACTCTTCGACATTCATGTGTCATTTGTTTTTTACTCTCGCTTAATGATCCACATATTTGAACTTAAGCTTCTCGTTTCTACGTATTATCTAACACCTATCTGTTGATTTAGTTTTGTCAGGGATGTAACAGAAGTAAGTATTTTAGCATTGAAAATGCTTCTCAGACCTTCCGTTCAAGTTTTTATGACAAGAACCCTAGGTCTCTCCTCGCATTTTATTTTAAAGTGAATTTTGTGTCTGATAATAAGATTAAAAATAATTAACCTGAATTTTGATGGTAATTATTATAGGAGTGAATTGTCCTATTTCCACAAATAATCTATGAAATAATTAGCAAGTTTTCTGTAGATTATGGCAATATTTAATTCCTCTGATTTGACTGTAATTAATTCATTTAAAAAATTTGAAACAGTAAACAGTTTAGATCAGCTAATATGGCAAACATTCATAGTGGCTACGACGCAGCACCAATATTTAAATTACTCGTTGCAGAATAATATTTAATTGATTATTGGGAAAACATATTGTGATTTAAGGAACTGAAGAATATCGTTAGAAAACAATTTAAACTAATCTTTTTCTATTTTTTAAATCCAAGAAAAATGATTCTGTGTTGTTCTTTAATTTTAATAGATTTTTTTCAGAAATTTTAACAATTTTGGATTTGACTTTTCTTTTTGAAATACATACAAATTTCCATTCGCTACCTTAGTTGCCAGTATGGGCATCTTACCCACTGCATCGGATAAGAAGGACAAAATTATTTTTTTTATTTTTTTTATTACTTGGTTACTTTTGAGTAAACTTTTAATTGAAAGGTAGAAAATGATCCATAAAGCTTTGAAGAACATATTATGTACCAAATATGGTCTTTTTTCAGCTCTCTTATCAAATCTATTATTAAAAATGTGCAGCATCTTCCTCTCCTTTAACTTATTCATATGGTGCTTATGGCCAATTCAAATATAGTGTGATTGGCTTCAGTTTTCTCTCCGAGTTAGATATCTAGTTATAGTATAAACATCCGATTGACAGAACCCAATGCACGACAAAATTCCCCCTAAAGCCCATAAATGCTGGAAAAATAGAAAAAAGTATTCTGTACCAAGTCACACACATGTAAAATGTTTTCTCGATTTTAAGACAGGTAACATTCAAAAGGAACAGCGGTTATTATATCGCACCTAAATCAACGGCGTCCATTAACCAAAATACAATCTGCAGCCTTTGGTAGCGCCATAAAAATACTTACTCAGATAAGTACGAGACTAATTTATCGACTCGATGAATCAACTCATTGGTGTTTGCATTCTGTTTTTCTACGCCGTTCACACTACATGAAATACTCAAATCGTGAGGATCGACAATTTCATCTGCCGTAACAACGACTGGACCCAACGGACAGAACTGATCCATACTTTTGGCTGCGCAAAACGTTATCAGTCAAAATCAAACAAAAATTATCACTAGAGTGTGGATTTTTTGGCATTATTAGGGTTGAAATTTGGCAATGAAGACTGTATTTTCGACGATATTCAACAAAAATAAAAAAAAACCTTTAGTCAATGAAAACAACACCAAAAAGCTTCAAATTTCAATTTTTTTGAAATTCTCCATTTTCTATATGAAAATGATGAATTGTTTAACAAGAAATTTGATGAGCTCATTCTCAGAGTTCTGGATCAATTATTTTAGAAGTTATCTTACTTTTTACAAATATTTAATTTTTGTTTCAAATTTTGTTCAATTTTCTGCATTCAAGTCACTCTATATTGGCAAAGGAAAGAAAATTCAACCACTTGGAAACACTTTTGAATAGCTCAGAAGATCAGGATGAATGTCCAGCGTCAATGCAGCTCCCTGTAATTTTAGTTCTTCTCTCCTATAGACAATGAAAATAACAGCTAAGAGCTTCAAATTTCAATTTTCTCTCCAATTCTACAGTTTTTCTTGGAAAACAGGTATTTTTAGCAGTTTTTCCAAAATTACATCATTTTTGAATGTTATTCAACTTTCAGCATTTTTTGGCGAAATAAAATTTTCTTCCAAGCCCTCCAACCTTTGAAACGAACTTCAATTTGACTTTCCAGCCCTTACCCTTCAAGGAAACGATTTGACAAATGCCAGAGAATCCGCGCTCTAGTCATCACCTTCGCGACAGGCGAATTGAAAATTTCTTTTCGACGTAGCAATAAAAACTTATCAAATTTCTACAGCACGCTCGCTTACCCATCAGCCATTGTCCATTGTTTCGTTTGGGCGTCTGCCAATCTCTGGCCGATATATCTTGTGCAATGGTATAACCGAAAACATAATCGAAAGCTTGCTGAATGGGAACATTTCGCGCCTTTTTACCGACGACCACCGCCAACTCAACTTCCCAGTCGACAGCCTGGAAGGTGGCAGTTTGTAAAAATTAACAAATGCGCTCGCGACAACTGCGACGATCTGACAAAACGAAGCACCAATATTACCGGCCTTTGATTTGGTGGGTAAGAGCAATTTATCGCCTGGACCAATGATGGTACTGGGAAACTTTGTGAAAAAGAACGGCTCCTCCGGATACGGTTTATTTTGCTCGTCACAGTGGCCTTTGTAGTTCAGTCCGACACATATCACTTTGTCGGGCTTTGTGATGGGCGGCAACAATTTCACTTTACTGAGCAGGTGGACTTCATACTGATCGTGAAGGGCTCTGGAATAACAAGCAATCGAGTATCGTCAACCAAGCCAAAGATGGAGCACGAATTATGCAAATTTAAAGCGAATAGAGTCACATTATATCGTCGCCCTGAAACCGAACCATAGCTCAAGTCCAAAGATTACGTTTTTGTGATATTTTTCACATATCGTTATAGTATGGAGCGAACTCTATCGGATAGATAAGTTGTTCCATGTCCAAAATATTCAAAAAATCCTTAAAACCATTAGCTGAGAAGTAGCTTATATCTTCGTGTGATAAAAGTAGTTAGTACAGAATGAATGCAAGTCCAGTTACAACGGTTCCGCATTCAAATCCATTTTTTACCATAAATGATAAAATGATTGGTGCAAAATGAGCTCAAGTACATTTTAAGTAGTTCTGAATTCACAAAATCTTACTATACTTCATGCAGTATTGGTGCAGAATGGACTTATGTCCATTTCGGATAGTTCTGATTTCACATAACTTACTTCATTTCAAGCAAAAGTTGGTGCAAAATAAACTTAAGTCCATTTAAGATAGTTCTGCTCTCATATTCATACTATCATAAACTATCTTAAGTCCTTTCATAATGCTAAATAGAGGTTTTTTTCTTTTTTTTTTTTTTTTCAAAAGGAGATAAAAATGTGTTTAAAAAAATATTTTTACTACAAAATGATGAACCATTTCACTTAAACTCCTGTTAATGAAAAATTACAACAAAATATGACTTTGTTTTGGCTCTCCTGAAAAACTGCATTTTTGGACATACAGTAGTTCTGTTTTAGGGCGACATAATAATAGGTGATAAATACGCAGCTGATATCTTACATTAGCAAAACTTGACCTAGGTAAGGTAATGTAAATATGAAAACGAAAACCGTATTTTTAGGTTGTTTAGCCCTTAAACTGACCCGCTTAACCACATTTAAAAGTTTACTTCGAAAATTTCTAAAATATCAGAAAAAAAACCATTATACTTGGGCAATTTAAACTAGAAATTTTACCCAAATGAGATCAGAAAAATGATTTTTCTTCGAAATTCGGTAGTTTAAAGGGCCTTTTACAACAAACCAAAAAGTCCCTAGAATCTGACTTTCACTTCACCTTTCAAAATCAACTTTTTGTACCCCCATTTACTCTGCAAAATAAGCTGTTTAACGAAACGATGGAGTAAATAAAATTCATTTTAAAAAGGTTTTCTCGAAATTTTTTTCGTGAATACCATAGAAAACTTACAAAATGACGAATATTTGCACACATCACTCATGAAGGTGTATTTTAGGTACCGAATGAGACCATGTAAATCTCCTTTACAAGCACTACACTAGCAAACCCTGCCAAGCTGATAAGCCATCCATAATTTAAAACTCTGATAACTACGTATAAATATGAAACTTTGTACCTACTTACGCCATTTTGTTTGTTTTTTAGGGCACTTTTAAACGGAAAATGTCGACAGAACTTTTTTTAAAGAATTTTAATTACTATATTGTCTTTTTGTACAATTATTTTACAAACGTAATAGGGGAAGCACAAAAAGTGGATTTTCCTGGGTAAAGCCACAATCCAATTTTAGGGGACTTTTTTGCTTTTAAAAAAGGCACTTGAAACTCTGGGATTTTGAATAAAAACCTTCGACCTGTTTTTATTAAGAAGAACACCACTTTTTAAATTTAATTTGAATGGCTTATTGATAGACTTGCTACGGAGATGATGTAGCAAATTCCGTTAATCATTTATACCCTAGAAGTAGCAAAGACGCTTTTGTGGCAACGTTAACAACTACGACTAGCACTTTGTTTAAGAAATTCTTTAAGGCTCGAAAAATAATATAATTTTCTCTGCCTACGAACATTTCTCATTTGTATAATATTATTACCTATATCACCGAAAAAAAATTCCAAAATTTACCGATTATTCACGTAGTTTCGAAAAATCATGTTTTTCAAAAGAAAGTTCCATCTAGTGGAATTGATCTGAATGATTTTCGTCTTGTAATTTTCCGGATATTCGATAGATGTCGCTAAGGGTACAGAATGAAAGAGAAACGGTAACTGCGGTGGACAGCGTCGAATTTTTCATTTTAATGGTTAAAATATTATTTTAGTCAAAATAGTAAAAACTAATTATAAAAATAAGGAGTTTTCAACGAATTCAGAAAGATGGGATAAACTTGGGAGAATATTAATTACGTTATTATCGAATGAAGAAACTCGTGCGGAACATGAATTTGTACAGAAAAAACGTGCAAACTTTCAACAATTATTTCCATATATTAGGTGGAATTTGTCAAACCCCCCACTCCAACTGCCATTATTCACCAGGTAGTCTATCCTCTACACGTAGACATAAGAGAAAATAGCAGCTCATTCTGAGTTGAAAAGACGAGAAAATGTGATTTTAAGTACGATATTTAACTGCCTTTCAGATAAAATGATCAGAAATTAACATCCATTGGTGGTGGACGGACTCATTTAAAATCTTTTGGAATCGGCTACAAAAATATGGTTAGGCGTACAATTTAAAAAATTGATATTTTGGACAGGTATAATTTTTTATTCTTCCTTTTTTCTAAAAATAAGACGACACTGTGTGGGAACCCTTTTACTCCGCTCTACCCTAAATCGTGACAATACTTTGACTACATTCGAAGTATGATTTCGTAATATCAGATTAAATTATTACCACCTATTGTCACGAGCTAATTTTCAAATTTGATATTCATCTACATTTTTTATTGACTGGATAAAAAACGAATAAAAATTACCATAAGCTTACGGATGGTAATGATTCCAAGTTTAGAATAATTAAAACGTTGTGATTTTGGACCGATTCTTTCTCAACCTCTCCGGTACCCAAGATGTCAACAGGTTATACGTTCGCAATATTATATTTAATTGTCGTTCCTGCAGTAAATTAGGTATCTAGGCAACATAGATATTTATTAGCCTACACTGGATTTTCAGAAGATGAAATCAACGATCGTCGCTGCTTGGTTATATTTCTCTAAGATTTTCGTTTTCTACACTAAATTCAGAAAAGTATTGCATATGCCACACGCTTCGAGTTGGTGCTCCGCGTTTTTGTTGTGAACTATCCGAAAACTCTACAAAAATCTACCGCACCAAAATTTGGTTCGGTGATAGTAAATCCATTAGCGAACAAAGTAAGTTATATTTAGGTATTTTAATATGTTACCTCTGCAGGTCCACTTCGAACTCCTTTTCTTTTTCAAGATAGCCAACCATGTTTGAAGGTATTGAGCTCATTTTATTGTTAAGGGTTACAACGTACTTCTCGTCGACTATCACACCCAAATTGTGCGATTTTCTTCCAAGCAAGAACTGCACGAAGTGAAGCCGACTGGGCGAATTGAGACTGAATGCTCTCTGGCATGACAGTCGCAGGAAACGCGGAATTAACTTCGACGATTTATACATAAGGTTATACGTGCTGAGGAATTAAAAACTAATAAAATTAACAAATAATGACGAAAAAAAAACAAAAAACGAATAACTTGTTCAAAATCATCTAAAGATGCAATTCATCACCATCTTTCACGAGATACACGCTCCGTAATTTATAATAAGATTTAATCTTATCTTTTTCGAGATTCGAAGATTGGCATCAGACTAGTTTCATGCTTTCATTGTGCGTCTAACAACACGGCCTAAGCGTGAACGACTCTTAAAAAAATGACTAAACGTGCATGACTGTTTCCGTCTATGCCACCGGTTTGTGTGAAGGAGGCAGCCGGGGTTGGGATCGATTTGAAGTGGAGGATTGAATCCTGGGATTTTTTCATTTTTTTATCGAAGAGCGAGTGAGTGAGTGTGATTCAGTCAACTCTTTTAAGATTGAATCAGGTTCGATTGAGAGTGAATTATTAAAAGAGTGAGAGTGAGAAAAAAATTTCATGAAATTTGGAATTATTGGCTCATTCAAGGACAAAGCAGATTGGAATATTATCGGCACGTATTTATCTATTTTTGTTCTGCTTTATTGTTATTTTTCTTTCTTCCCTGTTCGTATTTTGATTCTTGTTGGGGCATTTTTCTTTTTTTTCTGTCTCCGTATTGTTTGTCTTTCTCCCATAGATCTATAATAATAAAATTTTGAGGGGAAAAAAAATATTCAATCTGATTCAATCGGAGTGAATCATTTGTCTAACTGGGCTGAAACTGATTCAGTGGGATTGATTTGAAGCTATTAAATTCGAGAGGAAATAAAGTTTTATATCGTTACTTTTCTTTAAAAAACTCGTAAGTCAGATTTTTTGTGATTTCCAAATTTACGAAGTTTTTAAGGAAATAAAAATCAACAAATTGAATTCTAAAAAGTTCGTAAGTCTACCATCATTATTAGCACTCCTAGAGGTAAATCAAAAAACACAAAAGTCCAACTTAGAGGTGTTTAAGAAAACATTTATATACCTAAGCTGCCAATTTACGATGTTTTTATCGAAAAAAGAGCAGACTTGCCAGGTTTTTAAATTAAAAAAACCACGTAAGTTGGTTAAAATTTAGATTGAAAACCTTGTAAGTCTAAAAAATTTTGAATAAAACAAAGGAGGGTGAAAGAAAACAAATTATAATTTATGCTTCTCCGATTTCCCTTCACTTCTACAATATAATGACTTTATCTATTACCTTTGGAAAATTTTTCTGATTTTCTTAATCAGTTTTCTGTTGTTTTTGTAAAATTTTATTTTTTCGACTAACGAGGTTTTTAATGAAAAATTAGGATATAGGAGTTGAAAAATTTTTTTGGAGAGTGAATGGGACTGAATAGGAATTTTTGTTTCTCTCTCAACCCCTGAAGTGGAGTGCAGCATGGTGGTAGGTATTGAATATGATAATGGCAGTGTGGCAGAGTGGCAGTGTGGCAGTATCCACTTGCACGACTCTGATTTCTGACTTATAGGAGAACAATGGCGTTTCTTGTTGTCCTAGCGAAATCAAAATTCTGGAGTTGGTTTTCATTTTCAACGTTAAATTAGTGAAAACCTGTTTGTTATAGACTGAGGGTGGTATTCACGGTTAACGTTTGGTGTTCACTAACCGAAGTGTGGATTGAAAACTTGCAGTTCTTAGCTATATTTCTCAATGAAACTAAGTTTTTTTCATAGCTTTAATATACTTAGTATGCCAAAAGGACGCTAATTTTCCTCATTATTCCTAGCTTAAACTGATTTTTTCGCAGCTTCACTGCAGTTTCAAAATGGATCTTTAGGTTAGTAAAAACTTAGTGTCAACTATGAATACTGTCTTTTTATGTATAGCCATAGCTATTGTCATTGCTGAAGAAATGAGTTACGTGAGGTTTTTGACTGAATCGATTAATAATTTTTAATAAAAGCTCACGAATATCCGCAAAGTGTGTAAAAGTCGAGTGCTGACATGATTCTAGTTTTCTGACACGCTGAAAGTATTTCTTTTCCAATCAAAAACATGGTTTAATTGATTTTTTTTTTTAAATCTAAGATACTGAACAGAAATATGTGTTAAAATTTGAAATTACGCCTATTTATCCTAAAATTTGGTAAAATATGCATACGTATTTTCTAAAATACACAGATGTATGCGAAATAAAACTTATAAGTGTAATTTGAAATGAAGGGACTGACAAACGTAAAGGATATTTGATCGAGTGATTAAAACGATTGAGCAAAAAAAAATCTGGATTAGTATATTATACTTTCTCTCATAACAAGCATGGTCGTACATGATGGGGATGTTCAAGTTCAAACCTCCCCCATTAGCACCAAAAAAGTTGTCAGTTCCCGGTTCTTTCTTTGTTTTAAGCGTCGAATGATTAGAGTAATTTTTAATTTTGAAAATCCCATTCTTACAGTACATGGATTTACAGCAGAGCATATAAGGGCCGATTGCAAGAACGATACTTACGTAATTCTTACATTTTTTCCTTTATCTATACTATATTTATACCTACATGAACGTATTATGTAGACGTAACTGTGTTACGTAATTCTTATGTTACTGTTGATAGGTATTTAGGTATTGTTTTTGCAATTGCTGTTGATAATATAGTTTATGGTACTTGAATTTTAAGGTTTGAGCTCATGGAAATTCGATCAACTATCGTAGGATAAAATGAAAGTCGATAATTTTTGAGTTTTAACAGCATATTATTCCAATGGAAATTATACACCCTCCGCGCATGCATAAGTACTAGTTATGAATAGGTTGATATTGAGCTTGAATTTTGCATTAATTGTTTATGCGGACCTTTGTTAACTACCCACATTTTTAAAAACTGCGTAATTTTTCATTCTTAGTAATTTAGGTACCTAATCATAATGTTAGGATGCATAAAAATATTTTTTTGTATAATGTACGATAGGCTACTTTGATTAACATGCTCGTCTTTATTTTCGAATGTAATGAAAATAAATTTAATATCTACCACAAAACCAAGTCTATAAATATTATGACAAAGAAAATTAATTTTGTATAATCTACCGAAGCATTGCGGTTAGCTATAAAGGGTACCAAAGTGTTAAATGATGACAAAACGCTTTATGAAACTTCAACAACAGAGTGTATTTTATTTTAATTTCATATAACTGATAACTAAAATGTTTCACTTATTTTATAACAACAATACCAATACTACGGTACAACAATATCTAACATTTAAATGAGGTGGGTATGATAACGCTAAAAATTACAATGTATACACCTATCGCCATCTTTATATTTAAACTCGTTGTTATTTTTTTCTCGTCATTTATTTTCTTCCATTTGTATATCGTCCTGCTCTTTATCCTTCTTCTTTTTTTCTTTTTTCTTTTTTCTTTTTTTTTTTTTTTTTTTTTTTCAAATCAAGTAGGTAATAGTAAGAAAATAAAAATCCGAAATTAATTTAATTCGGGTACATTTATTTGTAGGTAATAAAATTTATCGATACTTCATCATTATTTTAATATAAAATACATACATAATTATTTTCGATTGGTAATTCTGTTCGCGACTCGTAACCATCATTATTTGATATTGGTACAAATTTTCCTTCCATATAATATATATATTTTTTTTGCATTAACTTAAACCACAGCGATCATATTGTAAGAACAAGGCTTATAACTACAACTTTGTTAATACAAAAAAAACAAAAATCAACAAAAAATTAAAAAATTCAATGAAAACGATACACAAAATTTTACTTGTTAAGCT
Source organism: Ericerus pela (assembly GCA_011428145.1). Lineage (NCBI taxonomy): Eukaryota > Metazoa > Arthropoda > Insecta > Hemiptera > Coccidae > Ericerus > Ericerus pela. Next base: position 1,761,922 of record WOFM01000302.1, on the reverse strand, counting down.
TAGGATTAATTATTTACGAATGCGTAATTATTTAATTAGGTTTTTGGAGGGGATCGAAAAGAAAGGCGAATTTGGAATTCCATTTACTGTGGGTACGTTTGTGAATTAGTTAAGTTTGTGGATGAAATTTGGTAGGAAAGTAATTTCGATTTCTAATCACGTATAACATAGCATAGCTACTCGAGGTACCAGGTATGGCCGTTGTAGAATGGAAGTGTAGACTGAATGTGTATTAATGGTGGACGAGTTTCGGATAGGTAATTAGAGTGTTTTTCGTAAAATGCATTCCGAAATTCACGCTGAATAATCAATGTATCGTGTGCCTATTCTTGGGTCTGAAAAAGACCGAAATTCGTTGTTTCATCGATTACAAATTAGGTTACAGCAAGTTATTATTCGTTATAAAATATAAAAACCGATGACATTATTTATACATTTAACATGATTATTTGGATTTTATCATTTTCGATTTTATAACGTAATAGGTACAGAATTTAAAAAAAAAAAAATTTCAATAGGGTATAGTACATACAACAGAAAAACTGTAATTTTTTCACAAAAACGAAGAAACAAATAATAACACAATATCAACATGAAATGTTCACATAAAATACGAGTTAGGTAGCAATGGGTCCAATTTTTTTTTATTTTACACAATAAATTGACATATGTGTTATGTACATGATTTCTTTCATTTCCATTGAAGAGTGGTTCGTTTTTTGCAGTTATTGATTAACAAATAAAAAATTTAATTCATACAAAAGTTCAGGTCTATATCGTCTAGTTAGGCACTTTTTCGTAGCGAAAGCGATTTTATTGAAGGAAGTCATTGTTCAGAAAAGAACAGAATATAATACCTATTGTTGAAACAGTAATGTGTATCAAGATGATAGGTGAACAGAAAAAATAACAGCGTAAGACGTAATAATTATATTAATTAACTTCGGATCTTAGATTCTAATTACCTGATCTCGGCTTCAAGTACCTAGGTAGTGTGAGTAAAAAGTGGATGAAAATTTTAAAAAGTCAACATTTTTCGTGGTGTTAATGTAAAGGTGTTGTTTAAGTGAGAATGCTTCAATGGTAAATATACCGAATACGAGGTACATAACTTAAGAAATGTACATAAATTTGAAAAATCACTAAATTAAAATTTATGGAGGAATCAGGATTCGTGGTCTTTGATGTTATTGACTGTATCTAACATCGAAAAATCTATGCAACCAATCTCTGATTTTACATGAATTTTTTTGTCTCATGACTTAAAATAAGGACTACACAAAAGGTTTTTTCCAAAATGGGGTATCCCGCTTTCCTAACACTTGGTAGTAATATTCTAAATATACTCCATAGGTATACCTACCTAATAAGGGGTACCACCTTTTCCTAATATGGGATACCCGAAAATTTATGCAAATTTGTAGTTATTAAAATAAATTATTAATAATGCCACTTGTAACATTCTGATTTCATTATTTGTTGTTATAGACATACATAATTCGTACTTCATATTAGGTTCATACTCTCAATTTTGGAGTGATGAAAATAAAAAATTCCTAAAATGAAATGAGTCAACTTACAGGATTGACAATACTTGAAAATAGAAGCCAAGTGTTCAAATTTTCAGTTAATAAGGATCATATTTCAAAATATCAATTAGTATTTTGTGGGTACAAAAGTTATGAAAATTTGCAAAAAATTTACGAGGACAGTGATGAAAATAAAAATTAGTAGAAAACCTCATCTTAGGCGTGTTCTTCCAAATTTTTTTGTAGATTGATACATTAGAACAGTCTTATTAACTATTCTCAATAGTTTAAGAGAAACAATGGAATCCTATATTTGATATATAGCCTATTTCATAATCGGTACGCTTACCCCGAGTTATAAGTTAGATTCGAAACGAAAAAGTTGCATTGAAATTTGTATTAAAATTTGTTTTATGCATATCAGGAACAGGTATAATATCTGTTGCTTCAAAACATGGATAGATACCAATCAAAAATTCTGAATAAGTAACTTGGCAAAAATACATTTTATATTTGAGATTCAAAAAAACAAAAAAACAACAACATTTGGGCATCAAAGAATTAAATACGAAAGATTGAGTGTTCATAATCGTGATCTTTATGGCAAAATTTGTTATTTTATTCGGTGCTTATAATATAGATCTTACAAAATGAGTGTTTCCCATTTATTTACTCCAAGAAAACATGATTTGTAAGAAGAAAATATGTAAATTTTCAGTACTTTGACAAAATCGATTGTTATATGTTTTAGCTACCTGCAGAGGCACATACCTACCTATATAGCATATGATGAGGGTCAAAAGTGTTACCCATTCTTCATAGAGTCTCTGATAAAGAAGATAAATTTTTTTCTTATAAGTTTTTAATTATCACTATTTTCTTCACGTTCAATGAATTCGTATGAGAAAATTTTAATTCAGCGTTTCATGTCGATGAGGAAAAATGTTAAACAGAAAAGGGAGAAAAAATGTTTACTTCTTTAAAAATTGGGGTTGATTAAGAAAAAATGGAATGGAAATTTTTAGGGTATGAACGGACTGTTCTAGGGCCTATACTTTTCCGCTTTAATCAAGTGTCATTCATCTACAAGCCGACTTACTTTTTGAAACAACATAAATCCGACTCCGTATTCATTAGGCTAATTTTTTTATATGTGAATTTTCAATACCTATGTGACACTAGGTATCTACGAATTTTTTATTTATTTTCATTAAGTACTGGATGGTACAGAATCAGTGAGATCAGACATGAAATCATTGTGGCAGTGTGTCACTTTAGTGAACTGTAGGGAAAATACGAACAAATTTACTATTCATTTGGCAAATAATGGAACATAGGTGCTACAAAAGCTGATTAATTTTTCAAATAAGGAAGCCGTAAATGGTCGGAACGCTTTTCAGTTGAATTCTAACGAAACGTTTCGTTAAACCAATTTCGTTAATTTTGCACATCGAATAATGAATCTTCTGTAATAATTTTGCTACGCTTTCGTCCAGCCAGTAAAGAAACGAGGAGCAGCGACTGATTTCTACAACCTTGCTTCTAGTTTGCCTTACACAAACTGTCTCTACACAAATGAACAACACCTACGTCTACATTTACAGAAAACCGCTGAGATAGCATATGATAATTTACAAATCGTCGTAATCAACGGTCTGTGCGAATGCACCTGCGTTACACTGAAAAAGTCACAAACGATTGAATTTTTTTTCTCGAAATAATTACCATACGAATTTATCTGATTTTTTTACCGCACAGTATCGATCGAATTCTCACGTAATGACAAGAGCGCTTCATAAAATAGAAAAGACAAAAAATGACAAACTAGAAGAATGAAGACGAGAAAAAAAGACCAAACAAACGTAATATTATAAAGAAGGCCAAAAAAAAATCAAAAAAAAAAAAAAAACAAAAAAAAAACATACAAACAATAACCTTACCAGAAAAAATAAACTGAAACTTTTTTTTCTCTTTTTAAGAAGCTAACTTCGCGCATTAGCATGATTAGGTTTATGTTGAATTTGTATGTCTACCTACTGCTTAAAATTCTAAGTCGATCAGTTCGTTCTCGATATTCTGGTACCTTTCGAGAACTAGCTCGAGTATACAGGCAACTCCTGCGAATTTCTGAATTACGTTTATTTTATTTTTCACGGTGATTGACGCTAATTTAAAGAAACAAAAAAAACAAAAACAAAAATGTTTTCAATATTTCAAACACGAAATTAATAGAATTTATCATTTTTTCTATTTTTTTTTTTTTTTTGTGTGTTTCCTCTGCTGGTCCTTTTATACATAAAATAATATAGGAATGGCATGAGCCAAATTTTTCCATATAATGTTGAACAAGGAAATCTGTACAAAAAAAAGAAAAAAAAAGTATTGAGCAATACATTGTTTAATAAAATGTGCAAATGTCACGCTTGAAGAGTGAGTGTTTTTTTTTTTTTTTTAGTTTTGCACTGTACAAAATAAATTAAGATAACGGGGCTGGGGGCAGGGGACGTGCTTTGAGGTGAAAAGAACGTATCGTACGCAATCGCAAAAAAAAAAAAAAAAAAAGGAAAGGAAAGGTCATAGAAACGAAAATAGATAGAGACAAAAGAAAACATTTATGATAGACTGAAAAAAACGGAGATAGAGAAAGAGTCTAGCTAAAAACAGAATACAGAGAAGAAAAAAACGAGCAAAAGAATGAAAATTTGTTCTATTCTAAGCACGTCTATAAAAGCCAAACAGATGTCGTACATAGTTGCTGTCTTTTACTTTGTTTTGACGACGCCCTAAAGAAAAATGGTAAAATTAATATTACAACAAATAACTTTACAAAAAAAAAAAAAAAAAAAATTGATTTACAACTATGAAATATAAAAGATAAATTTTTAAAATCATTCGTCAACAATAACATTGTCCTATAACTAAAAGGATAACAATAACAACAAGATATTGTAAAAAAAATAAATCACAATATTTAATAACATTCATCCAAAAATTAGATTTTTAAATCATTTTCTTTCTGTTCTTTTGTTTTCTTTTTTTCCCCATCATTTTTTTTTTCTGTCATTATGATTAGGTGATTAATGAAATTAATTTTTTTTTCTTCTTTTTCGTTTCAAAAATGAGTTCAAATTATTATTTGTACGGATTGTTTTTTTTTTTTTCTTTCCTGTTAATTCGGATCGAAGTAATTATAAAATTGGGAGGAATGTTTGTCATTTCGTTTATGTTTGTAACATTCAAAGCCATTATTCATAAATTTAAAGGCTAATCGTATTAACTAAGTAGTTGTCTTCGTGGTATAGCTGCATCTGTTATTGTATGGAGCAACGACTCTCTATTTGCGTTCTCAACTCGTTGACTTGAGTTTCTATGGTATTTTTGAGTCCTAAAATGACGAAAGTAAAAAAGACATGCGTTAATAGAAAATACTTGCAGAATTTTAAAAATATATAAAATCAACCACTACATCTGAATCATGTAAATAAACATTATTCAAGTGAAGAGCGTAGATAGGTCCATCGTGTGGGAAGCTCCACACATTCTCAGGGATCTGTTCTAATTCCATGTTCCAACGAAATATCACCAAAACCGACAAAACAATACGATTTTTAGAAATAGAACATTTTTTGCTTCGCTAGGAGAGGATTCAGACCCCCAGGATCAACCCTTATGTACTTACGCCCTTTATTCCAGATTTAAAACATTTCGACGTTTATTATTGGAATTGATCGATCATTTTAATTTGATAAACTATGAACTGTTACCTATGGTGCTGATTCATCATGCATAATATTTCAAAAAATAGGGGTCTGAGCAACATAATATTATTATGTGTGAAATTTTCATGTTTTTTCAATTTTTCAGTTTACAGTACTAGTGATGCGGGAGAGAACATTGCGGGAGCAACCAATAAAGATCATTACTCCCACAAAATAACACTAATAACCGGTGACTTATCCTGAGGACATTAAAAATCAAAGCAAATATGAAAAAAAAAAAAAAAAGAAAAAAAAGAATAAAAACTCCATTAAAGTTAGCTAATAATTCAACTCACTCTCGTGACCTATAATACAAATAGATTGGTGTTGAAATGGGAGACAGTGTCTCAAAAAAGACTACGCCAAGCCCGCAGGCGCGCAAGACCTGCCGAAATTCCCTAACCAATGACATTAATTTATTTTATTAACCACTTAGGCTATACTAATCAAAAATAAATTTTCAATGAAGTATATGATATCGAGTAAAAAAGTTTTAAAATGACAGAATATTATGTTGGCTAGTTGTCTAAAGTGTTCTTTATTCGTTAAAATTCAAACGACAGCCGTGAAAGGAGTCTCTTGTCAATCACCTGAAAATGGGTAGTACCTACATATATTAACTTTTTCTTTGTTTAAAAATCGCCTATATTACCAACGTTCTTCTAATGAAGTAATATATAAAATATTTATATATTTTGCAAAAAATTATCAATATCCCACAAATACGATGAATGCGATGAAACATACATATTAACCAGAATGTTTTCAAAATATTTTATGCATATGTCAAGATTTATTATTTTTTTATGAATTGAAAAATTATTTTAACCAGCACAACTTTAGGAAATTATTCGATGATTTTCTTTCCTTTAATGACAAAAATATTGTGGATTACATAAAAAAAAAAAAAAAAAAAAAAAACGCTTATATGAGAAAAAAAGCCCATATTGCAAAACGAAGTATAGTACAATTGTCTAAATTCTGATTACGAAAATATTAGCAGAGATTTTAGTTTCCGTGTTCAAATCTAATGTACTGCACAGGGTGAGGGCTGTGCGAAAATTGACTTTTTTCTGAGATCGTATGAATTTTAGGTTAAAACGAGCGATTTTCTCAATGAAAGCTGGAAAAGGAATTTTTCAGGACCATTATCAGAAGGGTAAAAAAGGGAAAATCGCACTGAATGGATAATAAGTTGGGAATAAATCAACGAATCAAAACCAAAATTGGTACTTTGATCCTTGTATAGTAGGTACTATTTGTATCAAATTTTGTTATTATTGAAAGAGAATTACAACTTTTATTAAGATAACATGAAAAATTAGCACCTCCAACAGCCCCGAGAAATGAACTGTAATATTAATAGGAACCAAATTTCAAAAAGTGTTAGATATACTGCGAGTCAATACCTGTACCAAATTTTGTGACTATAGCTTGAAAATTACTCTTTTTAGAGCCATTAATCCGCCAAAACTGCAACAAATCGCTCCTATCAGACATACCGTAAAGCCTATTCGCACCAAAATTGGTTAGTACTATCCTCAACCAAGAGCAAATAAGTATAAAAAATGTCAGGCTTATCGATTGAAAATTTCGACCTTTACGCTATTCAATAAAAAATGCATATAAACTGACGTGGTAGACGAACTATACGCCCGATTCAGACCAAAAACAATAAGGTTTTTTCTTGAGTGAGTTTAAATGTGTGTGTCAAATTTCGAAACCATCCGATCGAAATAACGCCTGGAAATGGATTCAACAAAAATAGAAGTACAAAAAAAAATTAATTTTCAAAAATAGTGCCAAAATTCTTAGAAGATCAGGAAACGAAAAACGTACCCACTCCCATCCTTGGGTCCGAATACTCGGAAAATTTTAATAATTAGATTTTTTTCAAAATTTTTACTTGAGTTTTGAAACAAAAAACGTACCCAACTCCATTACTAGTAAGAGGGGACGTGATTCGTAAAAAAAAAAAACAAGACTCAAATACTCTTAAGGGGTTGAAAAGTATTTGTTATTTGTGATTCGAATCACAATAATAAACAGAGGATTCGTGATTAGAATCATTTATTTGCAAATAGCGGAACAACGAATCACGAATCCTATTTTTTTAGTTAAGAAATTCCGAGAAATTTCTGTAAATTTGGTAATGGTTGGAAAAAAAAAATTCATGAATTTCATCTTTGTAAAATTAAACAGTTTTTTCAGAGAACTTTTACTTTTCAATTTCATAAATAAAATAGTTTCTTATCGAAAAGTACTGGAATGTTTGGAACTTTTTTCTCACATCAAGGTCAAACAGAAGTATTTAACGTTCGAGACTGAGGATTGGTGATTCGTTGAAAAATAATTCGTGGGAATGATTTTATACTCTGGACTGAAAGCAAACGCGATTCGAATTACCTTATTTTATGGGATTCGTGATTTCTCATCCGAATCACTTAACTATAAAGTATTCTTGATTCGTGATTCGAATCATTTTTTTTGAGGAATCTGCCCACTCTTGCCTCCAGAATGTTTCATGACACCGAAATTAATAAGTGGTTTTTAAATAGAAAACCTACTTAAAAATCATTTCCAATGTATCCTCGACTGTGCAAGAAATGCAAATCGTGTAAATTTGTCATTAACGAACTGATTGCTTTCTTACGTCTAAAATTGAGAATGGGTTGGTAGTCACTCCGAAATAAATAACACGTTTTTTCTTCTAGTTTCATAATATCAGTGTGATAACTATTAATTTTATATTTTTTTCAACTAGCCTACACTATTCGAGTGGCAACCGTACCCTACTTACAAACCTTTTTCACTTTGAAAAGTTCTCTAAATCATGAAATAGAATAATATTTCATTTTAGCCAGCTAATGTTATGTTTATCATTGTAGGGGACATCTATTCCGGAAGTATGAAAACAATATCTTTTCTGTCATCAGACATCTGTCTGACCAGATAAACGTGAAAAAAGTTACGTTAGGGTATAAAAGGAGAAAAATTAATTAAATTATTTTCACGTTGAATTGTAGTGACAGTTAGAGCGGGTACCAAATATAAATGTCGGACCAATTTTTAATTTGGTGAAAAAATATATATGCACGCTCATTTCTCTGATATGTCGAAAAATAAATGTTGAACGTGAAAAATTGTACGTATATTTTTACGTACATCCTTCGCAGAAATAATAAGTATCTACTCCTGCAGGTATTCTCCGTGTTGTATATATTAAATAGGCCCGAATGCCAGAACGATACTTAAGAAATTCGTACATTTTTTCCATTATCAATATCGTATCTACACACACACACACACACACACACATGTACCTAGATATAAATTGGGCAAAAATTAAAATAAAACTATGATATAGAACAATATTATTTACTTGTAAACTCGTCTTCGTCTTCAGCTTCTGCTTCTCGTGCAAGCTCTTCTGGAGTTTTCTTTTTTCTCATTAAAGGATTTTCAGGTACTTCTGGTGGTGGTTCTTGAACAATTTCCTTTTTCTTTATGTTATACTGGACAACCGTCGAGAAGCAGAGGTGTAAAAAAATAAAATAAAAATAAAAATTTGATTAATATGACTTTGTTGTGTAATCATTTCTAAAGACATGCAATTTATTTTATAACGTGTAAATTGAAAACGTCATTGTTTCAACGAAAACCCTGATAATTTTAAATAAACTAAATCTTTATCGGTACATTTGTGCAGACGAATATTGATTTTATACGTTGGAAATGTCGACGTTGATAATTATTGAAAGAGAGTAGGTATTTAGGTAGTTGAGGAAATTATAAATTATTAATAGTAAAAAACGAAGGACGAATACGTATTCAAGTTGAAAAACGAAGATCTGATATTATTCTTTTTTAGGTATCATTTAATTTTGTTTTTCATTTTAATTAGGTTCGATAATTTCAACGAATTTCGATGCAAAGGAAAGCTAAGATAAAAAATTTCTCGACGTCTTTTTATTTACAAAATAATTCGACCGTGAATTCCGGATTACCAGTTATATTGTGCGCAGACACCTACTCAAATTAATAGTTTTTTATGCACTTGACTTTTTCTCCGATGATTAGAACAGTACTCGGAATACGATGCTTCGGGGTCTGTGTGATTTTGTGGTTTTGATTGGCATTTGTATTCGAAATTTTCAGCTTCGAATGCTACCGTCGCGTCGTTGCGTTATGTGGTTTGCTGATAAAAATAATAGGATTGACTACACACCAATAACCTGATAATCGACAAACCCAAAAGTCTGCTAATAGATGGTCCGACTACAGACTCCGTACCCTGTTGACTGTATACCTACGATAATTATATCAGTTTTAAAAAAAATGGAAACCAATTTTTATGAACAAATCCTTCAAATCAAAAGTAAAAACTTGCAGGCTTAACGTTTGAGCTTCGGTGCGACCGATTTTGGAAAATAAACTCCTACTTATGTTAAGCACTTGCGGTTACGGTACCTAAAACCAGCCTAATTGTCTGTTGCGAAACAAAAGGACTGTCAACTGTGGTACTAGAACTTGCAGATCAGCAGTGGTGGATTCGTCAATGGCGTTACTTTTGGCGTATGACGTATGAGGTGCTAAAAGCCGCACCATATACGCATCCGATCTGTTAGATGTAGTTCTACATAAAAAATTTTCACCAATCGTTAAAGAAGTCAGCATAATTACGTAAAAGCTTACACATTTATCCGTTCAACAGCTGCTATATGTGACTGAAAAAAATCGAATATAATTGAATAGGTAACTATAACCTAAGGTAATTTTTGACGCATCCGTCTCGCAATAGCCCTGTTCTTTTTCACATATATTTTTATACTTTTTCCTTTTAAAAATTAAAATACTACCCTTATTACTTTCTACGGACTATTCACACTTTTATCACTTTTTTCTCATTTCCTTATAAACCATCATGTACAGAAACATGAATATTCACGTTTCTGTACAATTCTTCTAGTTTTTTCTTTCTTCCCATGGTTTTTCTTAACACCTTATCTTCCTTTATACCATGTCTTATTTCTCCTACTAAATTCGTCTGTCCGTGGAATAGTATCTTAATATAATATATATATATATATATATATACATTTCTATAACCTGTTTTTACATACCCCTACTTAATTTATTTTATTTTCCCTCTTGTTGAAAATATTCTAAATGTAAGTGCTTCTCTGCACAGTTTGTTTTCTCTCACTGAAGAAGTAACTTGTAAACTAATAATGTCTGAACAGACGATTTTTATATTATTAAACATGACAAGTGAATTTATCATGTATTGAGTTTTCTTCCTTGGGCAAATGGGTTGATTTTAGTGGTATTCCTTTGCGTCTTCTCTCAAGAATGTTAACCAAGTAAGTAAATTCCATGGAGATCAAAAAACCTATGGTTTATAGATATAAAAATTCTCATGTCTGCATGGTATAAATTCGAGTCCTATGACATTTGACAGGCTATCCGGTCAGGCAGTGGTAATTCTGTGGCCACTGTCCTTTGTGTATGAGTCTTCTAAAGTTCATGGTTTGTGTGTTTTAAAAAAGAAAGCTGGTTCAAAGAATTTTGTAGGGACTGAAGGAGGATCGTTAAAGAGGCCCCCCCTGGCATACTACACTTTCAATACTTTTTTTGGCAATATCGATTGTCTGAGGATATCAATTGGCTACACTGTCATTCTGAATTTGTCTATGATGCCCACCATAATACTGGTTGCTGTTGTGAATTCACTTTTTCTTATGCATTCCTCTTGTACACACTATTATAGAGTAAACACTCTTAATTATGTATTTCTCAATACATCATTACGATATGGTTTGTTATTTGTGATTTCTATTTTATTCATTATATTATAAGTCATCAACTACTACGTTGCTACAATCAACAATGGACATTAGTCCCCCAATGTCTAATAACTGAACTGAAATCAAAATCCAAAAAAGTAAAATAACCATTGATTTTACTACGAATTAGTTATGTGACTACCTGGCTGTAATTTTCAATTTTGTTTTTATTTTTATTCAGAATTTAAGCCCAAAAGTATTGTCTCGTTATAGCAATGGGTAGGGTCAAATGGACTACTACCAGTTCCATAATAGATACTGAACAGTTGGTTAAATTAAATGTTGATGGAAAGGTAAAGATAATTGATTTTAATGTCAGTTGAGGGTTTTTGCAATATTGTATCACTTGTTAGTCAGCAATATTTGATAAAATACGAAATGTGACGGTAAAAGTGTTTTTCACAAAATTTTAAAATTTGAGAAAAGATACTAAAATTAGTTAGGTACATATTTAATTTTATTGTTAAACTAATTACGGTAGAGGTTGATTGAAATAATAAGTCCGTTAGCCGCTCCTCAAACGTAATGCAATACCTATTGTTGAATCTGTGGTATCATAACGATAATTTAGCAACAGGATAAAATTATTTCTAGATTTTTATTCTCTCGAGATTTGTTGCCCTAGACAAGAATGAATATTGCATATAGCATTTTTTTCTTCATGGAAGATTTCCGATTCATTTTTATTGAAAATCTTTTGTGTGCTCTTTTGAAGTCTTACATTCATAACCTGATTCAACCTCTTTCTTCCTCGGATTCACCACTTTCTTAAAGATTACATTTTTAATAGGTACATAGAATTCTTACCTCACATTGCTTCTTAGTTTTTTTTTCTGCCCACATTTTCTACACCTGGCACTGATATCGGATCCTTTGAGTCCGCATTCCAATGCCTATATTGGCTTTCCGACAAAACACTAAAAAACAGGTCATCTCCCACTAATCCCTATTTTCGATCCATTTTTGAAATTTCTTTGGTATGCCCTAATTTTTACCTATAAACATTGTGGAATTTGGTGGTGGCACCAAACTGCCATGATAGAGCATTATTCCCACATCTTTTACCAAAACAACCAATTTTTCCTGTCACTTTCCTTTGACGTTTAGACCGTATGTGCCCTGTTTGGTCCAAATATTCTATTCATGGATCTCCCCTATCTAAATATCCTTGTACGAACGTTTTTTCCACAACAAAATCTTTTCTTGTTTTTTTATGGTTGTTATTGTGCACTTGTGTGTAATACTTCTGTTCTAGAATGGTTCGAAAAATAATGTAGTCGAATCCGGTTTTGGGCTAAGTGTTGGCAAAATTTCAACGGTTGAACTAGAAAGTTTTCAGTAAAATTATTTTGTTTTTTGAATTTAATTTGGTGATTAAAAATTCTATAAAATCATGTGATGCAGTGTTACCATAAAAATTTTATAAGAAATAAAATTTTGAGAAAGTAGTTCGCATGTTTCAGTCATTGTGTGGCAAAACGATCATTCACTGGCAAATCCATTGCTCTCAAAATGGCTGTTGTTGACTACATTTTAGAGAGTGATGTACTTACACAGAACTGTCTTAATTTATGGTGCATTATCGAGTAATCTATCCTATGTTGCACGTATTATCAAATTCGTTTGCAGTAAATAGTAGGGTTGAGGTATAAAAATAGTTCAAGATTCAAAAGAAAAAAATCTTCCGCTGGGATGTTACTGGCTCGTTAATAAGTAAATTATGTTAACCTTCAATTTTATAAACTATCATTTCGTGAAAATGGAGTAGGTGTGGTAGAGTACATTCTTATACCTACTCTCGAAAAGATAAATTAAATTATGCTATTATTTTCTAAATATTTTTTCTCGTATACATACAAACAAAAATAAGGTACATTATGCTTTTCGTGATTGAACGAAAAATTCGTCTTTCAAAACTGCAAAAATAATGAGTCCGGAAAAAAGACATGCAATATCTCATCGGGTTTACTCGAAGTAGAAGTAATAATATTTTATTCTCATCAGAGAATAGTATACAGAAAAACGAATAGGCCATCTTTTATGCAAAAACTGGCTGCATAATTGCGCATGAATGCAGATCCATTCATAGACGAAATATTACAAACACATTCTGCTTCTGTGATCATTCAGAAATTCTTAATTAGGCCTCCATACCGTATAACATATGAACGTTTGCTTATTTCCTCGAATTCTTTTACTCTTTTTTTTTTTAAGTCGTTGTTTTTATTACAAAAATATGAAACCAACATTTCACGATGAGCATTCGTTTGCAGCTCCAACCGCAAAAGGGAATGATTCATTTAGAACAAAAATTAACAAACAAACTTTTTGATGAAGCACAAATTTGAAGTACGAAAGTTGTCTCCGTGCCGGTTGACTAAACTAACTTCTTTCTTATTTTAGTATCACGCCATCTCTACATATATATATATATATAATTTTTTTTTTAATTTAAAAAACTCACAAAAAAGTGTAAAAGAACTGATGGCGACCAAAAAAAAATAATAATAATCTACTAAATTAGTGAAAAGTATATAAGCAACTATCAGAGTACAGAGACAGAGAAAGGAAGAGAAAAAAAAAGAAAGACAGAGAGAAAAGCGAACTTCTTTTCTGAATTTTTCGTAAACTGAATATAGCAAAAAAAAAAATGGTAGCTTTAATTTATAGTAACAAAACTTCGTTGTAATAAATTATTTTTTTTTTTTAAATGGTAAAATCTCGGATGAGAGACGAAAGTCTGAAAAATGAAAATTTATAATTAATTCGATTAGATTTGCACCTCGATGCTTTCACTTTTTTTCTCGAATACGCACAAAATGAAATGATAAAATGAATAAAAATGAAACCGTAACAATATATAAAGGAGATAAATGGGTTGTTATCTGAAATTAAAATATTTTATTACAATTTTTACAAACTTTACACAATTATTAATTATTTTTTGTCACAATTTATGAGTCTTAATATTGAGAGATGGGTCTTTTTAGTGGTTTGACGAGCTATGCGTAACAAAAGCTTTCCAGAACATTCAGCTCCTTTTTCAACATGATAAATTGTAATAACAGCAATTTGGTATGCTTTAACATATCGTCTGACTCAAAAGTTTAATCAGAGTGTTACTACAGAACTATTTAGGAAATTGGAAATTTTCGTGAAATTTCTAATGAATGTAATGGCCATATGAGTATGTAATTTATATTTCGAAGGAAACTTATCATATCTTTCTTTCAAAGCAAACTGAGAAAGAATAAAAAATTTGTGATAATATTGTGAGGTAAAGAAAAGATGGTCTCATAGACAAAATAAAGGTAGTTGAATGTTCCATTAAGAACAGGAAATAGTCATACTTTATGGAATTCATACAATCTATCTCGGCAATACTTGAATTTTTGAAAATATTTTGTGATTTTTTTATTATTTTTGAGTAATTCAGAAGATTTTAAAATAGGTACCAATTAGAAAGTTATAAATAATTCTAACATTTTAGTACAATCTGATTATTTTGGTCAACTTAGTTGAAAAAAAAACTGCAAAATATGCATTTTTAGATATGAATGTAATCATTTACGACTTTATTATATCGATTCCATTCGGTCTTGAAGTGAATATTTTTGGCTACTTTCCTGATTGTGTTTTTCTTTTTTTACGTCGAACTTTCCCTTTCAAAATTTATTATTGAGGAGGCGGGAGGAAAATTGAAAATTGAAAATCAAAATTCATTCGGTGAAATAATGAGAAATATATTATTTCGTGATAATATCTTTAGGCCGATATTCAAAGTTGACACTAAATGTTCATTAATTTAAGGGTCTGTTTTTAAACTGCAGTGAAGCTGCGAAAAAAACAGTATAACTGAGAATACTGAGTAACGTTGTTTCATTGTGACAAACTATATTAAATCTATAAAAAAAATTAGTTTTACTGAGAAATATAGGCGAGAATTACAAGTTTTAAACTGACAATTTGGCTAACGAACAATAAAGTTTCAACGACCAACGACGGGTTTCAAATTTTGAAAAATTTTCTAATAAAAATAAAAAACTTCCCTTCAATAATAATTCGCGGTGAGCGCACCTTGGCTAGGCTACTTCTTTGGCGTAGTTTCATCTTGGGACGAAATTTCTCCCACCCACCTAAACTTTGTTTGATCTGTTGTTTTATATTCTGTCTCTTTACTAATAAATTAATTTTCCCCTACGCCGCTGCCTCATAGCTCTCCTCAGCTGTGGCTGTAGCACCGTTTCCCACTGTGTGCGCCTGGACGTCATTATCGAAAGCTGTTTTTTGTTTACTTTCTCTCTCTTCGATTTTTCACGGAGCTGCAATTTCTGGTCCATATTTAAAAAAACTTTTTGGCTGCTCCGTTAATCTTTGTTTTTCTTTCGATCAAGCATGGTCGATATTTTTCTGTCTATCAATTTTTTCATTTTAATACATGATATGATTTTTGTGATCATGTGCAGACTTTTCTGCTGGCAACGGGCCAGTCCTCAGTTTCTCAATCTTGGTAATGTCCATTGACATTCCTCCCGACCGGATATTCCTTTGGAGCACATACTGTCGTGGCTCCGCCCACGAATCCCATGTGCACTGGCGATGCGTTAGGGACTTGCCATGACTGGTAGACACTGGGCTAAGGCGACGCAGACAGTTGTTGTTCCAGCAGAGGCGCGTGCTGGGGTGTGTGACAACTCTAATATTTTATTGTCAGTGTGACGTTAAATCAATAACATAAACTCCTACCACTACACGTACCTAGGCTAATCTGGTACTAATTTTTTAAATTTGTGTACCTGGTTAAGAATACGGTCACACAAATAACTGACTGTCTGCCCAGGTTTACGTTGGACTCTCTCTCTCTTCACCATTGTACTCTGCTCACAATAAGAAGTGCGTGATATCAGCTCGATTGAGAGCGAGGAAAAGGTATAGATGCACATTATTCCACAATAGCTCTGTTTGGATTGCTATAGAAGTATGATATTTATACGAATCATGCGTTAGTTTGCTGCAACTAACCAGAAAAATTTGTTGAGAAGTTGCCCAAACGTTTTTACTGCATTTTCCTGCACCTTATTAACACATCTATGATAAAACTGATAACATAGATGGGAATTGTTTATCACACCTACGTTATCAGTTTTCTGTAAGATTACAGTAAGTACCTTTGGAACGACTGTGGAAATTACATAAAAATATGTGATTCTGTAGCTAAAAATTTTTGCCTAAACAGTTTTTCTGTGTTGTAGAAATGCTGTCCGAATGAATTTCTTGAACATTCCAATACACATGTCACAGACTCTGTGCGTTCTTTAACTGCTAAAATGGAACTAACGATAAACATAATTGTGCTTATTTTGTATTGGTAATGTGGATCTTCTTTCTTGGAATCTGTCCCCCTGGAGTCACATACCTTATTACAGAGACTTTTCAGTGGCAATTACATTTCCATTCTACTTTAAGGTTACAATAGGGCCATTTGCCGTCTTACCTTCGGACGTATTTATTATTTTAGTTGGAATTTTTCCGTTCGTAAGCGTATTTTTATTAAATTTTTTAGGTACATTTATGAGTACGTATCAACACACTTACGTAAGTAAACTAGCATAATTGTTTGTAATTTTTTGGAGGGGTTGGTCTCAAATCCAGAATGTTTCAATCAAAATTCTAGGCATTCACTGATTATTTGAATAAACTGACCATTTCAGAAAAGTTAGAAAAAATGCATATATTAGTAAATAGTTGAAAGACAATGTGAAGAAAAATTCTAAAATTTTTGAAGGTTTTCTCTGAAAAACTCTGTTCTAGCAATATGTTCGATAGAACAGGTAGCTTGGATCGTTCTTGTGGCAACCCGCAACAATTAAAAGCGTTTCAGGCTTCTAGAAATCTAACCAGTTGAATTTGTCAGCCTTACCAATGCTTTTTTCTTTAATATGAATATTTTAAATTTTCTGCGAATTACAATAAAAGCTTGAAAAACTGATCACAAATAATTCTTCGCTAGCATTAGTCGTAATATAAATAACTTAAATATACGGTGTTATAAGAATACGTATTGTCGTGTTCACAGACACAATATTAAGAAAAATATAATAGAAGTATGAATCTGATCCACTCGATTTTTGGCCTTTTAAGGCTGCGATGAGGCTACTCTCGCACACATTTCGAAGATTACGTTTCAAACGACGAATATTCCACACAGTGAATCAATCTGACCCCATTAGGGAGACGCATTTACAAGCTGGACTCCCTACTAGAGTCAATTTGTTCCTCTGTGCTATTTAATAGTTCCGAAATGTGTCCATTTTTCCGGCTTCGTCGAATCGGCTGCACACGTTGGCGTCGAATCGGCGACATGCGTTGTGTATGCGTAACATAGCCTGAATATACAACGGAGGATGAAAATTAACGAACACCATTATTGCAGGCAGCACATAATATTATAGTATACACAATATCAGACTTTAATTAGTTTACATTTTCAAATAATAACGTTACGACTAGGAGCTAGTGTATATCATCGACTTTAAAAGCTGAATTCCATTAGGCTATACTTAATAATTTAAAACAATGAAGAACATTATTTTATTTTTAGATTAGGTACGCATTATTTTATGGTTATATTTTTTATTTACAAAAAAAAAAAAAAAACAGTGAACGATCAATCAAAATATGACGTATTAGAATTTCTATGAATTAAATGTCAATGTTTCGATAAGAAAATGGCATTTGAAGCAATAATGTGTCAGAAACAATGTAGAAAAAAGGTGGACTATTTTTAAGACTGTTTTTCGGTTTTAATTTGGAAGTTACCGTACTGATGCAGGAATTTCCACTGTGAATGACTCTGTAAATAAAATTTTGTTTTATTTTCAACTCGTTTAATATAATTAGACCTAATTTCGAAAAATTTGTCAACAGATTTGAAAATATTTTTCAAAATAATAAAATCATACATTCATATATCGGCTTTTTAATTGATCTGGCAGCGTTTCAGCTGCAAGGTCATTAAAATAGGCTCGAATGTTGTATTTTTCCTCAACAGAAATTGACCCATCAGAAACAAAAATGCGACGA
Source organism: Ericerus pela (assembly GCA_011428145.1). Classification (NCBI taxonomy): domain Eukaryota; kingdom Metazoa; phylum Arthropoda; class Insecta; order Hemiptera; family Coccidae; genus Ericerus; species Ericerus pela. Next base: position 1,743,706 of record WOFM01000302.1, on the reverse strand, counting down.
AAACACGATTTAATCGGAAATACTGCGTATGTATTGAAAATTGCATAACTTGTGCGCCGTAAATACGATTTTCTCACGAAATAATACATTAAGTTTGTATTACAAATTGAATAACTTGTGCGCCGTAAATACAATAAGGCAGAAAAACGCTGGAGAGAGGTTATAGAACGCGTTCTTCGAGGAATTAATTAGAATGAATGCGATTTTACGCCTTTAAATTGATCGTGGAATAAACTTTTTATAAATTAAGAAGAGATTTTCACCAATTTTAGGATAATTGTGAGCCTCTTTCATATTGAAGAAACGTCGTTTATTCACATGTCATACTTCGAATTGCTCCATGAACTCTCTTTGACTCACAATTTTTCCCTAAACTGACTATCCCTTGATAACGTCTCCTTTAGATTCGACAAAATAGGTACGTATATTTACTGCTCTTATTCAAAAAAAACTTTCTTCACAAATATAGCATAAAGTGCGTATTATACATTCACTACTTTCTTCCATTAGTTCATCCAATAATTAATCTAATTCTGTGATTTGAATACAGAAAACATACAACGCAATATTCAAAAAATAACTGGCTTTTCTTGGTGGCGTCATCATCGATGGCTACTTTCTTAATAGCTTTTCAAGTCATCTTTTTTTTCTTTTTTTTTAAGTGGTATAATAATTTTTCAAATGTTTATTTTCAAAAACTTTTCAACTTTTTTCTAAGTACCTAATTTTTTCAACGTGCAAAAAATGTCTTTTTTTTTGGCTGCCGAAAGTTTTCAGCAGGAGAGAATTCCAACCAAAATCGAATTTAAACGTATTTCTTATGGTAAGATAGCATTTCTATTTCGAGAACTTAATTTTATTATTTTCTACTCGTTTTTTTTTTTTTTTTGGCAAACTTTTTATTTTACAACAAATTTGGAATAGGAACGACGACGAATATGAGGTGAAAAAAAAAAAAAGAAAAAAAAGAAGAGTCTAAAATAATCACGTAAAACGACTGAAACGTTCGTCTTAATACCACCTAGAATGGTTATAACTAATTAGAAAATTTTTAATTTTTCTTTCTCCACACTGCCAATGCAAAAAGACGTTAATATCGTCCATTATACTCGTTAAAAGTTACTTTCGGAAATGACGACCAACTTTTTATGGGTATTATGCTATACAAACTCTTTCTTCTCGAAGTTTTTCACCCAGAAGATAAGGTAGAAAAAAAAAATGAAATACGTCTTACCTACGTGTGCACCTAAGAGTGTAAATTCCTTTTTCATTCAATATCATTCTGTTCCAGCCTTTTATTTTCATCCCCATATTCTCTTCCATGTTTTGGAGCACCGTCGACGCGGTTGTCGTTTCGAAATTCCAAATTGGTATTCGAGACGTTATTCACACTCACATACACATACACACACACAAACACTCACGCGCTGCAAATTCTTTTTATTAAATACATGACAATAATACGGTATTTTCTCGTAACACATTGTCGCCATTGATTAATTATTATATACGCTTTTATCGTAATTTGGGCGCTGGTTGCACGCCTTTTTCTGCCGCACCGTGCATTTATTTATTACGCCGGAAAAGCATAAGGTTAGCGTAAAATACGAGCTGTAAATTAATCGACTCGAATAGAACGTTAGTGGAATGGAGTGACGTAGGGGTGGGTGGAGGATGAACGTTTTTTAAAACTGGTTAAATGAAAAATAAAAAAAGCCGATGAAAATCGTGAAAGGAATTTTCTTCCATTCATAAACGAATGAATTGGATAGTATTGCGGCTAAATTTGTGGTCTAGTCGACGTGCGTTCCTTCAATTTAGGATTTCCAATTTCCACAGACTTGAGAGAGTGAGTAATAAAATCGTAACTAATGCGAGTAAATTTAACAATCCTCTAATAGGCTGGGTCGTTTTTGTTTTTGTTTTTCAACATCGAAATAACATCGAAAACGTTTAATTTCATGGTTTTGGGGCACGTTGTAAAGTAGTGTAAAACTTTTTCGACATAAACAATCGACAATGCACGCGCGCAAAGACTCATTGTTGGGTATTAAAAAAAATAAAAGATTAAAGGCGAATCAATGAGGAATACCTGAAAGAATAAATAATGAAAATTGAAGGCTTACAAAAACGACGCTAAAATGATTTGGTAGAATTGATTACCATCTTTGAAACGAACAAGTTCCGAAATGAAATTTTCGAACTTAATTAGAGCTTTCAGAATCGAGCTTTCAAAACGAAACTTAGCCAAAACCATCTAACAATAGGCACCTATATGGTTAAAATTTTGTAAAAATTTGTTAAATTGTAGAGGCGTGATGCTGCAATAAAAAAAACTGAATTTTAAATATTGATGTGTATAAATCTGTTTGATACCTACGTTCGAGATTGTTTAATTCTTCAAAAAAACGCAGAAATTTTCTGTTTTTTTATTTTTCAAATTTTGATAGAAAACGTCTTTGAAAGAAGGGTGTCTTGTAAAAAAATGTGACAGAAAAATGTAACGGAACAAATATAAGTCAAAATTATGATGTCTTTAGCTCCTCCAGAGATAGATAAAGAAAAACGTCTTTGAAAAAAGGTACCTCATAAAGAGAATGTAATAGAAAAAATGTAATTGTCAATATTATGACGTCATCAGTTCCTCTTTCTGTCAAAATTTTCAAGTTGAAAATTATTATGTAACAACCTCTTTAGGCTACTAAAATTTCCAAGTCCTAAATGATAACCAGTGTATTGTGTTTTTTCTGACGATCCCCGCAATATCCTTAGACCGCCCTCAAAATAAATAGAATCCCAGCTGTTATACTATTTTTGTTTTTATTTTTTAAACAAATTCTCCATAGTGTATAATATAACCCATGCGCATAAGCCGATTCATAAAGTAAAAAACGACGCATAAAGAATTTACATTATGCATTGTTCTAAAATCGTCCGATTTACATACCGTCAAAGTACACATAATTGTCTACTTTTATGGAAAGGTGTTGCAAAAACGATTATTTATGATACAAGTGCAAAAATTAGGTGATTTTAGTCACACAAGTGTCGATCACCTACTTGGCGCGTGTGTCACAAATAACTATTTTAATGACAGAAACTCGAATATACTATAAAATATTCATGCGGATTTCAGCCTTAAGTACACGTGTTGAAAAATTCAGTAAAAGACACGTACACATTCGGAATATGCTTTCGTTCGCTTCAATAATGTTTGCACGGACGTGTACATAAATAAGTAGAACCTTAATTAAAAAAAATAATGCATGACTGAAGACCGAATGAAATTTTGAAAAAATTCGCAGAAAAGCTATCCTCCCATACGTGCATACGTGCATATTAACGTATTTGTACATAAACTTGGTCTTCGTTTGGAGGATCAGAATATTTGATCAGTCCTCCAATTCATGTATACTTAATCAACAGCGATATATTGGCAAAAACTGGAACGGATGATGTTCGGCGTCTAAAAATGCCATCTCATTTACGTACAATGGTAATCTAGCCAATATATCGGCAAACAACAAGCCATTCTATTCGATAATACATATTTCGACTTTACACCAAAAAGTATACTCGTTGAACTCGTAAAAGTCGCACCCACACAGAAAAACACCGAAACAGCGCCGACAATCGGCCATTGGATGCCCATAATGAAACGTCGATTTTCTTTTTCTTCTTTTAAGAAACCACCCACTCCCGCTTCCGTGCCCATTGTCGGCCGCACTCGGTAAAACCTCCACCAAAATGAGATCTACCGCACGAACACCATAAAACCTCTTTTCTCGCAAGCCGACGACGAACAGGACGCAAAGTAAATTCAATTAATTTAAAACTGAAGCTATTTTTAAGCATGGCGAGTGCATCATAAAGGGCTGGAAAACGAATTAACGAAAATTACAATGGTCGTAAAGGGTACCGCAGTGCGGAACACCGACTAACTGACCGTGTTTCCCATACCAGGGCTCCCCCCAACCATTTTCGTCGTCGCCGTCATCCCTCCCCCCTCTATCCACTGTTTTACCCCTAATTTACTCGTTCGCCCCTCTACGTTTCACCCACCAACGCGAGGTTAGAAAACGTTTAATTTGCACAGTCGTTTTTCGCTAGCACCGCCACCTCCAACCCCTTTCTACGACGTGTTTTTCCTTCTTTTATTTCTTTTTTCACTACTCTGCTCTCGTCACCATCGAAACTCTACCCGAAAATATATTATAATGCTCCAGTTTTACATAAGCCGGAAAATTCATTTTAAATTCGTCTGTTGTACGGTTTTGTTTTGGGCATTTCATTTCTATTTTCTTTTTTCTGTTGCCCCTTGTATTTCCTATTTCTTTTCTTTTTTGTTTTTCGCTTTTTTCTTTTATTTCTCATTTGTTGTCCTACCCCCTACCAAAAAAAAAAAAAAGAAAAAAAAAAGAAAAAAGGAAGAAGCGATATGCTATGAAGTGGCTTTCTGTCGACAAAACGACGTTAATTTATTACACGATGAAATGCTTTGGCTGCATCTACCCTCTTAAACACTTCATTTTGCATTCGTAAATTGGAGAAGTGAAAATAAAAACAAAAACAACGAAACGTTTTGTAAAGGCGAAAAAGTGCCACATTTAGTTATTTACGACAAGACTGGCTAATGTGGCGAGAAATTATCAATTAGATGTGTTTGTATTCTGGAAGGAAAAGGGGCACGAATTAAGAGCATTTTAAACGATTTATTCGAAAACCTTTTGCGTGATTTTATGAAAGAATCTGAACGCTTCGAGTTAGGGCTTAGTAAAGTCTATTTTGAAAAAAATCTACATTTTTCTAAAAAAGTATATTGATTATACGACATAAGTCATATGGTGTTGAACTTGTGTAACGTGTGGGACCAATGTGGACTGTATTTTATTATGTTTTTATTTTGTTTTCAAGACAGAAAATAGAGGTACTCACGGCTGGATACTTATAAACTTGACCACCATCTTTTTTTCTTGCTGAAGTTCTAAAATTTTAAATTCATGTTTCAACTCTTTCACGTTGGACGTCTGTAACGTATATTTTCGTCTATTTTTAGAAATGACGAACATATTTGTCCACACATTTTTGAATACCAAAAACGTAGATATTTATCAACAATAATCATCCTATAACTCTTTATAAACAACCACTGAATTACCCGTATTTGATTTTATGAATATAGATATACTTTCTGTATATTCATGACCTAATTGTGCCTGTCCCTTGAGTACTCGACGAGTCAGCACAACCCTATAACAACAACACCCTACCTCACTTTACCTATCTGACACATACGTTCTCATACCCTGAACGAGTATATAATCCCTCGATTCAGTGGAATAAGACACAGTTCCTCGACAGCTACTTCTAAGTACCTGGAACCTCTCTAGTAGAAGTCTCTAGTGAACAGATAGTCTTGCTTGTTGAATTGTGATTGTATATATATGTAGTAACGTGTGTTTATGTACTGTGATGTACAAATTATTATGTTATTAAATGTGTAAACTCACTCGTGTGTTTAAAAATATTATTGAGTCTCTAACATATGTTAAGGTCCACGATAGTCTGTGGATGATAAACTTGAATTTATTTTAGAAGTATTACTGCTCTTAAAGTACGTGATATTTCGTGTATGGTGTAACACTGAAAGTGGTCCTAACTAGGTACTTTACCACCTCTTTTGGCCGTTACAACGCCATTGTTTCAACATGACTCATTTTCATTCATTTAAAATTTTTTTTATATTCTGATTAACTTCAAAATGAAGTCATTGAATTTGTTTTTCCTGTTTTCTTCAAAGTTGTCTTATAATTATGGTGAAGTTTGTAATGAATACATCTTAAGTATCTTGACATCCGTTTTCTACATAGTCTTATGCGTGATTATAAATTAACTTCTTTCTTTAGAACATAGATTAATAATTATGATCAATATTTTCAGCTTGCGCTTAATTTCTAATTGCACGTATTTTTATAATATAATAATTATTATGTTCATCAAATGCATTAATTTCCTTTCCAAATCTCTTCAAGTGTAATTGAGTAGGAAATATGAGTGGATACCTTGTCGTGAGAGATATTCACACAAGAAGGTCTTCTACAGAGTTTGCGTGTTCTGCCATTTCCTACTGTAAAGTATGGGAGAGCCAAATCCTCGGCAAACATTGGCAATTTTGTAGCCTGTTTCGTGAGTTTATATAAATGATTTGGTACACGCACACAGACGCACATACATATGTATATGTACGTAATTATGTCATACGTTACGTCGTTTCTTGCCTCCGTTGAGGTGATAAGAAACAACGCAGTGCGTTTGGTACTGGGCCATGACATCACCGAGATCGTTATCAGGTAATTGATCATGGCCCGTGCAATGTATCTTACCTGTACATACGTACAAATATGAACATACAAACGCACAAGTGTGTTTATGTTTTAACATCATAGAGACGATTCTTGCCAGCCTTTGGATGACAACTGTCGTTGAGGGGTGCAAGCCCTTATTACCTCATACAAGTGATGTCCCCACAATGTATATTCTCGGTCCCATTTAATTTGATTGTTGTGATTGAGAAATAAAGTGTACATCGGGACAAACTTACTCACTTTGATTTTACTTTTGACCTATTACTCTACTGTATTGTGCTCTTCTAACTGACTTTCACACCCTGTACTTTCACGTACTAAATTTTAATCTAATAATGTAACCTATGCTCTATGCCTATGAGGGAGGTTGGGGTACCGATCAGCAGGCCTATTTTCTGAGTACTAATAACTGGAAAGTTAGGGTTCTTCTTAGGCATTCTTGAAACAGATGTTTCAAATAATTTCATTTATTATATGCATTTAAAGGCAAATAAAATAGGTTTTAAGATGTAATACGAAGCTATACACAGACTGATTCAATGATGGATCTGTCCCATCATATTTAGGCTGCAAAGATGAACTGAAATGATTATTGATACATGATGTATGAATGTCTTCTAAAATCAAACAAACATTTGCAAAAGGAAAATTGAAAAGTAAAAGTTAAAGAGTACAGATTTGGTTCAGATATACACTTTATTTCACAATTAAACAAATAAATTAAAATAAATAATGATCGAGCACCCATACGTACTTCTCAAACATACTTCACCTGAATCAACTCATTGAAGAAAAATTATAACATTTTAGGAGTTGAACTAAAATAATATATTTGAAGTAAATGTAATGATACCATAATATTGAGTGCATATTTATGAGAAAATAGACCAACCGCAATTGAAAGAATTGGATTTAAAAGTTTTAATAATACGATAACCATTTTGAAAATCGAGGTGCCAACACACTAAATACTTTTAAGAATTAACTTAGACCACAAAATACAACAATAAACTTTCAAATAAATAAATTAAATAATATTATAAGTTTCGGTTAAAAACGAATTTTTAAAAGATAGGCTTTTATTTATTTTTTGTGGCTTTAGCTTCATACGAAATAAACATTATTTTGTTGCGGAATTTTGGCTGCGATGTTGGTATATTTTAAAATTTCAGTAGTGAGTGGAATAAAAGCTTATAATAAGCTCTTATTGATTTTTTGTGGCTTTAGCTTCATGAGAAATAAATATTATTTTGTTGCGCAAGGTTGACTGCAGTATTGGTACATTTTAAAATCGCAGTAGTGAGTAGAATAAAAGCTTATAATAAACTTGACAAGGGAAAGATGACTTTATAAACATAATTTTGAAGAATAAAAATAGAGGCCATATGAAAAGAATAGCATCTTTAAATGAAGTACTAAAAAGTAAAAACAAAACGGAGGAGTTGAGGAAGGACGAAAAGATTATGGTCAAACTTGATCAGCAGCCAGCAGTGGGCACCTTCGTTTCCAGCATGAGCATTCAAAGAGAAAAGAAAATGCCTGCGCAAGAAATGGAAAAATAGGCAAATATTCAATAAATTAATTTAAACATTTGTTTTGAATATTTTATGAGAAAAAATGGAAGCGGATAAAAATTTTGATCTAAATAATAATTAGGTCTGTTCAATATTCCCAAAAATACTGAACTTTCAGAATGTTTTAAACAATGAAGGCTGAATTTAGAAAAGTGTCAACCAAATTCTCCGAAAAACCTAACCGGAACTACCTAAAAAATTTATACCATTTGCATTTCTTGCGCAGTTAAGGACAAATTGGAAATGATTTTTGTATTTGCTGGAACATTATGTATTTGGTCGAGTACTTGTTAGCAACACTGGTTTCATCAATAATACGTCTACATTGTCCTTTATTATAGTCTGTTATTTCCTTCATTCTGTGCTGTTATCATATAAATATCTAATGTCATTTTTTATCAATAAACTCATATACGGTGCCATACACAGGTGTTTAATATTATTTAATTCATTTTATTTATTAAATTACTTTGTCAACCATTCATCATCAATATTCAAGAGTTCGTTTATCGGACGTCAACCCACGATGTCCAGTAGTATATTTTTATTTTTATTCTGTTAAATAAACATCATCCTTACCATGATTTTTTTGTGAAATTTGTTTTCGCCTCTTTTTTAGGCTTAGTATCCTACATGATGGGGGCTTAAAAATGGTTTACCTAGTTTTTATGTTTGTAGGTATGTAGTAGCCTATTTTAAAAACGTCTTGGATTTAGCGTATTTGATTTTGAATGTATAGGATGGATAGATACATATGCAATGAATTTTTATTTATTTTGTATTTCTGACTTTCATCTTCGAATCTTCACGAAATTTCAATTTTCATAACTATTTTGTGTTCCAATAAAATAGTATTTGTATTGTCAAATCGAAAAAGGTAAAAGTGTAAGTAAAGTAAATTCAATTTTTTATTTTTCATTTCTTTTTGAAACAACTGAACGATTTTTATGAATATATGAAAAGGTCGTCATTATTATCTATTCGAATGCAACCAACAACCGAAAACCATTTAACCCAACAGAATTGAAAATTATATGGCCTTGGGCAGTTGTTCAAAACGGTAGCTGGAACTTCCCTCCTACCGAAGATATTAAATTTCAACGAACATTTTCAGTCACTTCCATATCGAGATGAAAAAACGAAAATTTTCTCGAGTAGGTACCTATAATGAAGGTCTTCGGGCAAAATCAAAAAGAGAAAAAAGTAAAATTGCATTGTAACAATGGCTGGTAATATTGGCGAAACACGATTCGTGTTCGATGAATTTAAAACCGTCGATTTCGTCTATTTTATTCGAATAACAATCGTATTTGATTTGAAACCTGCAGTATTCTTGTGTTCTAAGATATTAAAAATCCGAGACGAGCAGCCGAAGAATGGGAAGTGTAGGGAGAAAGGTGGAACTGATGGAAAAAAAAAAAAAAAAAAAGCGCAGATATTTCAGCTGGTGCAAAATAAAATCAAAGAAGAAATAATAGCCCAGCGTTGACGAATGGAGTGGAAATCATTCACATTCGAACAAGAAATTGATAATTACTTTTAAACCTGCCCACCAATTTGTGAGCCACCGTACCACCAACTAGATATTTGAGCTGATAAAAGAGATGATGAAATGAAAAAGCACTTAAATGAAAATCGTCTGTTCGGAGGAATTTCAACAAATAAATGAGTAGGGAAAATAATAAGAAAATATGGGAACAACTTAATGAAATATTTTTATAAAAAGGACGTAGGTAAGTGGAGGGAAAAATGGAAGAATTACTGCCCATAAGTTGATTTTTAAAAGAGGAAAGAAAAAAAGAAAATATTTTCGATTATTTTTTCTTTCTTTCTTTTGTGTTTGACCTATGGAACAAAGAAATTGAAAATTTCATTAAATGGATCTGAAAAAGTAGTTAATGGAAAGGCCTCAAGTTTCGATTGAACCCACAAAAAAAGTTAAGGAAATATGTGCCATATCGCATGTATCAGAAATCGGAGGCGCAACTATACATTACTCCTGCGAGTTTTTTCCAGCCAGGCTTTAATTAAAAATTTTCCTCTTATTCTTGGCATTTGACAAAGACGCACTTTTTCTGCAGTGTTCAAAGTTGTAGTGAAAAAAACGTAACTACGGTTCCTTAATTGGATTTTATATTGTATGATGAAATTTCCGAGAAGTAGGCCTACTGAAGAGTAAACATTAACTTCGCAGAATTCGACGTAGCATTGGGTTCGCCATTCATGGGATATGTAGTTGGATATTATTATAACTGATATAATAATCATTTTGGTTTTTGATAAGAATCTAGTTAATGGTTTCGTTTTTAGTGTGAATTTCATTTAATTTTTGAAACTGGTTTCTCCATTTCATGAAAGTCTGTAATACTTATTTTCATGTTTTTTTCTGTTTTTTTTTTTTTACATTTCTAAATTTTATAATTCTGTTTTAGTTGATTTCTGGTTCATTCGTATTATTCGGAATTCTTTAAATTCATAAAAAAGTCACAGTCTGTTTTTCTATGGGTTGGTTTTTACCAATTTGTAGGCTAGATAGGTACGTGCATCTACTTTCGCTTTTAAGCTGTTGTCAATATAAAAATATCCATCTTGCTACCTAATTCCAAATAATTTTTAACTATCAACACAACATTAATTTTATTAATTTTTTTAGTGATTCTTATGATCATAATGTGTACAGTATTTATCACTGGTTTCGGTGGAGTTTCCATAATTTTTCCTTGTTTTTGTTTCTGGCTATTTTTGAATAATTTTTTGAAAACAATTATAATTTTTTCCAATTCTCGCTAATTTTTACTATTTCATAGTTTTCTCTTCGGCTTAAAATCAATTCAATTAAAGCTGATTTATGTAGTTATAAGACCAGTTAATGTCCAAGTTTGACGGATTAATGTTGTCCAGATTGGAAATTGTTTAAATTAATTTTTTTTATTCATTCAATCAAACTTATTTGAAAATATTTTTCTCGCTTGATTAATTTTACAAACTGAAAATACCTGACTAACTACACATAATTAATATTTTAATTATTCGATACTTCTTAATTATTTTTCTCTTGCTTTGTATTTGAACATTATGGTCAACATATTTCCTAACTGGACACTATAATACTAAATACCGATTTGTGAGTTGATCCATTGTTTTTTTGAAAGCTGTAGCTGTTGGGAAATATATATTTTTCAGTAAATACTAGTTAGCTACACTGATTGTACGTTTTTACTGGTGATTCTTCATGTTACTCTGCTACATACTCACTTCATCTGTAATTAGCTGTAGAATTTGTAATCACACTCCTTGTAAAATATCTCAATAAACTAAGATCGGTTGTGATGGTTCCGTATTTTCTGTTATAACAATATACTTTCCTTGTTTATTTCTTCACATACAGAGTGAAAATTATTCCAACGTCTTATAAAAAAAGGATAATAATTATTAAAATGTCTTCAAACTGGATTAACATTTGTCAACAGATAATCCATAATATCCCACAAATTTTAATTTGCAAATCAATTAATTTTTTAACGTTCTTCTGCCATACTAAAATTTCCTGCCTAGTATTACTATTATTGCTATATATTCCTCATTATAAAAATTTTCAAGTTATACAATACGAAAAATACAAAATAAATAATTGCCTACAGCAAACCCCAGCAACAGAAAACTGCCAGCTACAATACACAAAATATCTTGTCCTAGTAAACTCCATTATTTTACTTTTATAGTTTGTTTCAATGGAGAAGATATTTTTCAAAGGCACGAAGAAGCGGTCTCGAATGAATGTTATTGAAGTTAAATTAATTATTGCTTGGCAAAATGAAAAATTTTCCCATACAAACGTATTCTGTTTCACATCCAGTGTGAATACTTATCCTTTCTTCTCCCCACGTTAGCCGACGATGACCACAAACTGTGTATTTCGGGTAGTAAATTATCTTCTTTTTTGGAATGGATTACATGTTGAGGAGAATTGGCTACAAGAAATCTGGCTTCTACAAACCGATTTTGGTGCCAAGTGAACCCAAAAACTAACTACAACAAATTAATTCACCTGTGATTTCCTTATAACTTTCATAAAACAAACCACTTTATCCATCCAATCCTAATATTCTTTCAGTGGTCACTTTAGTGTTCCTAAAAATCACCACAGGTTATTTAATCAGTGTACAATATTGCATTTTAATGACCAGTGAGAGTAAAAATTAATGTCAATGTATAGGTATCTTTGATGGTTAGTACTAAAAAATTTACAATCAACATCATTTTATAGGCCCACATGTCAATTACAGCCCTATCTTTTTATTATACCAATCTAATGGTTATAACAATAATAGATTAAATGACAGTGGTGTAAAGTATTCGAATAACGAGGCGAAGTTTGCGAAGCCAGAAGAAGCCAAGTGACGTAATCGCCAAATTGATCGCATGTCGTTTATACTGTTTTAATTTTAGATGAGACTAACTTTAAACTGCAACTTCGCTCAGACTTATGCAGCAAATAGGTCCAAAAGTTACCATTTCACCAATGATCTTCTTACCATAACAGTTTCATAGTCTTTAATTCAGCTTTCTTTTTTTACACGAATATAAATTTGAAAAATGAGAAAAAACTCTAAATTTGGTTGACACAGGTGTGGAAAACAACTACCTACTGCGGAAAATGGTTGTTCTCCGCTTCTGCTTGTCTTCATTAACCCTGTCATTGTAGGATGAATCTGAATGTTAAATGAGCATTATTTCAAAAGCAAAAGCACTGTTGGTATGAAGTATTTTCTACTCATCTGAAATTAAACAAATTTAACATTTCCTTGGAATTAGTTGTGGCCTATTTCTGCTGATCTATTCTGCTTCCCAACTGTGGTTTATCAATTACTTATTCATTCTAAAAAATATGTCGGTTTTAGCCAGTGTTTAATAAAACCCACTGTGCTCATCTACTACAATTCACTGATCGATTTTCTCATCAATACTGATTTATAATAATTTTCATTTACCATAGACTAATTTTGTTCGTAACTTCAAATGCCAGATTCCATCCAGGATCGACCATCACATAGGCCTGTGCACAATTAATCTGCTCTCTTCTCAAACATGTCATTTCTAATTACCAATATAATATTCTTCAACGCCTTAAGATGCTGAAGCCTTTCACCAACCAGCCAAAAAATTGTTATTTTTCGTAGTCTACTTGATTTTATGTACCGAATTGAAAAAAATAATTTTTTCATTTCTTTAATTTCATAGTATAAAAGGATGATCTGGAATGAAAAACTGTCAACCTAAGGAAATCTAATTATTTTGATAGAATCCAAATTAAAACTTCCATCATTCGAGCAAACTTTCTTATTAAATTTATAAATTTTTACCAGGCACTTCTAATACTACAGCCAATTTCATATAAATTTCGTGACTAAGGTGCTCATCGGCAATAGCCAGTCGTCGATTTTAATTCACACCAGTTAAAATAAGAAAGTCAGTATTTCAGTTAAAACAAACGTTGCCTAGCCGAAAACTGTTACTATAACTATGTGCGTGTACGTGTGTGTGTGTGTGTGCTAGTTTTGGCTTAAATTTTTATGAAAAACTCGTTTCAACATATTTTGGGTTTCGACTTCGATATGTTAGCGATAACTAAAGTCGAAGAAGAGCTATTGCCCACTCCAGTATCGACTAGTGAAAATTAGATGCGGCCAAAACCGTGTACTCAGTCCCGTTGTGTCTGGTCAGTTCTAAAATAATTGACCAAATTCTAGCTCTGACGCTAATATAAATGGACCGTATGAATGAAAAACCGTTGTAGACCTACTCGGTTACATATACGTACACGGGATAGATGAAAAAAGTACCTACTAAATTTTCCTACGTTCCAGCGTGTTAATTCTTTTGTCTGTTGTTTTTTTTTTTTTTTTTCCCCTATAAACGCGATTGTTGAAAGTTCTAAATGTGTAGTTACTCTTGCATTTTTTTCTAACCTCTCCATCCTACCAATGAAAGTATCGCATTTTTCTGTCGGCCGTAAAAACCTATTCCATGTTCCAACGCAACATTCTTCTTTTGTTTTTCCCATTTAGTTTTAGTTCTTCGTAGGTAATGCGAAAAAAATTCACATACGAGAAAAACTTCCTCATAGAAAGGCTATACATACAATGTTGCATCGTAATAAATGCACTTTTAATTGACTTTTTTGTTTTCCTATTTTGAACGCTATAGATGTAGGTAACAAGAATATTGTTCTTCTTGAATCTTTGATACATTCTTTTATTGAGAAAATGTCAAACAATTACGTGTTTCATTATTTCGCTTTTCTCGTTTCAAAGCTTCGGTTTTTTTTTCATCTTTTTTTTTTTTTGTTGAATATTGTAAGTACTTACCAACCATCTTTCCTTTCTGTTCATGTTGAGACGATTTAAATCTTTCACGAAAGAAATTCGCAATAGCTTTTTAAAAACAGAAGGATTTCTTTAACGACAAAGTAATTAAGAATTAATTTGTTTTATTTCGAAACTAGAACCTCGATTGTAAATCTCGTTCACGTCAGTTTTTTTTTTTTTGCGTTCGCTCTCTGTATTCTGTATTCTTTTTTCCTGTTTTTTTTTTTTTTTTTTTTTTTTTTTACTTTTTCTTCTAATTGGGGAGTTTTTCGAAGTTAAAACGAGAGAATCCAAAATTAACGAAGGAAGTTGAAGCATCAAAGTATTTCTTAATTTCGATAATTCTTCCAACGGAACACGAATAATGAAGCCAATTGTTGCAAATGAGTTTCTACTTTTACTTTGATTTACTTGGCGAATAAAAACACTGATAAAAACAGACTTCCGTCGTTGGTTTTTAGTGCTCTTTGCTCGCACTAATACGGGCGTTCAAGTAATGAAAAGAATTTTGTGAATTAATCATTCGAATATGTTTTAATGAAGACTGCGAAATTTTAGTCATCAAGATTCGATTAAATCGACTGAACGATTAATTTTCAATGTTTTTGTGCGTAAAGTAACATATTCCTTTAAGAATACTTTCACCGTCAAGTCATTCAAACATATTGAGAGTATTTAGAAAAGGGAACAGAATCTCTCCCAAAGAGATAGCTACAATAAACCTCCAATAAGGGAAAACCCTCTCAGCCTCTCGAAGCACTTACAAAATAAATTCTGTTTCGTTCATCTTAAACCAATTTTCCATGTTAATTCGCCTCTACACGTAAAAAAAAGGGTTCCTCGATAGATGAAAAAAGTTTGGAACTGAGACAGCCTCATTTACCTCTATAACTGAAATTCTGTAACAGTATATGGGTTGCAAAATGAAACACGACAGTGGTATGTTTTGATAAATGTGTAATATTGAAATAATATTACAAGAGTATGTTTATAGTTTCGATGAAAATAAGAGATCGTTTGTGCGGAACATTAGACTAATAACTGAGGGCGATAGTTTGAGTGATTTGAATTAGGTGTCGTGTGAGATATGAGTTTGATTGAATGTTCAGGAAAAAACATTGGGATAAAACCAATGAAATATGAAATATATGACATAAAGTGGGAGTGTACAAAATATTACTAGGAATCAGAATAAGTGTAGAGTATTGAAATATATTCGGAGAAAAGGTGGCATCATTAATATAGATGGAAACAGTTCGTTGAAAGGAAATAGTGATGTCATAAGACAAGTAAAGACCTGAAAAGACAAGTTCGGAATTGACTGAAATGAGGTAAGCAAAAGGAAGAATAATTTTATACGAAAATGTGGTGAATGATATAGCCAATAGGCCCAGTGATACTCTGACCACGAATTCCGGTTCTAACATTCAATAAACATGATTAAGTGTAGTTTGTTGCCTTATCAGATACCTGGGATGGTTTGTTTTTCCCGATAAAAATTGAAGTTCATCGTGTACCAAAGTTTTGTATCTTTGCTATGGTTTTCGTTTATGGTATATAGCAAAATGTACGAATCAAAATTTGAACAGCCTTTTATCCTATTTATTCACGAAAGTTCCATTATTGTTTATCGGCGAAGTGAATTACAACTTGGAACAATTATTCCATAGAACAATGAACACGAAAATTAGCCTCATCTCAAACATTGCCTCCTCATATCATGGAGTAAGTGTACCAATAGCCCACCGAACCGGTTCTTATTTCAAAATCCTTCAATCTTGTCTACGAGTGAAAACAAAAAGTTGAAAAACTTCTTTCTTTCAAATAAATTTTTCCATTTTCCAATGGTTTCCGTTAAAAAAAAATTCATTTAAACTACCAAAGCGTAGGGTTGACATTTTGTCGTTTACCATAATAGCCGTATCCAAAACAAGAAAAAACAAAATCCGTAAAATTCAACCTAATGGAACATCCGTTTGAGAGTAAATTCGAAAACAATTTTTTTTTGTTTTTATCTCCCATAATTTTATCCTCACGTATTTCCTCTCTTCCTTTCTCTTCAGTCGAGTAAAAAGGTTTTTTGTGCACGACTAACCTCGACGAAATAGCAAAAAGTGAATGACATTTTTAAAATTGTTCGCAGTGATTTTTTTTGTTTCCTTTTTTGTTTTCTTTTACATCGATTGAACGATTCCTGGATGTTAAATTAACGAGAATAATTTCTTTCTTCGCCAATACTCCAAATACAATTTATCCTCCTATTCGACTTTCTTTTTCACACTCGGTTTTTCTTGCAATTTTTCTATCTAATAGCGAACACTCGATAAATTTATTTTGACAAAGTAAAAAAAAAAAAAAGAAATAGAAACATCCACCATCAACAACAACAATTGGCATCTTTGTTTATTACAATCGGTTTCATTTGCGAGTTATACCAGAAATTTATTTCGTGTATTTCCGTCAGTTATTTCGTTCATATCAACTTTCGTTGGCACCTTTTTATTTGCTGAACGGCTCACAGAACTCATTTCACGTCAGCGTACTAAAGAAGTGAAATATTTTCATAAACGTTTCACGATTTGACGTGAGAACAAGTCAGAAGAGTTTGGAGTCCGCAGACTCCGGATCGTTTACGTTGATGGCTTATTGACATACTGCGTACAGAACTTGGTAATATTTTATTGTCTTCTCTTGGCTTTTGTCCAGAAACATTAATGATATCAGTGTAGGTACCGAATACCAGAAAAGGATGGGGAGCTATTGGCCTTCAGAAATTTATCCAAAGTTAATTGGGAACGTTGTTTAATTCGATACAGTAAGTACCGAAATAAAATAAAACTAGATTTCTTTTTAATGTTGAAAAATAACCATTCATCTCGTAAATGGTTGTTAGATTAGCCCAATGAACCAATGAATCGTCGACAATTTTGAAATGCCTTACAACAAAAGGTACCTAATGGCTGAAACATCGTTTCTACTAAATTACCACATTAACTTATGCCAGTTTATTCAGTTTCGTTGTCCGACAATTATTGACTTTGACAAGTGTTTCTATCCTAAAAATTAAGATCTGTCGAAAAGTTCAAAAGTTGCTTTGAAAATTGTACAAAATTTCAACAAAATTGAAAGAAAAACTTCCGAGAAAATTAAAAAAAAAAAAAAAAGGAAAAATTCAGATAAAAATGTTTAAAAATATTTTTTTTGGTTTCACCATTTTGTGTGGGTAAGAGATAGCAGCGTATTGATGTAATGAACACCAAACAATAGTATTAGTACTGAGAAACAGTGACTCATCCAGAAGGAGCGATTTGAGTGATAGATTACCCTCTCGACTTTTTTGCCCTTATATTTATGAGTAGTGGGAATTATCAAAAATGAATCACTATGGTGAAATTATTATGAGATTTTAGATTGGTTTTAAATACCTCCCTTGATAAAATCCTGGATGCGAAATTCGAATCAACTATTTCACTACTATATTTATTGACTTTTAAAGTTGCCTCACAGTGTAAATGTGAGATATTTCGAGACTCACTTTTGTACCAAGATAGTAAGAATTTTTATTTTTATAGTTAAGGCAAGTAATGAGGTGTCTGGTTATTTACCTTGTAATATCAATCAGTTTAAAATGTACTGGGATTTCAGTTTTTTCTATTTTTCATAAATGAATCAAAATTTTCTTCAATCATGTTAACATAATTTTACAAACCACCAATTCTTATCATATGATTGATTGAACCCATGGCTACATGGATCACACGTTACGAGTCATTAAACATTATATTTTATCACTGCCAGAGTGCGTTTTATATTTTTCCAACAAATTGTCAAATTTCCCTCACGGTTTTCAAAGTTACTCTATTTTAAGGTATGTACCTACCAGTAAAATTATGAAAAACTGAGTAAGTAACTGAACTAATAATTATTTGGTTCAATTTTCCAAAATAGAAACAATACCGTCTCAAATTTTAATTTCAACCGATTCTTTTGTACTTTTTTTTAAACTTGGATTTTTCACTTCTTCTCATCCCTAATAATCAAATGAGAAAGTGGAAACATATCGTTGAAAATTCATTATCATAATTGGATAGGCGATTATTAAGAGGAAAAATTTCAGATTTCAACCATAAGCTACAAGGAGGGAAAAGTTGAGGGGAATCAATGTTCATGTGTCAAGCAGACTACAAACGTAATGTTTTTCGCGTATAAAATAATGGAGACTGAAGAATACAAACTGTGGTAGAAAAACCATTGCTTAATGCTGTAGGAGCCTCACATGGAGGTGGAAAAAGTAGCTTTCAGAGAATTTTATTAATCTACTGCAGAAACAACATGAAGAAACTAGCTAAAATTTTAAGGTTGGAGTATTTATGGAGCTAGTTCTTCTTTGTGCCACCAAGGACAAGGTAGGAATAAATTTATCTAAGTTTTTACGTTTTTATTGGAATTTAAAAATAAATTATAAGAAGTGATGTCAAATAAGAAAATACACTAATTGTTTCCTTAAAAATAAAGGAAATACGACTGTAGAATTTGAATACTACGGGAGTTGTTCAATTGTAAGACCATAGGTTCGGTAATATTTTTTTAGTAGGAATACACCAGATAGAAGTCTATGTTATAACTTATGAGACATTGCAAAAAGAAATACCTATATTGGAAAATAATTTTTTCTTAAAAAACTTGAAAGTTTTGGTGCTTTAAACAAATCATTATGAGAATATGTTTCGCATGCCAAACTTTTTCCAGAGCCTATCGTCTGGAATGTTTTGCAGGATTAGATACAGATTTTCAAAAAACTGAGGACTATAAACTAATGTTAATTATTTGAATTGAAAATTCATTATATTTATTACGAATGAGAACTTGGAAAATTCTAAAATTTCTAAAATGATATTTTTTGTTCAGTAAATTGAGCTCATTTGATTCAATGCGTCTGGTGTAGTGGTTACTCCTTGGCTCAAATTTATTTTCTATTGAAAACCCGAAATTTTATTCGATATTAGCCAGAACCTTATTAACCAAAGAATAACGAAATCCAACTTACTTTATCTCTAATTTCTTGTCTCATTTTCTCTCGTTCTTCTTCCATTTTTCTGTGTTTTTCTTTTCGCCTTTCTTCAGCTTCTCTGATTGCTTCTAATCGTTCCCTCTCTGCCTCTTCTTCCTTCTCTTTGTCTTCATCATTATCACCGTCTCCGCCAACCGCTCCTGGAATGAAATAAAAACAAATAAACAACCAATGTAACATTTTTCATTTCTGTAACTACTGAAAAATAGAACTGAAAACCACAAGTCAATATACAGGCAAAATCATTTTATTGGTATCAGTTGTTATTTATTCATCTTATCGAATTTCCAATGTCATTTTCTTATCCTTGTATTATTTTTTTTTATTTTATTTATTTTTTGACATGGTCGTATAATAAAACTTTTTTACTTGTCAATGTTCGCAAATACAAAACCATTAATCGTTGGGAGAAATAAAAAGAGTAAAAAAAAAAAGAAAAAAGAAAAAAAAGAGCAGACAGACATGGAAGAAGATAGAGCAAGAAAAATCGCACAGAAATCAAAATTACGTTAAAATTAAAATTTAACGCCAGAACACGTCATTGGAAAAAGAGCGCTGAGAGAAAAAATAGGAACCGGTATGAGCTGAGAAGAGGAAAAATGTCTGGACAAGGCTTATCAATCGTGAAAACGACGACGCCTTTTTCCACATTGTATGGTGTTATACAGCAACTTTCAGAATGGTCGAGGAACGCATAAAATAAAGATATTTTTCAATGCTCGTATTCATCAATCACGTGTGACAACTAAAGCATTTCTCAGAAACCAGCTGCCTGAGTGTAAGATGCCATATCGACGAGAAAACCAACGTAAGTAAAGAAAGACTAAACCACCCAGCGGCAGAGGAGGAAAGCAACGCACAACATACGAAAAACTGGAATACGAAATAAATACGAATAAATTGTTGCCATCCTTGAGAAGAATGAGATTTATTCATCCGCAGCTTGGCCTTGACTTTTTTTCATTTATTAAATAGAAAATCTACGACGATAACATCGCCTTTATAAACCGTACTATTTTACTCGAACTCACGCACCGTGACAGTTCCCAATTGTATGGAAAATGTTTAAAATCGTGTGCCCAATAGTGGAACGACGACTTAAGCTGGACTGATAATTGGGAGAAATTGAAAAATGACCATTACATTATGATTTGGATTAAAAACCTCATAATACAATTATCGATTAATCACTAAAAATGTTCTGAATTGGCCACGTACAAAATAACCAACTTTTTCATACCTTTCTTCTACACCAGGAATTCCCACATAACTGCAACAAAATCTTGACAACCTACTCTATTTTTTTTTGCAAATTTTGCTTCTCTATAGGACTTGATACACCAGACTGAAACTTTCTTACTCCTCACTGAACATGGTTTATAATTTGGCTCGGCACCTGAAGAACATATAGATTGAATTCAACCATTAGAGTAAAATGTGATTAAGTGTTTCACAAGTTTAAGTAGACCACTACCAGTTCCACAGTGCTAAAAAGTTGGTAACACCGAATGGTGATGAAAACATATAGATAACTAACTTTAATGCCGATATAAGTGTGTTTGTAGCATTGGTGTCACGTGTTAGTCAGATAATATTTGATAAAATAAGAGATACCACTGCAAAAGTTTTATTATATTTAATTCTCAAATTTGGGTGGAGGATACTAAATTTAGGTGAATATTTAATTTTATTGCTGAAATAATTAAGATATAGGTTAAATTGGATGATATGACTATTATAGCTTTCGTTCAAAAATAATGCCATACTGACAAGGAAATGAAAAGTCAAAAACATATGTGTAGGCTCATATGGATCAACTCATGTTGGGGTCAAGTGGACCATTTTTCAATTCCTCATCTTAACGAATTATTTTATTTTTTTGTCGGAATAATGAAGATATGGGCTAAATTATATTATGACAAGACCATTAGCTGCTTGCCAAAATGTAATGTAGCACCAACTAGGAAATGAAAAGTTTAAAAAGTGTGTGTGGGTTCATGTGGATCAGTCGTTGTTGGGGTAAAGTTGACCATTTTTCAATTCTCTATTAACTGTAAAACAAAAAGTAAAAACAGTGCGTGTGAGATCATTGGATCAATTATAGTTGAGGTATAATGGGTATTTGAACATGCATTAGTTCTGGTAGAAATTAACATGAAAAATCAAAAACTTTTTATAATTGCCCACTTGACCTGACTTTTTTTACATTTTCATATTTGGCTAAGTCAATTATCAGTTTAAGTGGACAACGAGACAGCATAATTATGAAAGCTAAAGATATTCTCTATCAGATAAAACAATAATGCGATTCTCAGATAATTATATCATATCCTGAGTAAATGACTTCCAAAAATTTTTGATCCACTTGACCCAATTTTATCCTTCTACAGTTCGTATTATAAAATAGAAATCTCTCGATTTCATGTGTGTCAAATAATTTTTTTTTTCCTCTATCTAGGCGCATTAAGTATAACATATAGGTAATCTATGAAAAGATAAAAATAACTCCACAAACGATTACAGTTAACAATCAATTTCATTTAATAATAATTATGTACATTCTCTTGAGTAACTCAAGATAACTGATAACAACTAGGTACCTACCTAGTAAATTATACATTGTATTTATCATGTTGGGAGGAGATAATAGCTAAGAATATCGCCGCGTAGTACTTTCAATAAAATAGTAAATAAATAAACAGACAGCGTAACATAAGCATATAAATGCCTAACGTATGGGATAATGCATACTACGTATTATCACATACTTTAAAAGTAAAAAATTTAGACAGCTTTGCTGAGTTGTATACAAAAAATTTATTTTGAAGAACTTTGATTCATTGTCAAATACTCAAATTACATTACTTGAGAAACATACCCTATATGCAGACATAAGCTGATATGCATGAAAGTATTCTATTTCAATGAAACTGAGTAGGTAGTTGTGTTACCACTGTAGGTAACGTCTCTCAGTGAAACAAATAGTAAGGTTATGACTCCCACGTCATTATAAAGTTTTGACACTCCCACTTTTACTTTGAGTTTGAATTTGAATTTGCTGCAAATATCTATTACTATCTTTACGCTTTTGTTTCAAAATAAAGTTGTCTCTCTAAGAAATAAAAAAAAAAAGTCCACTCTAATCCTATGGTCTTTTCAAAGCTAGCCTACTCATCCGACGAGGGATGACGTTTTTTCCTACATTTGCATGATATTTCCTCATACTTTTCTGCTTGTTTTTCTAAATGAACGTGACAAGTTTGAAAACAATTCCGCAATAATTTTCCAAAAAAAAACAAAAAATAGCAACAACAATTGTTCTTCCACATCGCATACAAATTAATTTCGAATCCAGAACAAAGTTTAAATATCTTAAAATATATTATAACAGAGAAAATTTTATTCATTTTTTCCTCTTCTCTCGTCCCTTTTGACGAAAAGTAAGGTTAAAGGTTGCTTTCTTTCCGAATGTCTGAAAATTTTGAATTCACATTGATTATGTTTCAAAATTTTTAGCTTGTCATCTTTTTCTTCGATGATTACGACAAAAATTGCAAACATATATGAATAGAATACCAAATTTAAAATTTACTGCATCGCATACATATTCAACAATTCTTACACATATCTACATAATATTTTCTACTATTTCCATTAGCACCGGCTCGGTATTATTTATAGTAATTGTGTAACGAAGATAATCTGGACACCAAAAAAAATTATGAATATCAACAAAGACAAAAAAAATTAATTAAATCCTGCCTTAATGCGCTTCCAAGAGATTTTCATAATGACAGTGCGATAGTAATTAAAATATTTTAATTAATTTTAGTCAAGAATGTTAACTTCGGTAGGTAGGTATATTAGATGAGCGCTGCTTGCAAAAAATTAATTCGAATGAAAAAACTCTAGTGCAGCAAGATATACGCTGGAAAATCAGATTTTCAAATCTCGTCAAACATCATTTATCATTTCTTTATTTAAAACAATAATTTTTCAAATGATTAAACAAATGAAATTAGTAGCTGCAGTACTAAACAAAGGAAATTTTTGTTAAATTTCGCCAAACTGTCAAAGAAATTAATAATAATCTGTATCTTCCAATTAGAAAATTACAATCTGACTCGACACATACTTAATGTTTGATGAGTGGACGTCGAAAATGGAGGGTGGGCGGAAATGGAACCAACCAAGTACATAACAGACAAGGTTTGTGTTAGAGTTGGAAGGTTAGAGGGATTGCATTGCCAACAAGAGCTTTATGGTGAAAATGGAAGTGAAACTACAGCCAACCTAGACGAAAATACTAGTTGCAGTTCTAACGAAAAATCAGCTCAGCAAAATTACATCCGTGATTTATGCACAGAAGGCCTTTCGGCCCTTCGTAGACTCAAACACAATTATTAAAGGAAGTGATACAAATTTGGAATAGGCAACTAATTCGAAATAGTAGGTTTTTGGGATATGTATGCCATGCTCCCTGGTAAAAGTTGACCTTACTAATGTATTAGTAAAGTAAACTGATACAAATAATCGAATCTGGGCTGCCACGATTGTTTAATGAATGTTATCAGCTGAACTTTGGTTTTGTAATTTCGAAAACGTTTCATGGCCATTCCTAAAAATTATTTCTACTTGATTGAAACAAATTAAATTTAGTAAACAAAAATTTATACACACACAGGTAGGCTCAAAAGTTTTGAACAAAAATGGGTGTAGGATAGTGAGATGACTATGCAGTCAAATTCACTGCCTTTAGCTGAAGAATATGTAGGTTCCAGGTTCGATTACTCAAACGGACAAAACTTATAACTGATAACCGTCAACCTGTGTTGGACATGCACGCACCCTAGTGGTGCATGGTGAAACTCAACTCTCCTTCCTATCTCGAGTCACCAATTGATGGCGTCTTATGTAGTGGAAATAGAACCCATATAGGTAGTAAAAGTCTGTATGTATAGGTATAAGAGATATTTCTGGCTCGACCCAATCTCTCACAGCATCTAATGTCATTCAATTTGTGTTGAGTCTCTCTAAGGGGAGTGTGTGGGAAATGCCATACTTTGCTCTATACAAAATACATTTACCAGTTATAGTCGGCTGTGAGATGGCTGTGCAGTCGTGTTCACTACTTTTAGCTGGCAAATATGTAGGTCCCAGGTTCAATTCCCTGAACTAACAAAACTTAATTTGTGAAATCGTGCCAGTTTTTCTAGAATAGATAAAGAAATGATCAAAAATTTAAATTTTATTCGCTAACTGATATATTGAAAGTAATTACAGCAGGTGGAAAAGAAAAATTGGCTATTTGAATGGAGCTAAAAAATTTGTACTAATTTCCTGAATCTGTGTTTTAAAAAAGAGAGTCCCAGTAAAGCTGCTACTACAAAGATAGAACAAAAAACTTTCTTATCCTCTCAAGTAGAATAATAATTACGGAATAGTGTTTATAAGGTGAGAAAAGTTTTTTGTATCGATTCGCCCTGTATTTCGAATTTTAATAAATTTTTTTTTACCAAAATATGATTTTTTATATTTTACATTACAGATATTTCCAATTTGGTAATATGTTACCTTCAATTGAGGGATAAATTCTGCACATTTTAATCATCATTTTGGGCAATTTTCATAAAAAATTAATTTTTTTTGTGAAGTTACTGAATGAAAACCAACTGGTATTCCGAATTTATATCCACTCCTCTAGGTTTTTCATCTTATAATTAAAATGGACCTTTTCGAGCATTTTGTTCCTGAGCTCTTTTCCTTGCAGCCGCCACTGAAAAGCATAATTTTTGCGTAGCAAAATAATGAAACAAGCCTAAAAACAACAACCCAGATGAAAAGTACTACTTTTTATTAGCTAGAAGTTGAGAAAATGGAGGAAAAAAAACTAGGTATCACAAACACTGGAAGTTCATTTAGTTGGTACTACGTTTTTAAATATCTTAGAAAATAATTTATGGAGTTAACAGCATAATATTATGTACGACGAATTTCGGAAAGAGTGAGTTTTATCAAAAACACTGCGTAGCTGTAGTCTTTATCTTGATTTGTTTTCATGTCATTAGAGCTGAGAAAAGCACTAATTTCACTCTCATTTCTTATTAGGTTTGCATTGAGAAATATAAAAACAAAATAAATTTACAACTGGAAAATGGCTGATTGTACCAGAAGGTGTTCGAACTCCGTGGAAGGTATGAATCAGCGATGAAATCTTGAACAAAATCAAATGGATACGCGGACAACCGGCCCTTAGAAACGTATTAAAATCATGCAACGTGTTTCATCATGTTCAATCTTCATTGATGATTGCTCATCGAAACTGACGAAAGAAAAAGGAACGCTTATCATAAACAAATACCTACAATAAACAACAAAAAATTCGGCGTTTTCTTTGTTTTGGCAGTCAAAAAAAAAGACATTCGTTCATTTGGAGAGCAGAAAAAAAAGAAGATGAGGTCGAAACGAAACGATTCAAGTGCTCGATGGTTTAATTTGATCTTGATGAAATACCCTCGTGAATACAGTGGCACACATAAACTGCACACCATCCATACGACGATATACCACCGAGTTTATTCGTATTCGTCACGAGCAACGCAATTATTCGCGAATGTCAGCCAGTTAAAACCTTCGGAAGTGGAGAGACAAAACTCTAAGAATAATTATGCTCAACAAATGTGTCATATTCCTTTAACATATACCTACTATATTCTCACGTTTTGTTTGCCGTTTATCCTCGTAAAGGCGAAACAATACGTCTGTTTATTTCTTCAGAAATTGAACAACCGCGCGAAGACGAATTTTCGAAACGCGCCAATTGTAAATTCGAAACACGCAACGCAGATTAAAGCTAACAAATTTATTTTACGCTATTGTTTGAACAGCAACGAAGGATAGTCGTACGAATGATGGCTAAATTCAGAGTGAATCCGAAAATGAAAGGAACAGAATGATACTTTCTTTGGCTGGTATCTGTGTAGCCTTATAGGCATCAATTTGAAGCAACGTAAAATACCGAGAACAGAAAATTCACCCTCTGCGATGTAAATCGGTTTGAAAAATATCCTCTCGCAGATGGTGGCAATGAAAAATTCAAAAATTAAATGACGACACATCGAGACTGTGTAGTTCTTTTACTGATTGCTGGCACCTGCTAGTCTGTCAGTGCCACAGTGTGAAACCTAAAAAGGTAATCGACTGGTGACTCTTGCGCCAGGTCTGACAAAATGATTGTGTAGGTATAAAGCATGAGGTGTCCAAAATCGATTGCCTTGTTTCAAGAGGCTATTTCAAATCGATGAACTCATAAAGTCAACCTTTAATGTATTGTGGTGTTTAAATGCTAATGACATCACAATGTCGTAAAACTAGGGCATCATGCAGCTAAAACAATGAATCAAGGGGTCTTGAATTGTGATTTCAAGACATTTTATTTTTTTTTTACTTTGACAATATCCTTAGGCTGAATTCTTCTTGACTTGAATTAAACTTCTTCAGACTCGATGGAACACAGCTTACATTTGTCTTCATATCTCAGCAAATTAATATGACGAATCAGCAATAAGCTGGGTGGTGCGGACAGAAGAGCCTAACAAAGTTTTGATCCATAAAAGGTTCGAAATTTACAAAAACAAACAGCAGAATTATTTTGTCAAAGACTATAATTGCAAAAGAATTATAGTGTCGACAAAGCAGAACAAAGAAAAGTGTACAGCGGAAAAATAAAAAGGTAAAAAAAAAGCTATTGCAGACAACAAGTAGGGGAAACCATCAGAAAGTTGTTGTGTCTTCACCTAATTGTTTGTCTTCATAAGTGATGGTTGTGTTGTGTAAAAGACTTCTAATTATGAAACATTAAGTCTCGGAGCTTTCGGTTAAAGTGAGGGTGAGGTGAGAAAATAAACTAACATGGATGAAATCAAATCCACTATGCGCTAAAGAAGGCTCTACGCAGCCTTTGATTGACATAGCAAAGCAGTCATCTTGAACTAAGCTTGTCTTAAATTTGTCCTCAACACACCAAATTTCCTTCCTAACAGATGCCAGGAACTTCATCTGATCGTATTGACAATTTAAACTTCACCTTGTAGGTGTTTTCAAAAGATTACCTTGATTTGCGATATGTAAACTGATGAAATTAGAAATGACTTATGTGTCGTCACTACTGATCCTTTATGACGAAAGAACATCCCTAATTTTGCCTTTTGTCTTCAACTGAACCTAACCAGAATTCTAACTACCATTCTAGTTTGTCTTCAAGGTAGATCAGATTGAAGTTAATCTACATTTGAAGATGGTACACTTAATAAATTGCCTACGTGAGGACTTTAACATATGACTTGAGACTTGGACCTGCTACTATCCGCCTACACAAGAAGGATTACATTGTAAAGACGAACCTAGTACCGGGTATCGCCAGAAAAAGAGTAAATTAAAATTAGAATTTGTCTGCACAAGTTAGTACTTCTTGTTAGAGAAATTTCCCTACTTATTGTCTGCTTAATTTGCCTTCAAACATGCGGTGTCGATAATATAATAGCGAGAGGAATTAATATATGTATGCAGCCAATAGAATTGCAGATAGCAAATATACATGTTGACATACAATAGGCTAAGCGCACGTGGATGACTGATAAAATAAAATATAATAAAATATAATATGACTGCAAACTGCAAGCAAAGCGTGGAAAGGGAGAGATAAAGCAAAACAAGGTTGGCTGCATTCATGTCCATCGATGGGTTTTTGTTCATCCCCATATATCTCATGGCGCCAGTCTGTCGGATCAAACCAAATTATTTGTCTGAAGTTGTCTGAATTTGGAAGAATTGATACTGAAATAAAATGTATTAGAATCGCCTGAAAAAGAATCAGATTTTATTTCTGTCTTCATGTCTTCTTCTGAATACGAGTTTGAATTTGGATAATATAATGTCCGAATTCGAATTTTGTTTTCAAAAAATTGTCTTCAAGTTGTGACGTCATTATTTTGTCAGAAATAATTTTTATTTTATGTCCAGATCTCGGACTTCTCAAGCTGCTAAATAACTGGTTCTGTGACAATAGTAATTCTTCTGAGTTATAATTGCCGGAAGCTTATGTTATTGCAAAGGAATTCTGATAATCCAGAAATCTAACAGCGGAAAATGAGTGGGGTAAAGTGGGGTCAAGTGGACCAAAATTTTTGGAAGCAATTTAATCAGGCAATAATAAATTTGAAAATCTTGTTCTTATTTTTTTTTTTATAGAGAATATCTTTAGCTTCCATAATACTCTCTTATTCCCTACCTAAATTGATATTTGACTTTATTTTATATAAAAATGTATAGAAAGTTCTGGTCGAGTGCACCATTATAAAAAGTTTTGTTTTTTGATGCTAATTCACCCAATACCAACATGTCATATTCAGTTGCTCATTATACCCCACCAAAGGTTGGTCCATATAACCTCACACACACTTGTTTTACTTTTTATTTCCTAGTCAAATATCGAATTGAAAAAATGGTCCACTTGCCCCCAACGTAAGTTGGTTCAAATTACCCTATACACAATTATTTTTAATTTCCTAGTTAGAATTGTATTTTATTCTGGCTAGCAGCTAATGTTCTTATCTGATTTAATCTCTATCTTAATATTATTCTAACAAAAAAATTAAAATAATTTTTTATGATTAGGAATCCACTTAATCCCAACATCAATTGGCCCTCATGAATCCTCACACACTTTTTTTTTTACTTTTCATTTCGTTGTTAGTATGGCATTACTTTTGGGTAACAGCTAATGGTCTTATCAACTGATTTAACTTATTCTAATTATACCTTAATTGCATTGGCGGTAACTTAGGAGATGCTCGAGGGCCCAAGCATTCCTTGACATTTTTCAAGGGGTACTCAGTATTTCTTGGGAGAATCACCAAGAAAAAAATATACATTACGTCATATGAGAGAATTGGTAACACTGCAAAAGCACCAACCACGAGGCAAGGAAAAAAGGACGTCATTCGCATGAGAGAACTCAGAACATGAATTCAATTTTCTGTTTTCCTTTTCACATTTGTTATCAATTGACTGGAATTCAACCCTTCATCAATAACAAGTAGACAAGTGTTTTGTTTGGCGTTTTTGGTTCACATTTATATTTACCTGTACACCTGCAATTGTGACTCGTGTCTTGTGTATACTGCATTGTGTGTGATTACTTCCCCCCTGTTTTTTTTTTTGGTAAACCAGTTCATTTTGTATTTTTTATGCTACGTTATCTAACGAAATTAGATGGTGAGAAGAACGAAGACACCGAGAATGCTAACGCAAAAAGCAATACGGAAAAAAATGGAACTGATTGTACATCAACATCATATACTAAACAGTCAGAGTGCAGTGCACACTCAGAATCTTCGGAGAATGAGATCACAGAACCGGAAAAGGTTAAAGTTAAGCCAAAAGGTAAATAAAAATTGTATACATTCGCTACTACATCAATAATTTAATTTGAAAAGATGGGAATCGTAATTTCGATATTTTTTTTAATTAGATCAAGTCTATACAGCTAATAGCTCTGCCTCCATTTTTATAGGTTAAAGTTTTCAATTGAATTGGCTACGAACATTCTCCTGGCTGGCTTATGGCGAAGGTATACAGGCGGCTATTTGTTCTATATTTTCGAATATTAATTTGATATTTTGAATTTTCATATTCCCACTAGGCCTATACTACCATAATAGATATGTTATAAAAAGTCACAAATAAACACATTGTAATTAAAGAAGAAACTTCACACGAATGCTAAATGTTTCTGAAATGACGTGTGTCACAATGATTTGAAACACTCTTCGTGTCCAAGGGAGTGGAAAATGTCCCGCCATCAACCAACGGTATTTATTATCGTATAATCTCAGCTTTTCTCGTTAAAACATAAGAAAATTTCGATCGACTTGCTATCGCGTCGACTCCTACGTTGGCAGTTCATTTTGAAGTTCAAACTCAGCGTGTTTCCAAATCATTGTTGCGGTAGATGAAAAGTGCTCAAGTCTTTCGCTCCGAACTGGCGCCTACAAACGACTAGCGATTTGCTCATTCGTCTTTTGTCGATTATATTTGCCATTCGAGTTTAACGCTCGTATACCTTAACGCACATGACGTATGCAGGTAGATAAGTACGCGAGATGATGCGATGCGCGAGAGTTTCTACTCAGTTGCATCGAGAGTCCTTAGGCCACAGAGAATTATCCATCGTTTATTCAATTTTACATCCAATTTCGTTGTCGTCAAGTATTTACAATAAACGGTTTTTCCATTTACAAAAAAAAAAAAAAGAAAAAAGAAAAAAAAAGAAAAAAAGTTGGAATTTTCATGACCTACTCGTCGTGCAACGACCCGATTCAATTTTCTTCAAATAAAACGTTTTTATGAACCGACCGACTAAATCGTAATAAATTTAAATGTCAAGTTTTCTATACACAGACGCTACAGCGACGTGGTGGTTATCGTGAATATGGCAAACGTGGGTCAGTGGGGTCGAGAGGTGAACATGCAGTTGTTGTTGGAGTATCTGTACGGGTTTTCATTGCGGTGCATAAAAGATACTGTTTTTTTCTATGTAAACCTTCGTAAAATCATCGTTTCGTGTTAAAATAAGATATAGCATACCATCAGCTATGCATGGAAATATTGAACTAACGGAAAAATTTTTTTTTTCTTTCTATTTTGGTGTTTAAAAATAAAAATATAGACCGGTCACGAATCAAGTAGGTAGGTTATACATACCTATGTAGGTTGTGTACGTTATTTTTTGTTTTTTTTTTGTTTTTCGCATTCATAGATTCATATCGGTAGGTGTTTGTGAAAAACGTCGAATGAAGAAGGGGTGTTGGAAACCAGCACCAGCAAGTCTACAAAGAAACCCTTATCGGTTAGCAAGACAAATGTTGATTTTATTGTGGATTTTCTGGCGTAATATATTACTGGTATCTGCACGTAAAACCATTTCTACATAGTGCAAAATGTAAGTTTGGAAGGGTTTTTTTTTATATTGATTTACTGTTTCCTGAGTTGGCTGTGTACGCCTTCAACATTTAATCGTAAAAGTAGTCAAATAGTGGAGTCGTGCGTTTAATATAAGGCTGGCAGTGTGCGAAAAAAAAAAAAATTCACAGGTTTCACAGGTTTCACAATGTGTAAGAACGAGAGAAAGACGTTGAAAATGAATAAAAATTAAAAAAAAAAAATAAAGATTTATCCATTTCTCGTTTTCCTTTATTTTTACATTTGTTCAGTAACGGCGAAACAACAATGCCACCTCCACTTTATTTTTCATTACTATTTTTTCCTTCCACTTTTTTAAAGTTGTTATGTACCCACGTACCCATTCTTTTACAATTCAGGCATAAAATATTGATAAAAATTGGGTGGCGGACACTATTTCACAAACTGACTGGAGAAGAATTGTAGATGTTAAAAATGTAAAAACAAAAAAGTAAAGGAAATTCAAGAATTGTGGGAAAAAATAAAATATTCTAAAATCCACAAAAACATATTTTCGAAATTCATCTTTTCTCACATCATTATATACAAATTTGTCTTCGTAAAATACCCAAATCCAAAATTCAGTTTTGATAATTTTTTAATTCAAAATATCGATACAAGAATTTTAATGTTTATAGTTTTCACCTAATTTCAAAGCGGTCCTACTATTAGCTTGTATTTTTCTGCTTTCTCTTAGACTGATTCCATTTGAGAAGGGTGGCAAATACAAGTCAATCAGAAATATTCAAGATCATCTGACTTACAGCTTGCTGTAATTTGGATGATCGTTAGAGCTTTTTCGCTTCTTCGTTTTTCGATTTACTCAGTGTGAGGATTCTTGGTTTTATTTTGTATTGTAATTTTGTATTTTGTATACATTTTAAACTACTTTTTCATAAACATTTGTAATTTTAGTCCTTCTAAACTTGGTTTGTTTCTATTTAAGCTGTATCCTTAATAATACACTGTTTTTTAAAAAATGTTTGTTTTTCATTTATACTTGGGAAGAAACATGTCTGGTCAGATGGTTCTGTGCTAGTATGAAGGGAAACAGTTCCAGTAATTTCTCGATTTAGAGATATTAGGTTGTTCTAGAAGGCAACGTTTAAGAAAAACTGTTTTTGGTCTTCTATGTGTACAATACTCACAGACTGAAATACCCAGGAGGTTACAAAATGTAACAACTTTGGTAGCTACTGGGCTAGATTTTGTGTGTTTCAAGCAAAATCTAAGTGAAAAATTGATCGTTAGTTGTTTGTAGGAATTGAAGTTTGTCGGTGTCAAGTTATTTCGAGAAACTGGCTGTAAGGTTTTGTGTAGCCAACTTGGTTTTGTTTGTGGCTATGCTCACCTTGTTTGTCTTATCACATCACGTTTGAGTCTACTCCTCTTGATGGAAGCACATGATAGTTATTAATTGACGCATTTTTATCACCTATTCAGAATAGTACCTCCCCAAACATTAAGTAGATAATATTTATATTCGTACCTATTTGTGTGTTTAATTTACTGACACCATCTTCATTTTACTTTGAGTAAGTTTTCGGTTTTTACAATTTTCTTGAATGGGTCACGTTTCTTAGGAGAAGTACAGCTTTAAATAACAAGAAATGATAAGCTTTACCCAAAATACAGACATAGTTTAGTTACAAGATTGATATAATTGAGAAATAATTTTTCAGCGAATACGTTTTCATTCACTTATATTCTCTACGTAATCCACATCGCTCTTTCTGGTTGAATTCTAGAAAAATAAACTTGTATGACGTGATAGTAATAACTCAAGAGGATTAACTCAATATACTACCCACACTGTATGATG
Organism: Ericerus pela; assembly: GCA_011428145.1. Taxonomy (NCBI): domain Eukaryota; kingdom Metazoa; phylum Arthropoda; class Insecta; order Hemiptera; family Coccidae; genus Ericerus; species Ericerus pela. The sequence goes on along the minus strand of WOFM01000302.1, from coordinate 1,710,485 downwards.
TAACGATTCGCTGATGATCAAAGACGAAAATTTATTTCACTTATTACGCTCTCCGTTTTCTTTTTTCAGCTCATAGTATCCGTTGTTCATTTTACTTCATGCACAATTTTATCTGGTTAATTGCTCAACGAGCGTACCAAGTTATCTACATAAAAGTGCTCTAACCATTGTGGTTAGCCGGTTGATTTAAATTTCATTCGTGGAATAAGCATCAGTATTGTAGCTGTAGCTGTAGCTGTATAGTTTTGAAGAATCTCGTAGCTCACTGATGAGCAAAAAAAAAAAACAAAAAAAAAAATACAAAACAGTTGGGATAAGCATTCCCACTATACATAATACCGTTCCGACCTAAACTGGATGGATATGCGGTATGGTATTTTATGTGATAACCATTCTAGAGGAAAACGTCTCGAAGGATTAAATTCGAAAATTAATGCACAACAGACGAGTACAGTATAGCTTTTCATTTGATCAATGTCAGTTAGTGGACTTCGTAGGGAAAGTTGATAGTTGAAGGTAATTCTTTTATGGAGATTTTGTCTGGAGATGAGAGCAATTATCGTGCGGAAAGTAATAATAAAGTATTAATGAATTTATTACTTAGGTACTTTCCGGAAATTTGAAAAATGTCAATCTTCCAAAATACGCTTAATCAGGCCTAGCTTTGATTAATTTTGGGTAAAATAATATCTAACTCAGAGGTCGTAATTTTTTTTAAGACTGGTAAGCTTTACATGACGGAGAAAGTATTAGTATGCGTAGGTATGATTATATTTTCAATAAATAATGTAGTAAGTATATACGTACCTATATACCAACTAAAAAGTAAAAATTATCTAGTTACCCTTAATTAGTCACTAATCACTACTATACGTACAGGTCTGAAGGTCTTGATTATGGTAAGAGCTACCCATGTCCCTTGCCAGGGCGACTTTCAAGCCCCTTGCAAACTCGCCCCCCGAAAATTTTCAAGTCAATAATTATGACTTAATAAATCCCTCTGGATGCTCCCTGTCACTGCCCCTCACCAAAGAAATTACTCATTATAAGGTATTGCAGTTTGATATTTTAATATGAAAATGTTGTAAAATCTGCTTTCTTTCTTCGTTTTACTCATCAGACTGTTTAGCAACTGGAAAGTTCGAAGTTGATAATCCTATATTCCCTTGGTATTATTCATGTAATATAACGGTGCAGTTATTACAAAACAGCATGTGATAGATTAATAATAATTATTTTTAAGTGTAACTTATATTTGACTAATATTACAAGAGTATGGTATTTGTACTAACGAAATTACGAGAAAAAAAGGAGTGGGTTCTGCTGGTGTTATACTCATGAAGGAGTGATGTGTAAACATAAAAACAAAGTTACCAACTTCTGACTTTGGGCTTTTAGTAACCACACACTTACACGTCATGTGACATACAAACAAGAGTTATAATTTTAAGAGTTACGGTCAGGCAAATCTGACGATTGTAATTCTCATTTAGCCTCTCCCATAGACTAAGTGCTAAGATGTTTACACATCAAAAACAGTTACAATACATCAGACTTATATATAAGGATAGGTTCGAGTGATTTGTGTTAGGAGTCGTGGGAGATACGAATTTAATTGGATGTTAAGGAAAAACGTAATTGGGATTAAAGTAATGAAATAATATGAAATATGTGACATGAAGTAGGGGTGTAGAAGAAATGAGAATTATAATTAGTGTAGAGTAGTGAAATATGTTCGTATAAAAGATGACATAATTAATTTAATAATTATAATATCGTAGACAAAAACAAGTTTGTTACAGGAAATGGTAATGTCACTTTACAGGGTACCTAAGATTTGAACGGATGAAGGAATAAATGTATGAAAATATATCTATTTTTTGGAATGAATTATGGAAGTATGTATGAAAATATGTAATTGCACAATTTGGTAAATGATACGAAAAAAATAATTTTTTTTTTTTAAATTTTTTGTGAACGTAGCACGTAAATAATGTGACAGTAACGACCGTCAATTTCGTTCCTAAATGAAGAATACGTTTTCGCACATTTTTTTTTTTTTGTTTTTTGGTAAATTTTTTGCAATAACTTCCACCGTATAAAAATCCAGTCTAGTTTTTACTATCCAACAGCTTAACGTAGTACAGCAAGCCGTCCTAGTAGGTATCATACTGGCGTAAAACTCGACATAATAGTGCGGCCAGTATTGGCTTTTGGGCCTTAGGGCACGTAAAGTTTACATCATTTTACAGTAATTAAGCTTTTATCTGTGTTCTCGTACATGTACCTACACGATTGAGTTTAATTGCCTTTCGTTGAATTTTCCACACAAGAAAGCACAGGCGCATTAAAGGCGGCCTATATCCGTCCCTAACTACGAATAAATTTTCGAATTTGGATAGCGTTTTGTGTTCTTAAAACCAAACGTAATTCCCAGACTTCGTGGTTTTATTGCAAGAGTGGATTACGCACGATACGTGACTCGAACCTTTTGGCCACGTAACTAAATTTTATTTAAATTTTTTTTAGCTAATTTTTTTTTTTTGTTTTGGTCTGGGAAGGTACTTACCTGAGGGAAACCATAAATGTTACGTTACCTACTTTTAATTGCGATAAAATGTATTCTGTTTTACTTTTTTTCTTTTCACATTTATGTTCTTCCGATGTACTCGCGTAGGTACCAAACTATTTGAGGTTCGTATTTTGTGTTTTCATTTTTTACTTCGGTGTTAATTCGTTTAATTGTTTTTCCTTTCTATCAAAACGTAACAATGAAGAAAAGAAAGCCTCACTTTTTAGATGAATGCTTCTAACCAATGAATAAATGAAATTTTTTAATTGTTTTTAACCGACTTCAAAAGAAGAGGAGGTTATCAATTCGATCCTTATGTATATACGGTACCTATATTTTTTTTGTATGTTTGTTTTTGCGTAACTTCTTAACCTGGGTACCGAATTTGATGAACTTTTTATTTAATGATAGAAGATGATCCCATAGTATATTCAATGAGACCTTATCCTACTCATTGTTATTGAAAGAACAGTGCTTACAGTTAAGTACAAATAGTTCTGAATCTCGTCATTTATAATGATACCATTAGGTATTGACATCGGTGTGCAAATTCCTGGCCTACTCTTGAATATGAGTGAATGCTCAGCATGAATTCTGGTGGAAAATTTCAGGTTCACACATTTATTGTTTCGTTTACGTTAGATGTTGGCATATATTATTTTAAAATTTATATTTCGGCGAACTATTCGATGTAACAGAAACAGAACTGCTCACGTTTAAATCATACTCCACCATTTAGAACTATAATTATAGACTAAATGATTTTAGTTGCAATGAAATCATTTACGTTAGCACCAGAGAAGAAAGGCCAAGAGGGTCCTGGCTTATAAACATTGTTTGAAAATTTATTTCATCGCTCTGATCATTATAGTAATAAATAGGCGAAAGGGTTCCACACATAAAAAATTGAAAACTGACGACCACAAAAAAAACAACAAAAAACTGGTCATTAAATTTTTATCGATATGGGCTGTGGCCCTCCAAATTTTAAACCCCATTTGCTCTTATAATAATTTTTCTAAATTGACAAATCACTAATAAGTTCGAATCTTCTTGCTTAGGTATGTTGAAACTAATTTACAATTTAATATTAAAGTGGAAACCAAAAATTACCCATCCAAAATTATAATAAATTGTCCATTCACTTATGTTGGATAGGGTCAGATTTCATGACGATAAAGATTTTGAAACAATTTATAAAATCCTGGAGATTAGTGGAAACCGATAGTTTGAATTTTACAAGCAAAGATTTGTTTAATTTGCTATACTCAGAATTTCAACAAATTAGATGTAGGCCTACAATAAATAATTGATGTCATTACCAATATTATTACGTGTTGGGTGATCATATTTTATTTCAGCATATTTAATGTTAATTAGTCAAAAGTATCCACTATATTCAATATTTGAACTAGTTTTGATCTTCGAAGTAGGTTTTAATGTTTAATCTGACTGATAATATTATTCAATCTGGTATATTTGCTTAAAAATTCACCTCTTTTGTTGCGTTCTAAATTGAGTCTTTAAAATTATTTTTATCGTAAGGCGGTTTCATAGTGATGTAGGTACCGAGTTTCCATATCCTGATTCATGTTCCACCGTTTAGGTATAAAAACAAGTGTAGGAGGTATCTACAAGTCGACCATTTACTCAGACTCTCATAAGTAGTACAATTCGATCTCTCTTTTATATTTTTGTCTCATCTCCCCTTTCACAGGCCACAATATTTGATTATATAGTACTGTACCGGTAAAACTTCATATGACCTATGTACTTTTTAATGTCAACACATTCCGGCGAAAAAGTAGGTAACTCTGGAGTATCTTCTACGTATGTTTTATGTTTTGCTTGAGTTCACCAATTTATAATACATCTGATAAAGAGACCCCTTAAATTCATGAGGGTACCACTAACAAACGCAAAGCAAAGTACGTCAAAAGGTACCCTGTGGTTGCCTATTTAGGGCTGAACGTGTCTATATTTTGTTCACTCTAAGAAGTGCGTGACTTCAGAATCACAATAGACATTTCAGTTGGTTGGGGAGAGAAGAAAAGGTATCAATGCAGATTGCCATACAACGAAGAATATCATTTTATGGAGTAAACAAACATCGTATTTCAAACAGGTAAGTGTGGACATGGTTTATGATGTCTCACATTTCTTAGTGTGAACAGAGTACAGCCAGGAATCATCGATCTTTACTGGTCCAGTGTTATACATATAATCAAAGGCCACAATATTTCATCCACGTATATATACATCTCTTTTTAAGAATCTGACTAGTGGTGAGAATAATATTGATATATATCCATATTTCTGTAAGAATATAGATATTATGCCAAATATTGATATTTTGGATAAAGTTACAGAGGTTGAGGTTGACAGATTCGATTAATGTGAACAAAAAGAAGTGATGTTGGTGAAGTTACATCTCAGACGTGTGTAATTTCAGCGGAGAAAATATATAAAGTACAAAGTAGACATGAAAAGTATTTTGGAAAAAAATATGTGTGAAGTCTCACGAAAGAGCGGCAGAATAAGAATCAGAGTAGCCACGAGTAAATATGTGAAAAACGGATTGTATGATTAATGTCAAGTATTTGCAGAAGTGTAAGGGGAAGAAAATTGGTGCCCCCTACATCCTACTACAATCCTTTGAACCAAGTATGACTTCGATAGATTAAATTAAAGGTAAACAAACATTTTTATTTAGGTACATATGGTGTTATAAAAATGGCCACATTGCAATAATGTAAACAAATAAACATTCAAAAATCAAAATGAGATGTGATAAAATATCAAAATAAATAAATAAAATATAATTAGTAAAATGGTAAAATTGTGGCAAAAAAAAAAAGGTAACTAGAACATTGAATTATTGATGGAAACGAAGGTAAATACATTAATTATTTGCATTACGTTATTAATTACCTTCATAATGGTTAATTACTAATACATGTACCTATTGCTAATTATGTTTCAGAGTATGAAAATCTATACAGAGCTATCCTACCATCTAAAGGTTGGGATTGACAGATTCGATTAAGATGAACAAAAAGAAATTATGTTGACGAAGTTACATCTCAGAAGTGTGTAATAGCGGCGGAGAAAATATATAAAGAACAAAGTATGCAAAGAATGTAGGAAACAAATATGTACGAAGTCTTACGAATGAGCAGTGGAACGAAAATCAGTGTAGCCGCAAGTATAAGTGTGAAAAAACAGATTGTATGATTAATGTCCAGTGTTCGTATGAGTGTGAGGGGAAGAGGATTGGTGGTTCTAACAAAAGTATCCTCATATTATATTGGCTAGGTAAATTGAGTTATATTTTTTAGCATCGATGCTCAAAATATCGATATTATGGAGAAAATATCGATACATGAACCACTAAATGGAAGCTTTGAAATATATCTGAACGTTTCCCACTGTAAATGTATTAGGTGATGTTTTTCTTTGACCTAGATTTTGTTTTAATGAGATTAGGCACAAAAATAAAGGAAAAAACACGCTAAAACTTGTAAAAGTGTATAACGATAATGCCACGCCACATATTAGGTACGAATGACATTAATATTATTATAACCATAATGATGAAAAAATGTTTTCGAGAAAAAAAAAATTACAAAGGTACCTATTAGGTAAGTACAGTACCTATCTTCTAATCTGTCCGTAGTTACATATTATATTTTGTTATGTTCCTTTGCTTCTAGTTTAAGGGTCTCGCGTTATAATACATCTAGTTCACAAAAGCTATTATTCAAGTTAAATGAATGCAAAACACTTACAACTTATAATTAACCGAGATACGAACGAATAAAGAGCACTTTTTCACGTTTCTGGAAAATGAGTTGGAGAATATTCGGAGAAGGGGAAAAAATACAGCATTGAGTGCATTTTCATGAAGAATACTGCAAAATACTTTGCACTGTTCGCCATTAATCGTGCCTCTGAGGTAATATTTTCCGACACTCATACTGACACACTTTTACTACTCACGTGAAGTAAGTGTTTAAGGTGGGTACCAAAAGAAATAAAATTTATCGCTTTTTTCCGGTATTGGTTGGGCTGAGGAGATTTTTTTTTTTTAGTATCGTAATACACGATATCAGCAAAACACTGTACTTTTACGACAGAATTTCATTAATTTATGCGAGTAAAATCGATTTTTACTTTCTTCCGTGACATGAAATGAGGAAAAGTTTGAAATTTTGCTCCCTAAAATACCAGACGAATCGAAACACAAAATACGAACTGTACCCACATCATAATTTAGCTGAAGGCTTTTAAATACTCATCAGTGCAACCGTTTTTCTTTCATTTATTTGAAGTTTAAAGGAAAATTCTGGAGTTTAGGAACTTGTATTTACCTATTCACAAATTTTCCAACATACTTCGTCACTGAACTGAATCGTTGTCTGTAAATGTGGAGTTTTGAATTTGTAGACAGTTAGAGAATGAGGTTGGAATAATGTTGACTTTAAATTAACCTTTCCAAATGTCGACAAATGACATTAGGGAATATTTTTTATTTCGAATATTTACGAAAATTTTCCTTTCTCTTTTGCTTTTCATCGTTCTCAGTAGGTACTATGTTTGGTTAGAAAGAAAAACTTTAATTAAAAGAAATTTTAATCTTCACAGAATCAATTTGTAAACATCATTATAACTTAGGCTAATGTTTTTCAAATTATTCCCATTTGACATTGCAAAAACATAAAAGATAGCCTTACGATACGTACTTTATAATAATATCAGTGACGTTATACCAGCAAGAATTTTTGGTAAGTTCATATCCAACTTCTCGAACCTACCTTGAATTTTATCCTACGACTGCAGAGGTAACTATCAAAGTATCTTATTTTCCCAAAAATTGAGGTGCGTTGTTTTTATAAACTTAAATTAAACATAGGCAGACTTACAATTACTAATCGAATGCTTTCGGATTGAACATTAAAGTATATAAGAGGAACCTAACTAGTGTACGTTCCTTTCAGTATTTGCACCTCAATTTTAAGGTCTGTTAAATTTTATGACGTTGGTTGGAAATGGACTAGTTAACATAAGTCAATTTTCTATTAGGTTCGTTTCAATTGTCCAGTGGTCTTTCTGTTATCGATGAGGTTAATTATAGTGGTTTGTCTAGTTTTTTTGTTGATCATATGTATTTAGGAATTTGACTTCTTGGTCGATAAATGGCGTCCACCAACTTTGTAGTACTCATGAAGGTCCTTATTAGCTGTTCTAAAGGATGTGTTGACGATTGTTCGATGTAGATACCTAATTATTTTGTTCTGGTAGATAAGTATTGCTGAATTAGTTTCAGCTCAAAAAAAAAAAATTTTAAATTTAACACCACAGAAAACGTTGAACAAAGTAACACGAAATCTTAAAGAAACCGTATGGCTGGGGGTTGACTAATAGTGATGCATAAACTACCTATCAACTCTATCGGTAAAAATAAATATCGATATCATGCATTAGTAATTATGAATTCAGCTGTTCGTAACGACCAATCATGCATAAATTATCGACACTATCGATGGACTATCGATAGTTTTCCGAAAAAATAATAATCAATACCTATCTACAGGAAAAAATAACGATATTATGAATCATGACAAAGAAACTACCACCTTCGTTCGATAACTGCAGCTTTTCCAAAATAAGTAGTTAAATAAACAAACCTCTGTAACACAAATTCGTAGAAAATCGTCCATAAGCTTACACTTAGTTTCTCTTCTTACTACTGCTATCATTTTTATCGTAACCAACCTGAAATTAGCACGAAGTTAATTACGTACCCATTTACTTTCGCAGGAAATTTAATGAATTTCTTTTTTCTTTATGACTTAATATTATTCTCAAAAGCGCGGAAGAGAAAACGGTAGATTATCATCAAGCGAGCACCTACTAAAAACGAAGGTTTAACAACGAAAACTCTAGCACAACGAGCCACGCTAGAAAATGTAGATTTTCTTAACCACAAAAAGCTGTATAAATAAATAAATGCGGTAAATACAAGGATGATTGATAAAAAATTTTTCAGGATCTTAGAATATAGTATAATCATTCGATACGTGTATGTACTACATTTTGTGACAATTGCATAAAAATTACGCAATCTAGACCGATTTAATCAACAAAAATACAACACAGTAGCATGCGCCTTCATACAATCTGGTCGACTTTCACCAAAAGCAATAAGATTCGCCTTTGTCTAGATCGAAATAAGTTGGTGTACCTCTGTACCGTGTTAAATAGAAATGTGAATAAGTAAGTTATATTATTTTATACCTACAGAAAAATAAATCCTCCCCTAAACCTGGGTCTTAAATCTTCAAAACCAGATCTATTTTAATATTTGTAAGCTCTTTAGAAAATAATGAAGAATCATGTAGACACATCTTTCATCTTTCCATACTTAAAATCCATCAATAGATGAATATAATACAAATCTAATATATATATGAGAGATCTCTGCAACTCACTATATCAGCGAGTGCGAAACACAGACAGAAACTGTGGTTATTTTAAGAATGTGAATACATATTCTTACATATTTACTTTTTTTTTTTTAAAAACCCACGTGAAATATAAACCATTCTCCCCCAAAAATGTATTTAGTTTGCAATGATCCGGCGCGTATGATATTTCAAAACGGAAAATATATCTTGGAATAAATGGGCCGGAAGAATTTAGAAAAAAAAAAGGAAAAAAAAAGCAAAACCTTTAGAGGGTTGAGGGGGAGAAGAGAAGAAAAAATTTGCCAAACCTCGAAATACAGAACTGCAAAACTCGTTGGGAAGGGAACAAATACAATGCTAATAGGAATGAAAGGAAACGAGAGACAGAATGTGGGCGGAGTGGAGAAGGAAGCAGAAATAGAGAAAGTGGGTGAAAAAAAAAAGTGTTTAAATTTGTGGACGGTGTTGTTTAATTGTTTTGAAATTTGGGTGCTAGAAGATTAAAATTTTGTGTAAAACGTGCCGGCATTATGGTAATTATATGGCGGATCGACACGTTGATCTGGTAATTTATTCGTTTATAACATTTTCACTCGTACTGCTAACAACAAAAGGCATAAACGACGCGAAAAATTGCGGTTGTGTTCGGTGTATTTTCAAAAACCAACCATTTCGGAGGACCAACTTTCCATTTTTTGCCCTTTTATTCGCGTTCATTTTGCAGCCACACCATAGTCTGATTGTTTTATTGTTTATTTTAAACATTCGTCGGCGGCGCTGCAATTCGTAACGTACCTAATCGTACCAATTGCCTCTTAGTTGAAAGTCTCGTTTGCAGTTCTACAGCTCGTAGTGACTATAAATCTGTCAGAAAAATACTTTTTCACTAATAATCCAGAAGGTTTTAACCTTACACAGAAACTTTTGTACGAAGTTTTAGGTGTAGGTGGGCCAATGGTTTAGACTCTGTTGACGGATGCAGCCTAATATTAAAAATAAATATTTAAAAATTTTTTCGAAAAAAAAAACCTTACTAATAATAATTTGCTGTGAGCGCGCCTAGACTAGGCTACTCATTTATAGCCTGGATTCGTCTTGCTATGAAAATTCTCTCTCTACTTGAAATTTCTTCGACTTTTATTTTATTTTTGGTCAACGAGAAAATCAGTCTTCCCTTTACACCACTACCTCGTTGCTCTCACCGAAAGTGGCTGTACCTATTGTTAAAAACTCTTTACCATCCATAACCTATCCCCGATATTGATATGTTTTTCCCTCTCATCCATATTTGTATCCGGAGAGCCGAGTTTTATTAGGCTAACTATATGTTACAGTTTCTTCTTGTAGTTATCCAACATTTTGCTGTTTGAGTGCAAACACTTTATTTAATTTGTTTTGATTTTTGTTCAATACATTGTTTTGTTATATAAAAATAGACTAAGTTTTTCTACTGGCAATGGGCCAGTCTTTGGTCTATTTCGTGATAATTTCTGCTAACAGTTCTTTCAACAGGATGTTTCTCAAAGCGCATAAGTTAATCCGGTAATCTTTTCTAATGATTATGCATGGTTAAACGCGAAGTCAAACAAATACCTGACTGTCTGTGTAGGTTTAGGCAAGACTTTTACATCTCTGTTGGAGACTGCTGAGAAATGACATCCTCGATTTTATACCTATTGAGTTTGTTCTAAAAAGTATGTTGGTGTTGTAATTTGTTTCCCTGGGATATGTCCACTCGGGATCACATATTACACTATAGCATAAAAAATATGGATGTTTATTTAGCAACATTTGGACAAGATTCCCCTTTTCATGAGTGGGCATAGATGAACTCTAGGTCATACATATTCTGACATAATAATTTCATCTATTTTTACGTACCTATTCCAGTAGATATTGATTATGTTGCAAATATACCTGTGAAAAAATAAGTTACCCTTTTTTTCACTTACTCAGTTGTTAATTATGGCAATGGGTTACAAAATTTCAATACAAATTGCAAAATTTTTCATTTTTATTCTACAGCCTTCTAACTTGTACGCGAATATCAATAATAATTTTTGCCTTCTTTTTATAAAAAATTTAAGGCTGAACATTATTTTCATCAAACATTTTTGGCTTTGATATCGATGTTTACAAACAGGAAAAATAATTGAGGTAATACATTTTCCACATTTATACTGATGGCAGTTACAGTTTTGGATGAGACTATTCTTATGGAATGGTCATTTCAGCTTCATTCCTACTCTCTAAAATATTTATGTGAGTTGGAGAAATTTTTTCGAAGGTATATTTTCAAGTTCGTCTTTACCCTTAATACGTAATTACAGCGGAACCTATCAACAATAGAGACCAAGCATTTTGTCCCCTATTGAGAAGACAAGCGTCTGTAATCAGACAAAGAGGATTTCAGAAAAACTATACGAGTCGATGAAAAATGAAAAAAAAATGAAAAAACTAGATATACCTATGTAATTTTATGAAAGTGAACAATAGTAAATTGTAACTTTCGTACGTTACTTTTTACAGAAAAATTAGGTTATTAAAAGTTGTTTTTGGGATTTAAAAATAGTATTTTGTGAATTGTACTGATTTTTTGGCACTAAGTCAGCACTTTCAAGCGAATTAATCTTCAAATATAAGCCTACCTGTCTGCTCTTCAGACGTTAAATCTGGTTCACCAGACCATTTTACCCTGTCTTTTGTCATTTAAGGGAGAATCCACTATTTGGAGACATATCAAACGCCCTATTTTACATATATTTTTACAAAGACCAAACACATTTTGTCCAAGAGGGAAGATGTCCGCTATTGCGGTGTGTCTTTGGAGGTTTGACTGTACTATTAGCCACATACATTTTTTCAATTAGACCTTCAATATATAAAATATCAGAAACATTTATTTTGAAACCACAGTATTGGGACTCTGATCTGATACAAAATAAAAAAAATATTAAAAAAATATTGTTTATTTACATTCAAGAGTCGTAAGCGTAGAGGGGCCTACCATTCTATACTGGCTTTTTAGTTCCCTCTTTTCTTTTAATTTATATACAAGTACAGAATATAAATTAATTTTTTTCATATGTTCTTTCTGCTCTTTCAGTTCTATTTTTCTTAATACTGCCAGACAAACCATTGTGATATTCTTATTTAATGGATGATGAAAATTTTACATATGATATGACGAGTTTTTCATTAGCAATGGATCATTTTTGAAGATGTTAGCTGTGGTCTTTCGGTGAAAATGATCAGGTTCTATAAGGATATGATTTGGTTAATAGCTGCAGATTTATTTGGCATAAAAATTTACTAAAACGTGGTGTCAATTCAGGTCCACAAATTACCGGGCAGGCTATTTAGACATGATAGAAATAACTCTGTGGTTACCATTCTGTTTAGGTGATTTTTTCTGAAATTCCTTGGGTACTTACTGGAAGTTATTTTGTGGTGTGTGCTATATACTCCTCTCACATATCAAAAATTTAACTGAGCCCCTCTACTTCAATGCCTTTCCATTGGTTTCTGTTTCCTACTCTTAATCTCACAAAACTTTCATAAAATCTATTTCAAATTACCTGTCAAGATAGGTTTAATTCATATTGTGTTTATCTTGGATACTACATGTGTCGTACATTTTTCACTATCCTCACACTTTTTCGAAACATCCATATGATAAAAATAAGTAACCATTATTCTTTCGAATTAAGTGAAAAGAACTTCTACTGTCGTAGGTAGTTCATTGATTATAAAATTATTTTCCGTTGCATCAAATCAATTACTATAAACGATAAACATTCCGATTCAGATGTTTGCTCTTACGTGCATTTTCTCATCCCATTTACTGTAAGTATTAGCCATTAAGATGGTTATCATCTGTAAATAATAGCCATTCGTATAGTTATCATCTGAATATAGCTGGTGGGGCTATTACCAACTATTGTAAATGAAAAGTTTATAATCTAAAAAGTCCATTTTTCTTACAATATCAAGTTCTTTTGAAAGATTTTCACAGCCTTCATCAAATGCAGCAAGTTGATTAATTCATTTTAAATTGAAAATAGAGAATAATTGTGCCATTTCCAAAGAATACCCACTACTTTTTTCTGATTTTTTATTCTTATGATCTTGTACCACAAATTTGAAAAGTGAGAATGTGAAAATGAACAAGAAACGAAAGTTTCGGAATAGTCAAATTTTCTAGATATGAGCCAAAAAACGTGAGATTCATTTGATGTCACCTATTCTAGGTTCAACTACTTCGGGTACAACATGGGCTTAAACCAGAGAGAAAAAACCAGCATGATCACCGTTTGAAAGCAATTCGGTCGAAGTATTGGTATTCTGAAAATATTTCTAAAATTTCTTTGGAGAGAAAAAAAAAAAGTGAAACCAGATAGTGAGTGAAATTTGATTAATGATATAAAGAAAACAATGCTTTTTTAAACAAGCTAAAAGGAAAAAAAAGAGAGTTGAAAAAAAAATTGATCACGAACCTCTATCGTGTAAACGTATTTGTTGTTCAAAAATTGAGGGTAGATGTTTTTTGAAAAATTAACCCTTGTCACTTCAGTTTTTTTTCTTCTTTTTTTCTTCTCAACTTCTACCATTCTCTCTTCAAACAAAAAACATTTGCCGAGTTGTCGTGGTTTGAGTAAAAATAAAATAAAAATTCTAGTATTGTGGAGAGAAAAAGTCAATGTTAGTTTTCCATAACGCAGTAGACTACACATAGGCAAACAGGATTTAGAAAAAAAAATTCAGAAGCAGTAAGTCATGCTAGAAAATATAGGTTTTCTTGAACAAAAAAATCTAAATAAATAAATAAATTATTAAATTATTAAATAAATAAATAAATAAATTAAATAAAAAAACTCTAGAGCATCAAGCAAAGCGAGACAATTTATATTTTTGTAACAAAAAAAAAAATAATAAATAAATAATTGAATAGTTGATGGAATTGAATTATGTGAAACTGGATAAATGATTGCTTGTCAAATAAAATAACAGTAAGAGTACTTTTATAACAGCTTGTTGTTCCTTGGAAAGTATATATTCTTTTGTAAACAATATTTTAAGACATTTTGAATCATTTTTACACGATACGTTTTTATTTGGTTGTAAACATATTTTCCAATATGCTGGAATGTAATATAATTTGATGAAATTATATACGATACAAAAATGAGAGCAAAAATATTATTTGGTGGAATGGTGGGTAAATATTACGTTTAAAATGAAGAGTGTTGAGGAAATTCATAATAAAGTGAAAAAATGAAATTAAATAAAACTATGTCTGCCTTTCGACCAGCTTCTTTGATTCACTATTACAGACTTCATCTTTTCTGCAATAGTTTAAGATTTTTTTAAATCCTCTCTACGCATGAGCCTTTTTGCGGTTTGAAATAAAATTTTGTAGAATGATAAAATATAATATATTCAATATTTGTATCGAATTTCGTGACTATTGGTTAAAAATTACGTATTTTAGAACCATTTTAGCCTAAAATATGCAACATAATTAGATGTAATAAACGAACTATCGGACTGATCTAGACTAAAAACAATAGCACTTGTCCTTATGTGAATTTGTCCTTCTGTAAATTCGAATAAGTGCAAAACATTTCAACCTATACCGAGTTCAACAGAAATATGTGTGTATAATATACAGTATATCAATATTATACTAACTCATATAAGTATATGAATTTCTGCTAATAATACCGAAATTTTCCTATGGTCATGAAGCGAAAAACAGATCTACCTTCAACCCTATCAATTTTAATAGGTACATCTTCTTCGAACACCTACATAAAAAAGAAAAAATTATAAAACGGAGAAGCTACAGAAATAGGTACCTAGTTATAGTGTACGAATTTCGCCTTTTAAACGATTATGGTTGTGGGAACTCCCTCCTTTTCACTCCATATGGGCTTAGCCCATTACGTGGACAGACAGACCATTCAGTAAACTGTTCCCAATAAAATTGTATTCAAGTGCATGAATGAAGTGAAATCAATTGTCATTTAATCAGCATGTATCCCCATTTTTCACCAAGCAAAAATATCATTTTCCGCATTTGTAATTTCCATTTTGTTTACTACAACAAATATTTTTCAATTAGCACATTGGTATGTAAGATTTTCAATGATGAATGATTCAGATTTGCAATCATCTTATAATTATACCTTTGACAGTCAAATGGACAGTAGAGGGCTATACAATGATAAAATTGAAAAAAGCTGAAGTGGGTAACTGAAGAGATACGTCGTATTGGTTCAAATGGCGATTGATGAAGGTTGTAACAACATTTTATAAATATTATAAAACTACTGGCCAATTTTTGCGATTTTTGTTCATTTGTGCGGCTCAGATGGTTCATTCTTCTTTAAATAAAATTTCCAAAAGTAAATATTCTTTGAATTATGTTCGATGGTTTCATATATAAATTCTGGTATGCCGTGTAACCAGCACGTATATGCACCTAACCTATTCATTGATAATGAGGAAATAGGTAATTTCTTTTAGCTTTAAAAAGTTATTAAAAATGTTTCTATCTCAGGATATTATGAACAATAAATCAATAAATGAAGAAAAATT
Organism: Ericerus pela; assembly: GCA_011428145.1. NCBI lineage: Eukaryota > Metazoa > Arthropoda > Insecta > Hemiptera > Coccidae > Ericerus > Ericerus pela. The sequence continues at coordinate 1,694,846 of WOFM01000302.1, read as the reverse complement.
GAAAAATAGTACCTACTCTTGAATTTTTAGTTTCTTCTGATGTAGACTATTTATACAGTATCTGATACGAAAACCTTTTTCGGAAATTATTATAGGAAAAAATTGTATTTATAGGCGATTTAACGTTCTATTTCACATCAAAGAAAGCAATTTCATGTGCCTAGGTAGTTAATTTGTCATTTCTCTATATCGTTTCTGAGAAACCTGAGGAAAACTTCATATGGTAACCTTTCATTTAAATACAACCAGGCAGGTATTTTTCAGTTACATCACCTTCTTTGTCGATCACAAAATTGGCCATCAGATGTCAGCCACTTTGAATAAAATTGACAGCACATTAGATTTAACTCTGTAGGTATAGATTTATGGTATTTGCTGGACTTATTCTTTGTTATTTCTGTGACAGCTATTCAAAAAGTACGATAAGTTTATGTGTACATTTGGAAAAAATGAAATTCAACTGAAACACGTAGAAAATCAAACTCGATAGTCCATAAGTTTTGAATTGAATGGTATACAAATGTACTTAGGAATAGGAAAGGATTATATTTTATTAATAATGGTAAGTACTGGCGGTTGGATAAAACTGAAACGTCTAATGCCACGAATGATGCAACGCCAAGCTTAAGTATGAGTTTGATTGTAGAAAGTTGCGAGAACAGATTGTGCCATATATCAGTTAAATCCACATATATAGACGTTTTTAAAGCCACAAATAATTATTCAATCAAATTAGAGATAATTATATGCAAGTTTGAATCGATTTGATTAAAGGAAGAGGTTCTATGTTTGTAGGATACATAAGTTTTTTCATATTCGTAAATCGACTGTTTATTCAGCAATGGCTGAATTGATTTTGAGGTTTCATGATTCATTTTACAGAGCTACCATAGAGTCCCATTAAATTTTCATTATCTTCGAATTTATATCGGGTTCGGTGAACCTGAAACTTAAAATTCAACTAATGTTAATGAACATTAGTATATTCGAGCTTTTTGGTTGCTGATTACGAATCCACTGTTTGATTTTCTAAATTAAAAATTTAATATCCAATATGGTGGATTTTAAACCAATCTAAATTAAAGTTAGTAGGCATGTACGTTGGCAGAATGGCAAATTTTATGAGGAGTTTTCTTTCTTTTAATTTTTATAAAATAAACTAAAAATTGACAATAATATTTGAAGTTTTTTACAAAACAATAAAACTGACTTAAAACAAAATAGGTCTAGAATAAGAAAATGAACTAAAAAAACATTGAAAAGAAGACAATAATTACGGAGAATGTTACACCATCTAATTTTGATCGAGGATGCTATAACGCCACCTACCACTTGTTTGAACAAAATCTTTCAAGTCGGTGCCAAATTTATATAGGTTGATTTATTCTTTCAATTTACACAAGTTTATGTGTTTACCAAACCCCTAAAAGTTGCTAGTTCAATAAACCCTTTAAAATTAAAAATCTTGATATTCTGGGTGACAACATGGCATAGTTTCTCTTTTCAGGAGCATTACGACATAGGCACCAACATCCTAAATGTTGATTTCGAAACATGCGAAAATTTCTGCAATCTCCGGATCAATAGGTAATAGCACTTTAATTTGACATTATTTATAGCTTTATTTATTTTTCATAATGAAGGCCCCCATCCTATAAAAATTAAATTTATCGACATAATTACGAACGTTTTCCTCCTATTTTTCAGGGGAACTGTGATAATAACGCGTGAGATTGAAAAGCCTGAAAAAAGGTCGAACGATTCCATAAAAATTGACGTAAAATGAATTTTGTACCAGAAAGAAATGATGATTAAATTGAGCAAGTTTTTATGGTCCATAAAATTGGTAGTTTGGTTTTTTACGTTTCTGAATTGTAATATTTCTTAATAACTTATACCTACTAATATTTTAATCCTAGTGAACACGACTGAAGACTGAAACAAAATTATGGCGAGGCGAAATAACAGGGGTACAAATTTTTATTTTTTTAATACTTAATTCAAATATTAAATACTTGAGATGCAATTAATAATCGACATCTTAATGATGATGGCACATCTATATAGGTCCTATTTCCGAGATTCTGAAAAACTATGATTTACTAAAGTTGTGGGATGTTAATTTGTTCGTTTCCATTTGTAATGCCTGAGTATTCGAACCCAGTAGTGGGAGTGGGTGCGTTTTTCGTTTTATGATCTTCTGAGAATTTTGGCACTGTTTTTGAGAATTCATACTTTTTTTATGTGTACCCTTTCTTGCGTTGAGTCCATTTCTAGGCGTCATTTTGATCGAATGGTTTCGAAATTTGAAACATTTTGTTATTTGGATTCATCTAAGCAAGAATTCTATCGTTTTTGGTCCGGATTGGGTGCATAGTCAATCCGGTAGTTCAATTCATATGAATTTTTTATCGAATAGCGTACAGGGCGCAATTTTCAATTGATAGACCTGAAATTGAAAATAAATACGTGCTGAAGGTCAAGGATAATATGTACCAATTTTGATGCAGATAGGCTTTACCGTAAGTTTAGTGGAGGCGATTTTATTGAATTTTTTGTAGATTAATGGCTCTAAAAGGAGTAATTTTACAACCACAATATTTGGCCCAAATATTAACCTGAATTATATTTAATACGACTTCAAATTTGGTTATTATTGATATTATGGTTTATTGCCTGCGGCTGTTGGAGCTGCTAATATTTAATGTTATCTCAATAAAAGTTGCAAATCTCTTCCAATATTCACAAATTTAGTACAAACAGTACCTCTCATACAAGGACCAGACCTACCAATTTTGGTTTTGATTGGTCAGTTTGTTCCCAACTTATTAGCTATTCAGTGTGATTTTCCCTATTTTACCCGTTTGATAATGGTCCTGAAAAATTAATTTTCCAAGCTTCATCGAAAAAAACACTCGTTTAAGCCTGAAAACAACCTGATTTTAGCAAAAAGTTAATTTGTTTCGCCAACCCCCCCCCTACTCGCTTCTATGTTATAGATTTGGATACCCGCGAATATTTTCGTACCCAGCGCGTAGACAACTACACTTTACTTCGTTTTGCAATATTGAATATTTTTTTCACATACAATGTTTTTTATTTTATATATAATCCACAATTTTCGTCACTGCAGAAATTAGAACCATCGAATTATTTTCTAAAATTGTGTTATTTAGAGCTTGTAATAATTTTTCATTTCACAAAAAAATAATTATTTTTGAAACAATAACTAAAATTTATTCATAAAATATTTTGAAAACATGATACTAAATTAGTATATTTCATCGCATCCATCGTATTTGTGTGATATTGGTAATTATTTTCAAAACATATAAATATTTTATATATTACTTTATTAGAAATTTGTTTGTGATAGAAGTGATTTTTAAACAAAGAAAATCAATTTTTTCTTGCGAATCTGGTAGCGCAAAAATTTTTTATTTCTCTTTTTTACTTTCAAAAATACTTGTTAATATACTTTTGATTTGAATAAGACAGTTGAAGTTTTGAATCAAAAACAATATCCTAGAAAAAATTATATTCGGAACGAGACATCGGAGGATAAAAATACATTTTCTCAACACACGCCATAAAGTAAGTGATTTTAATTATGAATTTGTGACCCATGATCAAATTTTGATAGAGGGAGCAATAATGCGATAGGGGAAGAAAAACCAGTATTTTTGCAATGCACTGACGCATCTAGCCATCAGGTAAATTAAAATCTAAATTCAAAATCAAAGACTGTTACAAAATACGTCTAACTATGCAACTGATACCTAGACTATTTATTTTTTCGTTTTTTCTTCTGGTCTTCCCTTCACGCCACTGCATTGGTACTTTCCTAGATGTGTGATAATAAATTCATATTCCACCTTTATTAAAAACTGATTTTTTCTTTCCCTCCATGTTTTTAATCAGACGAGCAAGCTTCTAAACTCATTTTAGATACTGATTGCATTTCCTTTCTCGTCTCTTACATTTTGATAGGAACACGTCTATGTTACCTTGTACTCATGTGTTCACATCAATATGTGTTTTCAATATTAAAGTACATTGCATAACTTTTTGATAATGGCTTTTTGAATTTTCTTCAGTGGCAATGGTCACTGGTGGCATTTGACCTAGATATGGCTGGGAATTAATGACTTAATAATGTAAGTAAAATCCAAGGTACATAGCCAAGGTTTGCAATCATTTTAAACTGGATATGTATTCAAGTCCAAATAATTCCTGGCAGGCTATGTGGGTTGGGTGGTGCTGATTCTGTGGATATCATCCAGTGTACATGGCCAATACCTAGGCAACTTGGGCATGTTCATTGGATTAAGAATATTGTTTGGACTGATGGGTAGTGGTGTCCATTTTAGGCCCACCTGGCATACCACAGCATAAATTGAAAAAAGTATTCTTTAGCTCTTAATTACATTTTAGTACCTCGTAAAAACTTTCATTTTTGTGCTTTCCAATAAATTATAACTAAGAAATCCATATATTAAAATTATTACATGAAGTCGTAGTCGACAGTGTTTGTTCTTAGGTTACTGTGGCTGCACGTTGCTTGTAAGTATCTCCTTACCTGCAATTAACTACCAGTTTTACATTTTTCAACTAACAGAATTGTTTCTTGGTAAGACAGCTAACCATAGAGACATACAGCTAAAGAAATCCCCATCAAAAATATTTCAAAGATAAAAGGCTTCCAATCAGGGTATTTTTTATTGCACATGCATTGTGCGGTTTTAATGAGGTGAAAATAAATATTCACAAAAAACTCAATGATAAATTTCATAAAATGTGCCCAACCTTAGATGCCAGAATGTAAAACACTGCTAGCTCTATTTTTATCTTTGACATATTTTGTACCACAGTGTGTATGGGGAATTGAAATCTCTTTAGATGTACATCTCTGGCAACCCTTTCACACCTATTTTCTAGACCTGGATATCCGAAATTAAAGATTGACTGGTGGTGGAGTTATACTCACTACAACATGTGCTGTATGAGTTGAGCCCGAATACATAGGTATCTGTGATCTTGTTTTGGCTAAATAGAGAACAAATTTGTTGCTCAATTGGCTGTGACAACAATTAGTGATTGGCTATAAACTGAGAACAAATTCAAAACTTCATTCATAGTTTCGTGAGGCCCGAATGCAAGAAAGATACTTAAGCTGGTATTTATAGTTGACACTTTGTGTTCATTAGCATAGGTTCAGTTTAGAACCTGCAGTTCCTAGATGTATTTTTTTTCATAGCTGCAATATGATTAGCAACAAGGAAGCTACCTTTCATATTATTCTCAGATAAACTACCGTTTTGGCTCCTTCACTGCAGTTTAAAAACAGGCTCTTCGATTATTGAACACATAGTGTTGACTAAGAATACTGGCCTTAAGTATAATTAAGAATTATTTAACATAGTTATATTTCTATAGATACATTTTTATGTATAGATATGATTGATAATGGAAAAAATGTAAGAATTACTTAAGTATTGTTTTTTCTTTTGGCCCTCAGACATGTACATGTATATTCACTGTTTATTCATTCAGAGGATGTGCCTCACATATGGGGTACCCAAAGGAGAAATTCTCCCCAAAATTTAAAAATATTTTCAACTGCAAAATGAATTTGTATATTGCTACATTAAGCCTTTAGCTACCAATCACACGTTTGAAATAAGATAATTTTGCAATAATTAAATTTTACCAAATTAATATATTTCCTAAAAATGTCAATTGGAAAATGGGAAGAAAGTGATCCTAATATGGGGTGCTCATGTTCTTTATATGGGGTACCCAATGATAGGACAATTTACCCTAATATGGGGTAGCCCATGTTAGAGAAAAATCTGAAAATTCATATATTAATTTCAGTTTTCCTGTGAAGATTTATTATATTTATAAAAAAAAAACACATCTTATTTTTAGTTCAATGCTAATCTTCTAAACATAAATCACATCTAAAATCATCAATGTCTAAGCCAGCACATTGGACATGTGCCCATTCATGACAACCAAGTCACTGGATTGACCTTTCTTCAGCTTTATCGAATTTAAAAAGAGAACAACAGTATATTTAAATAGGGTTTTCGTCTCTCTTGAAACCTGAATTATATTTACTATATTCCATAAAGAAAAATTCTCAAAAAATATAAAAAATGTTTCAAACCTAATTAATATAGCGTGAATTTACTTTCGAGGATCTTTCCAGCTGTCCTGAATGAATTTAATTCCTCAATTTCAATTATAGCAAACTTTTTCAGCTCATCAAAAACTACTTTTTCGTAAAACTTAAATTATGATAACACACATTCTGGTTTTTTTTGGCTTTGTAGAACCGAAATTCTGGAAAAATATTATATCGCGTGTCTTCCAGTGCTACCAGATATGGCATTCATATTTTTCCAGATGTTCGTATGTCTTGATTTCACTTTTATTGAGGTACCCCATATTAGGTACCTACCCCATATATGGCGCACTTCCTCCATAAGGAGCCAATCGGTACATAAATCCCCTCAGTTACCTGCAACAGTTGATGGAAATCAGCTGTCATCTTTGGTAACTAACATAGTGGTTATAAATTTATTGTAAACGTACGTAATTGTACTCAGTCGATAAGGCGGTTAGTGCTGGTATCAATGATGAAAAATTATCGGTTGTGTAACAACTTTGAACACTCAGACAGTCACAAAAATTTGTCACATTCGGCGATCCCTCGGTCCGCTAAATCTGTTAAACCGTAAAAAATGCGTTTAATAATTTATATTTCAGGTAAAAATACCTACGAGCAAAACCGGACGGATTTTCTGTCCGTGTCAACTCCTACGTGTGCATTATGACGGCAACATAAATAGGTTTACAGATAAAATGTGTTTATTTTTTGGAAACATTTATTCTATTTCGTCGACTGAGCTTGTCTCGTTAGCGTGGATTTGTATAGGCCTACTTACAATAATAGCGTGAGTTATAACAGGCTATATATTTAGTGTATATGTAACGAAGCCTACATACCTACCTACCTACCTGTAGTTAACTAAGCAAAGGAAGTGCCAATACATAGGTATAACTTTTCAGTTACTAGGTTTCTCTGAAAAACGTATTATTTCTATCTGAAATTAGATAAAAAATTTTTCTCTCTGTATTGTCAATCGAATGTAAAAATAATTAACGAATTGGCTTTTCGTTTTTTGACAATTTTTCGATAGATTTTGGTTCGAAGCGCCGGGCACAATATGGGCTGGCCGGAAAGATGAGAGAAAGAGGATTTAATGAAATTCGTCCGTTTTGTAACCGTCGAATTCTTAATGTTTGAAAATCGATTAATGGCATTTGAACGACCGATTTGCAACGGCACAGAGAAACGAGATTTTCACGAAGTCACGAAGCGAATTAATTATATATACGAATATATAACTGGGTCGTCCTTTGAAACTAATGCTTGTCATTAGTCCGACATGGAAGAAAATGGAGCCAGAAGTTTGCGTATGATAATCCGACCTTTAGACGGATTAGGAATGGAAAAAAACGCTTTTGTGGTTTTTTTGGGCGTCAAAATGTTGTAATAGCTTAAAATGGTGAAATAACGTAATTTTGCGCAGCAGCCTAAATTGTTTGGGTTTTATTTTCTTTAATTTCGAATTATTGCTCTGTGAATTGGTAAACGTGTAAATATAGGCCTAAATGAAAAGAGCTGGATAATTATTAGCAGTGTTCTGACAAACTTTTTGTACTTTATTCATTCGAAAAAGGTTAAATCATATCATTCAATTACTTGACAGATGAAAGCCCAAGGGAATTGGATTGGTTTGGGTGTTAAAATCTTTCAAGGTTCAATAATTCAGGTATTTTCATCAAACTTCTCTTGTTGATCAAAACAATGATTATTTTCTCACTGATTTATTACTTTATGAGGCTGACTGAAAATGTGTTAAGATACTTTCAGAAAAGGTTGTTAAATAAATTATATTTATTTTTTGTCACTAAGGATAATATTAAGAAATCTGCCTTTGCAGTGCAGTCACTGATGGTGAAAAATACAATCTCATGTTAACACTTTTTGTAAAAGTATGATTAGAGATACATGAGTTGTGGGAACTGCAATACTTTGCCTAATACAAAATACATTTTCCAGTTATACTTGGTGGGGAAATGGCCGTGCAGTCAGGTTCACCACTCTTATCTGGCAAATATGTAGGTCCTAGGTTTGATTCCCCAAACTGACAAAACCTACATCCAGTAACCCTGGATGTGTGCTGGACATGCACGCACCCTAGTGGTGCATGGTAGAACTCGCAACTCTCCTTCCTAACTTGAGTCGCAGATAGATGGCACCCTATATAGCGGAAGTAGAACCCATATAGATAGTATAAGCCTTTGTGTATAGGTATAAGAGGCGTTTCTGGCTCCACCCAACCTCCTACAGCATCTAATGTCATTCAACTTGTGTTAAGTCTCTCTAGGTAGGAATGTGTGGGAACTGCCATGCCTTGCCTAATACAAAATATATTTGCCAGTTGTAGTTGGCAGTGAGATGGCTATGTGGTTAAGTTCACCAATTTTAGCTGGCAAATATGTAGGTCCCATGTTTGATTCCACAAACTGACAGAATCTATATGAGTAATGAGAGTAGAAATTTTTTTTTCTTCTACAGCACATAATCTGGAGCCAGAAGCCATTTAATTTATTAAGCTTATACTATTAATACTACTGATAGGGTATAAATGCACCACAAGGTACCTCCTGAGAACTCATCCAAATTTTTTCAGTTGATGGCGCATCTCAAAATAAATAAAAAGAATTCAACAAAAAGTTATTTGTTAACAATCAGGGAGTTTTGTAGCCCTATAGTAAAAGTAGGTATTCCATTATAAACTTACTTCAAACGAGGGATTTGTTTATGTAGACCTTCAGTATTACCCACGAGGAACAAAAAAGGTCCTCTTTACTTTTTCTCTATTTCGATTATTATCACACCAATTAGAAGAATTAAACTAATAGCTTATTAGACTATTTACTGTGTAGCTATCTTGGATTTTTTTGTACAAGTTTGAGAATTCTTTCCATCTTTGATGTAGAAGAACTTTTTTAGCTACTCATTGTGAATACTGAAAGTTCACATTGGTAAATAACAATTTTAAAAGAAATTTTCTGATGTCAAGATTTTAGTATACTTAGCTCCTTAAACACTGATAACGTGCCAAGCATTTATGAAATGTTTTTTATTTGGAATGAGGTGTGCTATCTTTTGTTATAATTGTGATAGCTTCTCAGGAAACACTCAGTATAAGTCAAAGTCTTTAAAATCTTTACAGGTTAACCAAGTCTGGTATAAACAAAAATACAACCCGCAAGAAAAATGACGTTGCCAGTTCCATTACCTCTGTCTCATTCACTGGTGGTTGTTGATTTTACCAGTTTGATTCAGACTAATTGCAAGCACATTTAGACACACGCACTTGTATACAGACTAATTTCAGTGTATCAAAGTTTATCCGAATATGTTTGGCCATGTTACTGGGAAGTTAATAATTATAAGACCTCTGCATACGCAGGACTTCTACCACTTTAGCCATGGTTTGTTTTTAATTACAAATCCTTTCCTTGGTGTCTCAGGCATCCTCACCTCCTGCATGAAATTCTCTTCATACTCCGCCTTAATTTAAAAATAATTAATTGTAAGTAATAGCATCTGGATTCAAACCCGCCACCTCTGGAATTAAAGGCATTTCAGTTTGTTTACATCTCATATTGTAACATGCACTATCAATATCAAGTGATACTTATATGTACTAAAAAACAATATTTGATACTCTGTAATTACTCTGCGTTCAAATGAAAATATTTTGACAAATTTTTAATACCTTCAGAGATGGACAAGTAATTAATGTGTCCTACAGAGTTGAAACCAATGATGTCACACAATGCAAAACCAATTTTCATTTAGGAACTTGTCCAATTTGTAGAGATATTAAAGACTATGAGAAGACCGAATATATATGGTGCTGACTTTTGGTGACAATCGAGGTAAGTATTCTGTCGGTCGACGGTTCTATTTCCTGGACCGACAGAATGCCTACACTGGTAACCTTAATGTTAGACAGGATAGTGCATTAGTGGTGCTATCTCTCAAAACACATTTTTCCATTGATAGTTCCACTACGCACCACTCCTAGATGTTGAGGGGGTTGAGAACAAGTAGCTAAGGTAGCAATTACAGGTTTAGCAGGGATGAATGGAGAAGGCATCCACCACTCCCTTTGCACCATCTGGAAAAGGGACATTTTAGCGTACTTGTGTTCCATCATCCATAAAAATTGTATTGCACTCAACTATATTGGAGGGAAGTGGTTTGGTGTCTGAACTACACCTATCGGCCATAACTCTCGCTACCATTAATTGGCCCCATGGTGATGCTGACTGCTGACGTTTGGTGGCGATTGGGGTAGGTATTCGGTCGTCGATAGTTACTATTATATTCCCTCCACAGACCTACAGAATAACTGCAGGTACCTAATTACACTATATACACTTAAATAAATTACCCGTGTGTGTTGGTGATTAGTAATTGATGATTCGCGAAAAAATTTTTTGAAAATGTTTTTATCTTTTATCTCTTTCTGACAAATCTGACTGAGAACAGGGATCAATAACACGACGGTTGACGAAAGCAGGTGTATCTGTCAGTAATTTTTAACGTGGGCTAAAAAAAAGAAAAATTATTTTTCACGTCATCGTTGACCACTTTTATGAGAATTCCAACTACCAAAATTCTGGATGAGAAACGAGGACGGTTGTCTTCAAAAATACTGATAATTCAGTGAAAAAGTTTCTTTGCCCACCATTCACTATTTTGCGTCAATTTTTTGCAGTCGATATGTTTTAAAAGCAGCTCCACAATCAAAATTGACATTTCCCTATTGTTTTTGGTTAGGTAAACAGCTTGGCAATTGGGTCGTCAGCTCAAGATCCTTAATACAATAATTACAAGATAAATAACATCCCTAACCTCTCCTTTCGATGCGAATGCTGAAAGTTAATTTCCTTATGGCGGACATCCGCCTCGGAATAAGGAAAAAAAAACACTACTCGTAGAAAGGAATTCGAACTTTTTTCTTCTTTTTTCTTTTTTTTACCAAAAACTTGCATATAAAACGAGGTCACTCGAGCAATATATTTATCAAACTGTGAGATATAAAATGGAAAAAACCAGCTAAAACAGGAAGGCGAAAAAAAAAAATAAAAATAAAAGGCGCCGATGAAAGAAGCATTGCCTCTATGTTTTCTTTACGCGTGGAAATGAATTCCATTTCAAATATACAAATTGATCTCGAACGTGAAAAACGATAGTGCAAATTTATCTACTTCCTGTTTTGCACTTTTCCAAATCTATATCGGTCTTTTTTTGGACGAAGATGTAGCAAAATGATATTTCAAATCCGGATTAGGTACCTAATTTGTGCCTTGCCTACAATTGGATAATTGCTGAGAACAACTCACTGTGGAGCTTGAAAACAAGGTTGTATGGGAAAAACAAACGAATTAGTAAAGTTAAAAGTAAAAATAATGTTAGTTACTGGAAGGTGTTTCGTGTAACTTGGTTTTAGTTTTTTTATTTCGAGGACCTGTAATAAAGAAAGGAGAAAAGCTTGATTATGCAATTTTTAATATTAATTGATTGCATCCCACCAAACGATAATCATATAAAAATAATTGAACAAAGTGGCAAGTAACTACGTATGAATGAATTCAGTATAGTTTTCAATTTTTGATAGTGTTCGTTTACTATCCTTAGGTAATAAAGAGTATTTTGAATCATAATTTCTACTACCTATTTTTTTGAATATTATATTAAATTTGCCTTTATTTAACGCCTCTACATCATCTTCAGGTACACAGAGAAAAGCGTAAATATTATTAATTTCTCATAAATTCAGATGATGATATGCCGATACTCAACTTACTGATATTTTCTTAATTTCAACTAAAACGTGAGTCGATTGGTGTTGTTCATACCATACTTCGAAAAAGATATTATTCCTACATTCTTCCATTGAATTTTCTCACAAAATTCCGAAAACACAGCTTCAGCTTCGGTCAGTCGAATTGGTTCTTGAAAGATCCTCCGTTGTTCTATCTCAGAATAGACTACAGTAGATGTAAAATATATTGCATAAAACGACACGATTCAGATAGTTAATTACGTCATAAATAAATAATTCTTCTTTGGTCTGGACAGTATTCTTGAGAAATACGAATAATACTTATCTGTCAATATAAATGGGGTAATAGTTCGTTTGTATAAATGTTTGTATGTATGTGCATCACTTCAGTACCACTTGACAGATCAATCAGAAATTTTCAGGACTTTTCTGTGCTGTCGGAAGAAAACTTTTTGAGCTAATTTGAAGGTTTGTAGGCTGCCTGAGATCAAAATTCACGCCATAATTAAAAACTTTTAAAATTTTTTTCTCAAAAATATATTTTATTCAAGGATATTAGTATGACCTTAAAATTTTACGTCTCTACGTAACCCCTTCTCTAGATATGAGGTTGCAAAAAGTTATAAAATTCAAAATCGATAGTTACTAGTTACGAGTAGGTAGATTTAGGTAAAATGTAATTTGAAACCTCTCCATGTCTATGTATGTATATCACTTAAGAACTGGTCGATAGATCAAGCTGAAATTTTCAGGACTAATTCCTGTAGCACTGAGAAAAGTTTTAAGCTAATTTAGGGCTCCATAGCCCCCTTGGGAGAAAATTTATTAATTTTGACCCCGACTCAGCTACCTAAAAATTTTCAAGATTTTTTTTTTTCTAAAAATAGATTGTACTTCACGATATTAGTAATGCGTTTGAAATTTAATGTTTCTTAGATAGGTGAGAAAAGTGAAAGAGATATAATTAATGTAGAAGAATAGTTGGTGAACTTAATTTTAGAGAAAAAAAAAATGTAGAGTGAGAGGGTGAGAGAGAGATACGTATTTTAACAGGTATTCCATTCATAAAAGTATATAGAGGCTAGCTACTTTGAGCAAATGAACCAGTCAACACTGGAAGAGCCAAAATTACTGAAAACGTGAAGCCAGCAAAACATAATTATATTTACTATGATTAAAACACAGCGAAATTTGCATTCACTGGGTCACATGTCAAATAAATTCTAAAATGTGATAAAATGAAATGGATTTCACAGGGCACCTTCATCGCACCTTTACTGTAAAAACATACATGTACGAACTTACCAAAAGTTGCAAATAATTCACTAAATACCTATCAATCTCGAAATACTGCAACTAATATCAATCATTTAACCTCGAAGTAGAACACTATCGTATAATTTCATTTTGAGTTTGGTATAGAAATTTTGATGTTTTTCTTGCACTAACAAAACATTTTTTGGAAGAATTAATTTGTTTCAAGATCATCAAGATTTAACAAATTTTGACATTGAGGCAAAAGTGTGTCTACTTGTCCCAATAAGTTACTTGAATTCTTTAAAATACATTCCTGGTTTGATTATCTTTACTATTTCTGTACAACTGAACTGCTGAACTGATTATATTATAATTATCTTTCAGTGTACAAAGCACTCACTTATTCGATTCCGTAGTTTTCAAGATTATTGTCAACATACCTGTAACAAAAGAGAAAAATAAAAATTAGAATGTCAGTTATTTTTTGTGTAGGTGCAAAATAGAATAAATACCCATTAATTAGTTCTTCTAAAAGTGCCTTATTCATTATAAATTTTATTTTCAAACGGAGGTGCATCCAGCAAAAACATTTGAAAAAAAATAGAATTTCTCCAAATAACATAATTATTATGCTAAGCCTTGTGAAAGGAGAGTTAGTGCAAGGAGCAAAGGGAATATCAGGATTAAGCTTAATATCAAAATCATTGGGCATTTTGTCGAATAACAAAGAATCCTTTTGAGCGAATCGAAAATTTTAATAAAGAGAAATACGTTTTGTAGAACCACTGAAAATAGGGGAGGGTGATTCTTTTCAAGCAGAAACAGTCTGCCAGTATCACTGGGAAAACAATTTTTTTTTTTTTTTTAATGAAGAAAACTTCTTTATGCGATTATTTTATTAAATACCTACGGAAGGTATTAGGAGTTATCAAAAAGAAGAAAGATAAAAATATTTCCCGAATTATTTGTATTCCGAACGAACGAAAAATTTCCATGAAAAACGATTATTTCCAACCCCTTTTTCAAATTTATTCTCAAAATCACTTCGTTTATCGTCTTAAACGATGAGTACATTTTTCAGGTTTACCTTGCAAACTTTTGTTACACAAATAAATATCGCGTTCACCACTTTTCTCTTCATTTATACCCTAAGCAGTTAGTTCATCCACTCTCGGTTTATAATCTATTTTCGACACTTTGGTAATTTAAATTTTGCTATTGCAATCAAGTTACGTTGAAATTTTACACTTTTTTTTTTTCAGCCTAATCTCAACCCGAATAAATTATTATTTTATGTACGAGTTTTTTTTTTCCTCCAGCCAAAATACCGGTAAAAAAAGTCATAATTTTTCGAAACTATAATTTTCATTAGATTTTGTTAGGTAGTGTTAACCACAACGACGACGACGACGACGACAAGGCTAACTTATAAATGCTACATACCTCCTTACGAGGCAAAGGATAAAAGATGAGAAAAAAAACTTTCGATTTACAAAAAATTATTAAAAAAAAAAAAAAAAAAAAAAAAGAAAAGAAATAAATTGAAATAATGAGCCTCTTTAGAAAGATATGCAGCGTAAAACTGGGTCGAAAGTATTTTTTTCATTTTCAAGGCAAAAATTCATTCGTATTAAATCGGGCAGGTGCGGGAGGAAACATTTGAAATATAACTCTTCGAAGTGTTTTGTAAGTTGAAAAAAAAAACAAAATTGCAGACATAAAGAAAAATCTACATTGATTAACGTCAAAAAAAGTGTACCTATATAGTAATCTTTTTAATGGATTTTGGGTGTATACTTTTAAGTACGAAGCTGCTGGTTGATTAAAAAACTTGGTAACATTAGAAAACGGATTACTCCAAAGGTTGTTCTTTTAGGTATAATCTATCTTTCTCAGTTCACAAAAAATGCTGCTGAACAAACCAGTTCTGAATGTAAATTGCTATACAGTATGATGGTATTTTAGTAAATACTTGATGTAATATTTTTTTTCTTTGCCAAACCATTGTGGTTACAACACCGATGTATCTTCATGAACTTTTACTGCACATCCTTAATTTTTCTAAGTGATTTTAGTATGTGAATTTCAACAATGTATTCACAATGTTTCATTATAGAGTGCAGCATTTGGGATCTATTTTGACTCGTTTTTCATTATTTTGTTTCGTTTCTTACGCTCATATGACAAAAGGAATTACTTACTACTGGCTACCAAGAACTCGGACGACCATCTTTTTTGTGTTGCCTTAAGTTCATATGTTTTAAATTCATCTTTCATCACTTATGTTTTGGATGCCATGTCTCATAAAATGGCTTCCTTTTTATATTTCATTTCCAAAATTTAACTTCTAAATTTAATTCTTTTTAAAGTCTTTTGATTAAATCGTGGTCCTAGCTCATGGATCTTGCCTTTCCACTCTTCGTGTATAATTTTGTGAGTGATTATCATTTTCTTTTGAAATTAATTAATATATTTTGAATTCTTCACTCTTATTAGTTTTCCACTATTTTCTGTTCGTATGTTTTCTTTTTAATATAATAATGATGTCTTCTAAAATATGTTAATCCTTTAAATGAGTTCTTCATTGTATAAGTAATGTGTAAGTGAACCTTTGTGCGCTCGATCCCCATTTATTTGATTGTTTTGGTCATCAAATTCAACATACATCCATACCAAACTTGCACTCTTTTGACCTCCTCTTTCAGTCATTATTACTACTGTGTCTGCCCTTTCTATCTGGACTTTCACACACTATAACAGCGTTTTTTAATACTATAATGTATCGAGTTTTTCTAGTAATGTGGTGAACTTGGATTTGTCATTACCTATGTTTTGAATATTAAAACACACACATCGGTCCTTTCTTCAGGTATAATGCTAAAGTCGGTCAATATTAAAATACCTAATCCATTTTTAAAGATAAGCCCAAAAAGAAATATATACCTTACTGCCTATAAGTTAGAATGAAGTTGAAAACTTTTTGTCAATCTGGCGATAGAATTGTCCAAAAGTTTGCAAAGGAAATGATTTATTGTTTCTGGGTGCCATTTAAAAATTATTTGAAAGGACCATGAGAAAAACATGACCATAAAGAAGTGTTTACGAGTTGTCTATATTATACGATTTTATTCTACTCAGTCAATTTGTTGAAGTACACCGGATGACCAATGTCAGCGCTGCTTTCACGTGTTGCGACACACGCACACATACACACATATCCGTTTTTATCAGTTGTTTTTTTCAATTTTTGTTTGTTTCTGTATCAGAAAAAAAACTGAGAAATTTTATTTTTTCTTTCGCCTTATTTTCTTCTTCAAATTATAAAAGCGTATTTTTTAAAAACTCATTTTTAACCTAACTTATAATGAAACTCGGACGCACGCGCAAAAGTAAACCACTTATTGATAAGAAATGAGGTTTTTATTATTGTTATGAAAAATCCACAGTAAAAACCACAAACATAAATATTCCCAACCTTTATTGCTCTTTTTGACTTATATGGTCACCTCAGGATATGGCCATATAGATCAAAAAGTAGTGATAGGCAAGAAGTATATAGCACTTACAACTGCTTTGTACTCATATTATGTAGATAGAAAGCTTATAAACAGTTCGTAAACGACCTCTTGGTTGATGTACGTTTTTGACTATGCCTACTTTTGTTGTATATTCATCCACCCATGTTGGCATACCGCAATAGCCCAAAAGATGGTATTTCTGTAAGTTATGGGTAGATATGTTTTAATCTTCAGAAATAGTCTAGGTGCCTAGAATACTCTTTAAAGAAATACCAATCTTATCAATGAATTGTGTACAATAAGCAATCGTATCAGCGGTTTGTGTGGTAATCGAATTTGGGTGGTTATAGGTATTTTACAAATTGTACCAATTTTAAAGTTGAAGAAATGGAAAAAAAGTCAATGATAGCTAATAGTGGCGGGAAAAATATCGAGATTCTTCTTGAAATATCGATATTAGAACTACTGATATTTTCCATAGGTGTATGGATACGTTCCATCCGTACTTTTCTCACATTTTACAGACCAGATTTTGAGGTTAAAATGAGACTGAAATATTCTAACTCAACTCTGCCAGCTGCCAGCATAGGTAATTTTTATTTCTATGGATCTTGAAGATATTATCATTTAACAACGGATATATAGTCAAATTCTGATTGTCTCGTTCATTTAATAGAAAAAGTAAGGTATTGATATGAAAAAAATCGATATTAATAATAATAATATTTAATAATAATAATAATAATAATAATAATTGTGAAATACCTTGTTGTGAGAGATATTCACACAAGAAGGTCTTCTACAGAGTTTGCGTGTTCTGCCACTTCATACTGTAAAGTATGGGAGAGCCAAATCCTTGACAAACACTGGCAATTTTGTAGCTTGTTTCGTGAGTTTATATAGAGGATTTGGCACACACACACGGACACACATCCATATGTATATGTACGTGATTATGTCATACGTTACGTTGTTTCTTACCTTCATTGAGGTGATAAGAAATGACGTAGTGCGTTTGGTACCGGGTTGTGACATCACCAAGATCATTATCAGGTAATTGATCATGGCCCGTGCAATGTATCTTACCTGTACATACGTACAGGTACGAACATACAAACGCACAAGTGTGTTTATGTTTTAACGTCATAGAGACGATTATTGCCAGCCTTTGGGCGGCGACTGTTGTCGAGGGGTGCGAGCCCCTGTTACCTCATACGAGTGATGTCCCCACAATAATAATAATAATAATAAAAGTTGCCTTTAATGGGATTGTTCGAAACCCTCGCCTAGACATGATATCTCTCCATAATAGCCACTCTTTCAGGAACACCACCCAAAAAATGATGGAATTGGTCCACCTATTTCGGGAAAGATGGCATTAAATCTACCTAAACATGACGTTTACATAGACGTACAAACGCACAAAAGAACAGATAAATTATTTCGGGCTTTTTATATCACCTAAATATTTTATGAAGTGAAATAAGATGCTGTTTTGTTTTGTAGTGGCATGAACTTTACTCAAGTATAGCATAACTCTATAACCAAGTTTATCTTCTTTTATCTTATCACAAATTCTACAGTAACATCGTTTTAGTCTACAACCTCCGGTTGAAATCGAAACATTTTCTTAATCAATTCAGAATTTAGACTGTAATCAAAGATACCTACCTACCTACTTGTTTTTTAATCGTTGAGCGAAAAAGCACGAGTCGTCTAAAATTTTTGCAAGTTTTTCCAAAGAAATAAGTATGCATAAAATCGTTTTGTTTTTTCTTTCTTTTTTCCTGTAGTTAGGTTTATTTTATTTTACTGGTTGGCTTATGAAAAAGTATAAAGAACTACTCGAATATAAAAATCCCTTCTTTTACTTTTTTTTTTTTTTTTTTATCGTTTCGTTCTTGTAAACTTCCCGATTTTCTTCGCTTAAAGAACACAATTTAAATTGCACCGTATCAGAATTTTCAATAAATCGATTTTCGTCGATGGATATCACTTTCTGTACCTAAATAAAGAAGTTAACGTGGCAAAGAGTAAGCAAAAAAAAATTATTAAAAAAAGAATCAGTCGCGATTACGCATCAAACGGCGAATGAAAAAAAACGACGTTATTGACATGAAACCTATGCAAATTCCTAAAACCTTTTTTCTCATTTTTTTCCTTCTTCACTTTTTGCCTCTTTTTCTTTTTCTAACATTCGTACATTTTTTAATCTTAGTAAGTGATTTCGTTCTTCAAATGAAATGTCTGAACGACGATTTTTGATTAACATTTTGATTCAATGCTTACAAATAAATTCGGTGAGTACCTACATTCAGTCACTTCGAATGTGATGCTGTTTTTTTCGTCTTACCATTTACCATTTCGTCGTCTTATTTTTCTTTGTTTCGAACAAAGTTGAAGGGGGGAAGGAGAAAGGGAGAAAAAAGTTACCGAATATCAATTTGATTACCGGTGTTTTTGGACTTAGTATTCGTGCAGCGTTTACATTGTAGGTACCATAGAAATAAAAAAAAAAAAATCAACTGTGTTTACAAAATCGATTTGTATCGAGTGGTAAACAAATAGTATTTTCCGCGATAATGACACTCGACTGTCAAATCGAACACGTTCTTGATCTTGGCCATAAACATTGTACGAAATTTTATTTATACTTTTTTTTCGACACGAATGCACGTAATTCGAATGAATTTTCCCGTCAAATCAAAATACATTCTCGACCCTATCTGAATTCGACGATTTGTGCATTAAAATTGGAGGAGAAAAGTTGAGAAACATTTTCGCATAAAAGTACAACTGCATACGTAAGGGAAAGCTTTAAAATTATTTGTTCTGCACCTGGTATTTAATTTCATGTCCTTTGTGAATGAGTGGAGACGTTGGAAACGATTTTTATGTCATTTATTGAGACTGAAAAATGTTAGGTGAACTACTGGATATTTATCAGTAAATCTACCTAAAGTTACAATTGATAGGTCGTTATGTATGAAAACGCGTACTGAACAATTTTATCATTTATTAATAAATTAAAAATGGGAAAATTTAAAGTAAAACTACGTTTTATCAATTCTAATGAAATACCTATCTGCGTTTATATTGCCTAACTTGATTAAGAGGGTAACAGGTAGACAGAATTATTACGCCTAAAACCGATATTATTACTAATTAATATAATATATTTTGTGAGAGCTGAAATACAATAGAAGTTTGAAAACTAGTCAGTTTAATCCAGCAACCGAAATTAATCACTAATAATGACACAACCGGCCAACCACGGAATTCAAAACATATAAATTTTTTAAAGTTGCGCCATGAATGCGCTCAAGATACTACCCTCAATATATTTTGTAAAATTTTTTGTTTTTACTCACCCAAAAACACACGCGCAACTTTCTGGAGAATGTGTGTTTTTTGCTACCTTATATTATTTTTTAATTACCATCCTTGGAGACTCCTCCCATAGAAAATAAATTTTTCCTCTTTTTCTGTCATTTCTTGTCTTTTTCCATCTTATCACTAATTTTTCCTTGGAATAATATTGAATTTATCTTATCTTTTACCTTCTTTCTCTTTGTCTCCTCTCCCCGCTAGTTTAAATTCTTTAAAAAAATGTATAATAAGAGGTTGAATGTATTTTTAAAAACCGGCTTTTATTACCACCACTCCTTCTTTATTTCACAGACAGTCTAAATTTTTCATACTAAATCTTTCTTATATTTGTCACTGCCTGTTCACTTCGTTTTTAATCATCCTTGGAACAACTACCTTTAATAATATTATGTTTTCTAGATGTGTTTTAGATTCAATATTAAACATGACCTTTTCTATAATCATGTGTTGACTGTTTTAATTCGGAAAATGGTTTAAATTCAATAGTATTTTCTATGTTTTTATGTTAAAATGTTTACGATGGATAACTTCATGGAAAACTATTGACTTATGGTTTGTGTGAATAGAAAACATCGCCCAAACGGTTTAAAATTCAAGTTCCAAGGACACCTGACAGTTTCATCCAGTCTGGCAGTGGTAATTTTGAGGTCACTGTCTTGTATAAATGTGTTTGCCAAAGTCCAGAGTTTTGTAGAATTTTTGACTTAAAATAGAGAGATCCCTGAAATAGCCCCCTCGGCATACCACAAGAAAATAATAATTATTAATTTTTCTCAAAGTCTACTGCTTTGCAAATAAAAGCGAAACGTGAGAACTATACCTATTTCAGAAGATATTTTTAAACATATTATTTTAAAAATTTAAAAAAAAGCGAATGGTGAACGCATATTCCCGATGTGATACAAAATTTTAGACCTAGGTTCTAACATAATTTTGCAAATCAAAATATTATAAAATATTATTATCTCTGTTTTTCTTCCTTTAAAACAATAAATCAATCGGTCCTTACAAGTTGCATTTTGGGAGACCTCACTGACCCATTTTTATCTATGACTAAAGTAAATAACTATGATGACCTGTAATTTTTTCTCAATCACCAGCTGACCAAACATGTTAAATTGAGTACCATATTTTATATTGAAATTTTCTCATCACTTTTCCAAAGAGTTGGTTGAAGGTTTATTATTGTTTATTCTTATTCATATATAAATTTTGACAGTTACCATTCATTCAATAATTGATCAGTAATTGGTACAGATTTTTAGAACTCATTATTATTATAAAAAGTTCATCAAAATCAGTGCCCAGGTTGATAAATTATGCTGGAACAAACATAGAAAACACAACATAAATATAGATCAAATTGATAACCTCCTTCTTTTTTTGAAATCCGTTAAAAATTAAAACTAAATGTAATTTCAATTAAAGAACTTAATAAACATCAAAAAACTGATAGAAGTCAATCCACACCCTCAAATACAAAAAAACATTTATTACTGATACGGTGAATTTACATCCATTGATCCAGTGGAGTATAGTGACAACCCTGTGTGATAGAACCAGATAGACAAGACTTTTTCTTCCCTCGAATTCTCAGAACACGAAGTTGTAGTTTACTCTTTGATTAGAAGAGAAGGAGTTTAAGCACTTCCAAAAATATTAAGGTTTATTTTAAATCTTATTTCTATTTACTTGAAAAATATATCACCAACGAAAATTTGATAGTTGTTCCTAGATGGTTAAAAAGGGACTGTATTTAGTGTGTTTGTGTGTGTGTGTGTGTGTGTTTTTCTTCATGCCAGAATTTGCTATCTCGTTGATCTTTAATTAGCTTTGCCACGTGAATCTTTATTTACTTCTCATTGTTAAGTTTCGCACAACATCTTATAATCTGTATTAACTATTTGTATAAACTGATCAGCTGTGAAGGAAATGGGGCTTCAGTTTAGGAATTCAATTTGTTTTATTCAAGGAACTCAACTGAACAAATTTTTTATTTTATTTTGAAACTGTCGAGAGTATACTTCACAATAATAATTGACCAGCATAATAATACGTCTTCCAGGCGCAGCATCTTTTAACACTGAACAATTTTATAGTAAGTTTGGGAATCAAATTCTGTAGCGGGTTTTGGCACCCAGCGCAATTATGGATGGGATTTTCTACAATTTATTGCATTTTTTTATATTCAAAACGATAACTGAATCGAATGTAGGAGGCTTAAACTATAAGAATCAATCAAATCATCGAAATCGTTCATAAGGCCCCTTAGGAATTTTTAAAAATGAGCAATCCAAAACATCTTCTGGTATCATGAATAGTTCAGTGTTGCACCTTCGGGAAACTAAATATTGATTGTTAAACATGCACTTGTACTAAGAGTTCTCTATCTAGGGTTCTATGGTTGAGCAAATCTTCCGGAAATGTCAATGCTGCTATTTCCAAGAATCGACGCATATGATATATTTTTTTAGTCGGCACTGGCAGATTTTTACAAATCACTCGAGATCATCGTGACCTACTGTTCTAATCTATTTTATGAAAAATTTTTACGATTATTTACCATCGTCACGGTTAATTCACTGAACACACATTTTTCTCGATACAAGTAGAAGAACCGGAAAGTGAGTCGATCGACGTAGTTGATGAAAAAAAAAAAACTTTCATATCGATAAAATCAGCCTTCCAACTTTTTTGTTTTCTTTCCTTTAGTTAATTTACCAAATCTCGCTTTCGTTGATACCCGTATCAATTAGCGTAGCAAAGCAACAACGAAAACAAATTGAATAAAAAAAATTCTAAATTAATGAAAATATTTTAGCCCCTTTCACTGCGAACCTAAATCAGTTCGTCGTATATTGCATATTTTTATCTTTCGACGTTGTACTTTTTTCCTCCTTCTGTCAAGTTTTTTTTATTTTTTATTTTTTTTACATTAACGAACTCATAAAAGAAAAATAAATATATTGTTCTTTTTTATCCACTATACTTTTACACCACCATTCGCCCCACGGAAGTAAAGGCTGGTAAATCGTTTAATTTTCGCAAAACAATGAAATTCGCTTTATCGTCGCACTCTATTCGAAATCAAAATATCGACGAACAACTCACCATCGCCCCCCGCCATCCCCTCCGCTGCAACCATCATTTTCCATATTTATTCATTCGACGTAGCGAGAGGAAATAGTGGTGTATGGATACGCAGCCCTCGCACCCCTTCATCTGCCCCACCTCCGTCAATATATCCTCTGTTTTATTTCATACACATGTTATGAAGTTATCACGACGAAGGGGATGAAGACGTGTAACAAACATGAAAATTGATACCGGCTGTTAGACAAAGACGGAAAATGACCCGCACAAGGGATGAGACACCGCCGGGGAGGGGGAGTGTAGTGTCACGGTAATATCGTGTAAAACCATCTCCCACTCTCTTCTCCAGCAGCTTTTGCACTGTTTTTCGACCGATTGCTTGTTAGTAGGTGTACACACACACACACACACATATATATATATATATATATATATATATATATATATATATTAATATAATAGTTACGTATTTATTGCTCGTCATTTTGGAAAGTATACATTTTCTGCCAGCTACGTCGTAAATGCTGGCGCGGTATTGAAAATTCAACGTAAATTAATAACGACCGTTAATTATATGGCGTTCGCAATATTCGTTTTGCAGAACGTAAGAGGAGGGTGCGAAAGGGGTTGGGTGCGAAAGGGTTGGGTGTGCGTATATACAGAAAGCGATCGGCGGGACAAGCCATAATTTTTGGTAGGAAACCGCCATCATCGAATGCGCCTCGAAGGGTTTTCGTGCGATATTGGTGTAGGTAGTACGTGTGTGCGGCAAATATTTCGGTAAAACATAAGTTATTATTGTAAAGAAACGATTGATTGCGAATAATTTATTCGATACGCTGGCGAAAAGCGGCGCGTAAATGTCGATTTATGACGACGGCGGGCTGGAGAAAAATTGGGCTACTGGTAGATAATATTAGAGATGACACAATAACACCGCCCCACCTCCGTAACCTTATTGCCGCATTGGCTGGCCCAACGATGGCATAAAATGCTGCGTGTAACGACTTCCGGTTTATGGTTCGAAATGAAAATTTGACTTTTATTGCATTATTTTTTTTTTTTTTGGACGACGCCACCGTGAAGTAATACGGTAGATGAAAGGTAACGGATGAATTGGCACGTGATTACAGAGGAGCTTTTAATGAAATTCGGACATTTTCGCGTGGTTGTTGTTGTTTTTTGTTGAATTTTTTTTTTTTTTGTTTCGGTTATTGATGTCGGGTAACCCGACGGAGAGAAGAGGATGTCAGAAAACGTGGTTTTATACGCGAGCGAGTCGAATTTTTAATGGAAATATGGACGTACGGTCTATTGGCCGTGGGTCACGAATAACTAGTCGGACCTTTGGACTCGATTTGCAACAGAAAATTTCCGCATGAAACATGTTATTGCTACGTACTTGCTAATTTGAAATAAATTGAGATTTCGATGTGTTTGACCACACATTCGTGATTTTTTCCACCATAATATAATGACAAAAAACCAAAAGAAAAAAAAAACAGAAACAAAATCTCATACGTAACCTTTCGTCATACGTGATTTCATAAGTTCAGTGATTTTTCGTTTAATGAAGAACTCATTTGACCTAACGTCTAAATATAAATGCGAAGACATCAGATAAATACCTTTTTTATTTCAAAATTGTTGGGAACTACCAGTGGTTCGAGTACTGGCTGGCTACACCGATATAACTTGTTATTTTATTCAATACATGATCTGGAGTGGTGTTTCTGTGTTTTTATTAATTAATTTACTTTCGTATTCATCTTTACATCAATATACCTGGACATCAAGCCCTCGTTGTCTAATAAAAATAAATCTCATTTCACATAATTTTTCACCATACGTGAAGGCATAATATGAGCTTATTAAAATAAATAAATCTTTTGAAATTTCTAAAAAATAGTTTTTGGTCTTCAAGCAAATTACTTCGGATCATATTTATATCTTATCCAAATCAGTTGCCTGAAGCATGGTTTCAGAATTTCTTTTAAGGGTGATTTAATAACGTTTTATAATTTTCATAAATTTTTGTGGTAGTGGTTAACAAGTTTTTACATACTTCAAGGACGAAAAATCTGAAAAACCGAATAATTGTGTTATAAATTAACACTTATTTTTTGTACTGGGGAATCATACCATAAAACCTCCTTTTAAAGCCGACCTAGAGTCACAAAGATGTATCAAATAAAGAGTGTAATAATAAGTAAAATTTCAATTAAACTACATATGGAACTGCAACTGGAGTAAACTTACGATGTCAAAATTTTGGATTTAGAGATTTTAGCTGCTGAACAAGGTGATTACATCATAAATTTAGACATGGAGAGGATAGCACGTTTGAAAATTTCAAATGCTAGCCTAAGAAATAAAATAGCCTTATTAAAACATGACGCATCCGGCCAGCATCTTTTAATATTTTTATTTTTTCATTTCAGACCCACCATATAGAAATTAACGATTATTACATTTCCCACAATTTTCACTTATTATCACGTTTTGTTTTGTCTATCCTCCGGGTATGCTACGTGCATTACCTTGGCTAACTTTCTTTTTATTCCACTCTGTCTTGGCACTGTACCTATACTGACCTTCGTCAAGCTCCCACTTGGAACACCATGCTGCGCATCTTTTCTGCTCATCTCATAACCTGTTTTCTCGCTTATTTTCCCTACTTTTCCCTCTTTGATTCATGGCCAAGTTACTGGATGTAAATACCAATATGTAACTTGACATTCTTGTTACATTTTTATGTCGGCGTTTAACTGTCGAAAAGGCAACATGTAAATTTTATTTTATTACAATGTGGTAGGGCACATGTTTTATTCAATACGCTTTGTTTCAACATTTATTTTTCAATACATAGTGTCTTTTTCAGAATATGTGTTGAGTTTATTAGCAATGGGGTGGTTAATGGCTGGACATTATGATCCTGATTAACCATTCTACGAATTTTGGTTTCATCGTCGAGCATTGAGGCCAGCCTGGTCTATATCAAACTAATACGCGTCTAATGATGGGTCAAATACGAATACTTGGCTAAGCTATCTTGGTATTATTTGTGCCAAGTGATGGTCAATGTGATTCCTAGATACGCCCAGGAATGATCCAAATGGTTTAGCATTGATATGCTTTTTTTTGGTTATGTTCGCATTTTGTTGGGGATGTGTCCACCACGGGTGGCATACCACAAATAGAAGAAAGGAAAAAAATATATAAAAGGAAAAAAATCACTATTTTATTTTCGTTACATAAACAGAAAAATGACATCATAGCTTTGAACTTCGAAATCTGAATTCATGTTAGTTGATAATGATGTAATAATTTTGGACTTAAATTCTTGTTATACAAAAAGGAAAAAAAAAAACGTCAAAAATGGCCATGAAAAAAGTTTTGACCTCCAGGAATAAGAAATGTACATGTCAAAAATATAGCATTTATCCTCTTACCATTGAGGTCTGTGTGGAGTAGTGATTAGAAGCTTGGCTTTGCAATGGATAGGTTGCGAGTTGTCACATTCCTAACACAAAATGGGGATATATTCTGTTATGTTTCATTGCTGCTTCATAGAAGGAATGCGATTGTAAAATTGATGATGGTAGATCAATGGTCGCCGCATCGCAACCATCTCTTTTCTTCAAATCGACATCATAACATTATATCACTCTAGACAATGGTTGAAATGGCCAAGTAACCGAAACTAAATAAAAGTAAGAGTAAAAAACCATTTTTCACAATCAAATTTAAAAATGTTCTATTATCCAGTTTCATTACCTTCATCAAAAAATAAGCTTTAAAGAATGATGACATTTTAGAAAAATAAGTAAATATAAAAAATATTATTTATCATCGGAGGCAGGTTAAATGGGTTTCAGTGATAAAAATTGGTCAGTATTAAACATTGAAAATAAATACGGGTGGTAAAGGAAAAGTCAAGTGAAAAAAGGAAATAAGTACCTACCCACCAATGTTTTAAGCCCAGAGAAAACGGAGAGGTGTTCAAGGGTGGATCAATCAAAAAATGATTAGCAAATTCGAAATCATCAAGTTTGGTATCTCGAAAAATATCTTCCATGATAGTTATATCTTATTACCGGCACTGGACGATGATGGTGAAGGGGAGAAGGTCTAAAAGGAGTGCTTTAAAAATATACGATGTATAAAATTCATACTCAACACCTCAAAGAATATGAGAATCAATATGGTTATCACGGGGAAAATATAAGAAAAGCAAATGCTCATATGTTAGGGTCAAAAATATGTACAACTAAGGGCCACAAGAATGTTTCGATCAAAAAAGTAATTGGAAATTCGAAATCAACACGTAAAAACACTCTGATAAAACTAAAAAAAAAAAAAAAGTTAAAACCGACAAAATTCCACTAGTCCCTAGGGGAAACGAATAGTGGTGTGAAATTCATCTTCGATGCTTTAAAAAACTAGGAATTGATATTATTATACTCGTAATACAAAAAAAAAAAGTTTTTGTAAGGTATTGCTCCCTCGTACCTTTTGAGAGACTGGAAATGAGTGCAAATCGAAAATTGGCTAAAATTCGTATTTCATGGTCAAAATTACGCATACTTAGCACATAACATTTGTGCATAATTTTGCGTTAGGTACTGAATTTTAATATGTTCAGATGCCAAATGGCATCTCGTCAGGCTTTGCAAAGGGACATCAAAAGAATAAGAAAAGCACATTTTTTCACATGTTTTCTTCAATAGATGACAACATCTCTGAATTAAGTTTTTATGTAGATGCAGACTCATAACACTATAATATTGTTTGCAGACGCGAAAAATATCGATACGTAATGATACGTATATTTTAGGTATTGGACTGAATTATTCCTTAATCTAATAGATAAAGGACCGTATTTTGTATATCGATATTTCGCACCAGTAGTTTAATAGTATAAAATATACAGCAATTTACCAATATTATTTCATTCAATTTAATCTTTCACTTCACATTTTCATTTGATAGGACATAATCTTTTAGCCCACTGATTATATTATTTATAGTTGTTTCACGAAATTTTGTTATCTAAGGTATTGTAAAATAATGCCAATACCTACATAATTACACGCGTCATACGTAAAAATATTATATTCTAAAATTGTTGTCTTTTTACTATTGAATTGATAGAATTTACTTTTAGGCGTAGGTTTACAGGTCTACAATCAAACTTTTTTTTTCTTCGTATAATACCTACGTGCTGATAGGTCGTGAATTTTTTGAAGGTTTATTGATTTCCAAGATCACCAATACTTACTTAATTTTTTTTTTTTTTGAACAGATAAGTCGGCTAATATTGATTTTTCCTTCTAAAGCTGAAAAAATTTTTTCAAAATTAAGAGTATCTTCTTAGAAATGAAGGCATAGCGTACTGAATTTTCTCCTTGTTTCTTATCTAATAATCTTATGGGAATCAAAACTTCGAGTAGAAGTAAAACGAATAATGGAGACCACAAAATTAATGTGATTTACGTAGGCTTAACAGCTTCATAAATTGCGTTACTATTTTTGTCTTTCCATTTTTTTTCTTTCTTGCTTTTTTTTCACATTTTTATTCGACTCGTAAAAATTTGGAAAAGACATTTTCGTTCGCGAGTTTCTGGCTTATAGAGTTTCCTCCGATTTTGTTTATGCGACTTTAAAAATGTTTTTAACGTCTGCCCGTTGGCGGACAAAACTTTTTAAATTGGTTTTCTTCTTCTTTTTCTTTTTCTTTTTTTTTTTTTTTACTTATGCAAGGAACATTTGATCTGAATGTAATTCTATCCACAAGAGACGTTTGTCGTTTTTATTATGGAAATGATAGGATATTCAAGTTGGAGAATCACCACAACAGGAAACGAATCATAACCGCAAGAATAAATTTTGAAGAAAGTTTAGATGAAGATAATTTCGAGTAAGATATGAGAGGTATAACTGGACGACAATCGAACAATTTGGTTTTAATTCTCCATTTATCTTGAATTGGGAATAAAAATAGTAAATGTGGTACCTTCGAGATTAAACTTTGAAAACTTCACTCAAAAGAAACACATTTTCGTTCAAAATTTGAGATCGTCTTTATGTTTTTAAAAGTTTGAATGAAATCGTTTTGTTTATGCCTAGTTTTTAATCTCTCAGGATAATATGTATCATATATACGGCAATGAAATGTGACTCTTTCCACTGCCTTCTCTTTGTCTTCGCCGCTCCCATTCGGTACTCGTCTTCTTCTTCAAATACACAATAAATCTGGGCTGCGTAGCATAAACTCGTTCAGTTTGCTCCGAATGAGGCGCTCGATACAGCTGTCAAATTCTAGGACTTCTGCGCCTATTCCCACTTCTGATCCTAGGATTAGCACTCAAACAGAAATCTCTAAACTTCTTCATCGTGTTTCGCCGGACAGTTCAGGCATACAAGATCTCGCAGATCCGTGGCCACCACGTATCTGGGTCGGGTTCGGGTGGAAATTTAATTCACAATATGTCTGTTCACCCACTCTTCACAGCAACATAATATTACCATGCGGGTCCACTACCTCTTATTTTGCTGGGAGATTAGCTCATGCAAGTTCTGAGGCAGGAACTTTATTATTTCTCACTTGGCATTCAGTGCTTCACACTTGGAATTCGCAGCCTGCTTTGCACTGTATACTGCCTTTCCATCTTCCATAAACGTGGAAACAGGTGATATACATGCTAATGCGCAGACTGACTCTGTTGAAACAGTGGGGCATGTTCTGACACACCTTAATGTGCCTTTACGCTGAACTGTCCATGCGAACCTGACTGAGGTGTTATTCGACCAACATGGTACCCTAAATAGGAGGACTGTGGTGGCAACGTTCATCAGCTACCTTTGTTTTTTTTTCCTAGGACCCTCTACGTTTCATATACGCTGGTTAATTACTGCGGGTGTACAGTTAAGTTTCTCAGCTACCTTTTGGCAACAGTTTTGAATGTCAGTTTGAGGTTACAACAGTTCGGCGCTTATTGAAAATTAACAGTTACGCAGTTCCACGTGGCAGAGCTGAGCAATGTAGTAAAGTTCCACGCAGAAATATTTTATCTCACTACTTCTGTCTCATGCTTGATATGACTGTAGAATAGTTCCACGCAGATAAAAGACTTGAGATTTGCATTCCAAGAGTATTTTTCCGATCCCAGTTCCAGGCAGATGTTTTCTACGCCATAATTATGACAGTTCCGTGCAGTGTTTTTTTTTGTTAAATATGAATGTTCCCAAGGGCATATATAACTCGATCATAAGGTGATCTACTTATTAATCTTGATGTCTTAAAACAACCGGAGTGGTGGGTACGTTTTTTGTTTCATAACTACAGGAAAATTTTAACACCAAAAACTCAAATTTATATAAATACATTTATTATAATATAATATATAACAGCCATTTTCTTGTTACCACTGTACAGCTTGCAATTTTTGTCAGTTAGTCGCATAATTTGGAACAAACATTTCTTATTAGTCACGCAAGGACTTTACCTATTGATTATAGAGCGAATTGGCAATACGGTATTTTCATTAGGATAGATGCACGTGTTTGTAATATTGTACCTGTTTGCCACTGTTTGAAGGTTAAAGATTAGAAATAAGTAGAATAAGTAGGTTTACCAGCTGGAAGTACTTTTATCACAAATATTGAAGCATGCTCTTTAATTCCCATCTATTTTCAGTACTTCGTTTGTGACACAGATGAAATCATAAATTTAAAAAAATTCCAACTACTGTGAAAAATGCAAAAATTTCTTTTTCTTAAAAGAAATCTGCACAGTAGGTGATGAATAAGGCTCAGTTAACGGAGAATATAATTGAATTGGTGAGAATATTTTAGCGTTTCAAGATGGTAAATACACTTTGATATTAATGAAAATCAGGGTTTCAGATTAATTCAGCTAAAATTATTAGTATTATACACCTGCTACAAAATGGTTCATTGAATGTCAACATTTCCAGTTTGCAACAGTCTGTTGTAAACTGGTGTAGTGGAGGAAAAATTATGACACTGGTTTGAAACAGGTACTTTTTGCTTCAGTTTAAACATGAAAATTCAAATTATTCTAATTATTTGGGTGTGATAACATGAATTACCATCTCTGAATTAATACTCCTTTTCCAAATATTAAATTTTTCAAAGAATTCTTGTTTCATGACTCTTACACAAAAATACAATTTACCCCAGTTTGCAACACTTATACCCCAGCTGTGCAACGCTCATGTTCCAGCAAGTAACAATTTAAAGATGTTTACCAGCTTTATTTTTACACAATTAAGGCTTTGTCAATTCCCCCAATCTTATGGAAGGGGAATATTGAAATTTTTGATTGATATTACCTGTTTATGAAATAAAATATCCGTTTTTTTGCCTATTTTGTCTTTATATTATTTGTTTGTTGCAAACTAAAACATAAATGCTGCCAACTAGAGCAGAAGTGTTGCAAACTGGGGAAAATGGTATTTTCGCATAAAAGTAATGAAAAAATAATATTCATAGCAATATAATAAAAATGTAAAAAGGAAATTGTGGAATACCTTGTCGTGAGAGATATTCACACTAGAAGGTCTTCAACAGTATTTGCGTGTTCTGCCACTTCATACACATAAGTATGGGAGAGCCAAATCCTCGGCGAACACTGGCGATTTTTGAGCCGGTTCTGAGTGTTTATATACCGAATTTGGCACACGCACACGGACACACATACGTATGTATGAATACGTAATTATGTCATACGTTGCGTCGTTTCCTGTCTCCGTCGAGATGATAAGAAACGACGCAGTGCGTTTGGTACCGAGTCGTGACATTACCGAGATCATTATCAGGTAATTGATCTCGACTCGTACGATGTATCTTACCTGTACGTACGTACAGGTACGAACATACAAACGCGTTCGTGTATATTAGTTTAACGTCATAGAGACGAATATTGCCAGCCTTTGGGCGGCGACTGTCGTCGAGGGGTGCGAGCCCCTAAAACCTCATACGAGTAATGTCCCCACAGAAATATTAATCTGGATACTCATAATTCATGTAAAAAAGCATTCCCATAACGAATACCGTTATTCTACACCGAATCATGCCACTTCAAACTGAAAATTTCCCTTAAACTGTTGTAAACTGGTGCATCTACCCCAATACAATTTTTATTTTTATTTTGGCTTTAAAATTCTAATTTTGGACCAATAGGAACGCAATTTAGAACAGATAATTATTATGATCTAACATGTAATTATTTTGGTATGGATTGACTGGATAATAATCACAGTGCAGCTAGTAAAAAAAGAGCTAACTCATGCACATGACAGTTCCACGCAATTGAAAATTATCAATATTGCAGTTCCATGCCTCAAATTCCTGTAACACAATTTTGCAATTCCCTCACATGGTCATAATGATAATTCATATAATTGTAAGATTGTTTCTAGAAATGTATATGATAGTCAGAGACTATTAAGAAAATTGGTCAATTGACTTTTGAATGGTAGCCAATACAAAATTTTACACTTTTTGGAATTAGATAGGATTTCTGCTCAGGATTACTATGTCAAAAAAAATCAAATTCTGCGGAATTGCGCGATTGGAAAAATACCCTCGGCGTGGAACTGCCTCATTTTTTGGGTGTTTTCTGACAAATTATTATTAGTAACCACCTGTTTCGGTTTGACATAAATCATTTTCTACACATAGTAACTCCAAAGTGTGAAATAGACATATTTACCAGTTATATTCAGTTTAAAAAATTTGTTACTAACCTACTCGCATAATTTGAAAACCAAGTAATTCCAGTTTTAAAAATTTTACAAGAGACGCGATAAATAAATACACCAAACTACTTGAACATTTTTCATTATTGTACATTTTTCATTACCACCGATTGATAATTTTTAAAAAACTGCAGTTTATTTTCACAAATTATTGTAAAAAAATCATTATCTTCAGTAGAAATAAGGGAAATATTTCATGGAAAACCTCGTATCTTCCAAAAAATTTTAATAAATCAATAATTCTTAGTAATTACGATTACATATCTAGTTGTAGGGTACTGAGTGAAAAAATAGACCAATAAAATGTTCAAGTTTATATTTTCACAACTGGGTAACACTGTAATGATTTTTTTCATCTCCCAAAAAATTTATGAAAATGGAGTTACAAGGTTCTCACAATAGACAGCACTGGTTGATGGCTGCCAGTAGTGCACGATTACTTTTCTCCATAAAGAAAAATCTATTACGAAACAGTTAAATATAAGTAAAATTTTATTATGCTTTTGCGGCTTTTCAATGTCTGTTCGAATGATTCAATTGTTGTGCAGAAGAATGCGAACGAGTCTTTTTTTCCTTTTCGTTTTCAAATAGAACACACAAAATAAGGGACTTGTTGTTCGTTCTGTTATGTAATTTCCTGAATAACGTATTCACATTTTCATTTCCTCAAATACCTCCTTTTCCTTTCCCATATGTATGTAGTCAGTATAGATCCGAATTTATTGAAACTACTTGACTAGACGGAATAAAAGGAAATTAGATAAAAAAAAAAGAATTGGGATAAATGTCGTTGACATAATATGTAGAAGAAAATTGTGAAAATATATTATCAAGTATTTCAAATCTCATAACATAGATAGGTATCCAAAGATATTTTCATTCAATTTGGTTACTCACCCCTTTCGAAATTGTCTTTCCATCACCATTAAAAATCTAATTAGAGTATCGAAGGTATCAAAAAATTTTCTATTGACAAGCATTTAATTTTTTTGCTCAACCAACATAGGCTATTGATGTCTTTTACTATTGTTATTTTATATTTTCAATAGCTTATTTACAGCATAAAAAGAGAATGAGGCTGAATTAAACAACCATGTACATGCTTTACACTCACTCGGATTAGGTTCACTTGTGCTTAAACTTAAAAAGAATGTAGACCTAATATAATACAAAAACTAACTAAACTGTATTGTGTATACAATATAAGCGTAGGACTATTTTTTGCATTACGATTGTGATTTGAAAATTTAAAAAAAAATAGTTTATGCTAAAAATTAATATAAGAATATAGTGCTGCCGAAAGTCTTTTATCTCAGTCTCCTACAGTTTACAATATTTAAGTGCACATATACGACTTGAGAAATTTCTGGAAGAAGGTAATACGACAAAAAATTTTTTTTGTATTTTCAAGGAAAATATTTTTTCAATGTTTGGTACCTGTACCTAAGTGCATAAATACTGACAAAGTGCGCATGTGCAGTATGTGGCAAAGTTATTACCGCACACTACTCTGAAATTAGCCACTTCTTATACACTATACATGGCTCGAAAAAAGCACGTTCTTTAAAATATATATTACTAGCGTAATAAACCCGCCCTATGGGCGGGACACGCAGCATAAAAAAATGTGATTAAAAATTTTAATCAAAAATTATTCGATTATGTCTCAAATTTACAAAAAAAATATTGTCATACGTGATTTGTAGGCGATGAAATCATGTTTTTTTGTGTTCATCTTTTCATTCTGTGGAATAATATTGCGTATTGAATTCGCTTTCTCTTATTGTACCATTGAATTCCTGCTACTTGTCGTATTTGAAACATCATGTTTATAATTGACGCATCCGTCCTACAATAGCCCTGTTCTTTTTACATATATTTTTATATTTTTCCTTTTTAAAAACTAAAATACCACCTCTACTACTTTCCACAGACTGTCCATATTTTTTCAATCTTTTTCTTATTTCCTTACAAACCATCATGTAAAGAAACATGAATATTCACATTTCTGTACAATTTTCTTGGTTTCTTCTTTCTTTCCTTGGTTTTTCCTCAATATCTTATCTTTCCTTATACTATATCTTATTTCTCCGACCAAATTCGTCTGTCCGTGGAATAGTATCTTAATATAATACATATACATTTCTGTAACTGGTTTTTTCCATACCCCTACTTAATTTATTTTATTTTCTCTCTTGTTGAAAATAATCCATTTGTAAGTGCTTCACTGCACAGTTTGTTTTCTCTCACTGAAGAAGTAACATGTATTTTAATGACGTCTGAACAGACGAATTTTTATTTTATTAAACATGAGAAGTGAATTTATCATGTGTTGAAATTTCTTCCTTGGGCAAATGGGTTGACTTTAGTGGTATTTCTTTGTGTCTTCAATCAAGGATGTCAATCAAGTAAGTGAAACTTCATGGAGATCGAAAAACCTATGATTTATAGATATAAAAATTTTCATCTATGCATGGTATAAATTCGAGTTCAAGGACACCTGGCAGGCTATCCGGTCGGGCATTGGTAATTCTGTGGTCACTGTTCTTTGTGTATGAATTTTCCAAAGTCCATGGTTGTGTGTTTTAAAAAAGAAAGCTGGTTCAAAGAATTTTTTAGAGACTGAAGGAAGATCGCTGTAGAGCCCCCCTGGCATACCACATAATTCTGAGTTGTTTGAGTTAAATTTTCTTCAGACTTCTCCTCCTGGCTGAACCACTTGACCAGTTTCTATCAAAATCTATACCAGTTTGTCAGTATGTTCAAAAGTAACTATTTATGCTCCACATTCCAGTTTTATTGAATGATAATTAAGATTCAACCCTTATTGGTAATATTTATTTTGATTCCATGGCTCAATATATAACAAATATCTATAATGTAGGTAACTTCACTTTTCAATATTAAAAAAAGAAACAATAATAAAATATTGACAAATTAAAGATGTATGTAAGAAAATTGATAAATTAAAAGATAAAAAAATAAAAATTCTCATACATGAAATATAAATTGTGCAAATTTCTTATAAATGCATTAAAAAAAAAAAAATTCATACCGAACCTTCAATAACATTGTAGAAAACATGAAACTCTAATACATAAATTAATAATAAATATAAATTGTCCAAACTTCACTTTGTTACCTAAAAAAAATTCTTATATCAAACATAAAAACAATGTATACAGAAAATAAATGTCAAAAAAAAGATCAAATTCTTATAAATACATGAAATTTAATATGAATTATTCAAAATTCAAATACGGTAATTAGGTAACTAAAAAAAAAATTATTTTCATCTCAAACGTAACAATAACATAGAGAAATTATGAATGTCCGAAAAAAGATCAAGTTCTTAAACATGGAATACAAATTTTCTAAATTTCATATAGTTATAGGTTTATAAATAGAAAAAACAACAAAAAAAAAAAATGTGTTCAGAAAGTAGATTTATTTAACTTTCAAGCCTAATTGTTTTATTTTAAATTTTAAAAATTTTCATATCTTCTTCTTGTAGAAGTAAATCTTCATACTCGTGTTTTGCTTGCTTCAAAAATATTTTCTTATTATTATTATATTTTTCTAATTTAGAATCATTTTTCTGGGTTATCTGAGAAATGTCTAATTTTGGACTATTGCAGTTATTTGAATGCCATTTTAATAATTTGGTTGCTCAATAATTTTCAGGATTAACTTCAATGCACGATGATCCATCGATACTCATTTATTTTGACAACTGAAATTCATTTATAACTCCTCGTTTAATGGACAATACATCGTCTATGGATATTGTAGGTTTCCTGCCAGCCTGAAGACTTGAACCGTTGATCAACAGGAATACACCTCAATCGCCACCATCACCAAAATATGGCAACTGTATACACTCGGTCATGGCACTGGGTGATGGTGACAAGAGTACTCTGCCAATATGTTTCGCCACTGATATATTGGTGAGAAAGTTTGAATAAAAGATAAGAGTTAATACCAATCACTGTTTCTTCTTGGATTTTCATATTTTCTCAAGTAATGGTTTTATTTTCCTTTGTCGTAGTTATCAAACCAATTTTTTTGGTTATTAAACCCATTACATCTGCTTCCTTCTTGGATGTTGTTTGAATCTCAATAAGGGAATTATAATTTACTGATATAGAGATGTCAAGAATTTTTTCTGGAATGATATAACAATGCCTCTTATGTATTATTTTAATTATTGGTCTACCTTTGAGGGCGTTTTTTATAATCGTGACATTAGAAATTTTGTAGTATCTATTCTCTTCCAGAAATTTGTAAAATTTATCACAGCAATCTTGCTAACAAACTAATCTTGCTTTGTTAGTATCATCAAACACATTGCAGTTGAAACATTTACCATAATTTTTATTTGCACAATCAGTTAGTTCATGTTTTTGGGTCACACATACTACATATAATGATCTAGCCTACCAGTCCTAGTTTTAAATTCTCAATCTTTGTAATATTCCTACCGGAAATGTACGTAGGCTTTCAATTAATTCCATACATGTTATGTAAGTATTGATACTAAATAAATCCATATTAGATACATGCCATGTGGAATGAATATTTCAATGACATTATGTTTTGTTAATGAATGACAACAATATTTAATAAAATGTTTTAGACAATTCATTTTCAGATATTGTAGGATGGGCAATGTAAAAGTTGATTTTTAATAATGAAGTGATTAAATATACCTGAATGATAATAATATAAACTTGATTGGGTAATGAAGCTAAACACTGTTGGAATGATAATGTAGGATACACAAAACAGTATAGGTTTATAGACTGTGTTGTAATCTTTGAACTTTCTAATCAATTAATCAGTTAATTTTGTAACAATATTCACTAATTTATAATGAAGATTTTTACCAAAAAAAATTTATAATATGAAAAAACTGATACCTATACTATAAGAAAAAGATATAGTCTACTGCCAACAGAAACAATAACAATGCATAGACAACCAAAATTTAGAATGAATGACCATCGCATGAGGTCATCTAATATTGAAAACATGTACTGACATCATCAAAAGTTTAAACCTCAATCACTGCCAAATGGTGAAACTTGGAAAACAATATTTTTGCTATTATGTTAAATGGTATTAATTCGAGTCTATACTAAATATTATCTTGATTCATGAGATACGAAGATCGTGATGAGGTAACAAAAAAAAAGGCACTTCCTCTTATAATATAAATACAAAATATATACATATAATATATAGGTAATATATGATATATGAAATAATACAATATAATATTATAATAAAATAATAATATTAATAAAAATAAATTAAGAAAATGAGAATAAATAAGGTAAGGTAAGATAAGAATAAGAATAAGAAAAAGAAAGAAGATGTTCCACAAAATAATTATCATAATATAGGTAATATGAACTCGTGATGCACAACTACCTAAAAAATTAAATGTTAGCTTACGCGCGCATGTGCAGTAGGTATGCAAAAAACATTTTCCGCACATTTCTCTAGAATAATATGGCTTTTTATGTAATTAACGTTATAAATATGTGGGTCAAAATTTATGAGTTCTGTAAATGTGTTACAGAGAATATTATTGTAATGTTTGTATCCAACTTATTGAAGAAAACAATTTATGAATAAAACAATTCTTATTAAAAAACTAATAGATACCTACTTAAACCATTTAAATTAATGTTAGGTTATAAGAAATTAATTTTTCTTTGATAAGGACGATGTGCATTGCAAAGTTCGAGTGAATCCATCAGACCGACATTTTCTTCATCAATATTACAGCTTTTTCATACGTAATGGATGAATGAAAAACCAATAAGAATAATTCAACTCACACGCATCCTCTGATGGTTGGTATACCCCGATAATTATTAACAAGATTGACTTTCCATTAATAAAATATTATTTGTATGTTTGATTATTAGATACCTGAACTTATGAATATCCTCCTTTGGGTTGATACTTGATTGTTTGTCGTCTAATTATGAATTTTATTAATTCTTAACAAAAATCGTATCAATGAACTTTTCGATTATATTCTTATTTAATTTGCAAAATTAAATCGCCATCTCCCATAAAATTTCTTTTTATACATAGGTACCTATTTCTAATGAAAACCAGTAGTTACTCGAGTACGAGTAGAATATTGGAATATTATTTAGCTTCACTCGAATTTTGAAAATACATTGAAAAAAATAAATTTTCAATCATCATCATCATCATATCTAACTATAAAAAAAAATTTACGAAGTTTTTCAAATGTGAACATCGCATCGTTCGGATACACTTTGGAAAATTTGTTGTTATTTTGCTGGTAGCACTTTCAAGACGAATTGAATGGGTTAAGATATTTGTAAATTTTCCACGAAGAAGTAGAAGAAGCATTAAAATGTGAATGAAAACAGAAATTATTTCGTACTGATACTAGGTA
The DNA here is from genome assembly GCA_011428145.1 of Ericerus pela. NCBI lineage: Eukaryota > Metazoa > Arthropoda > Insecta > Hemiptera > Coccidae > Ericerus > Ericerus pela. The sequence continues at coordinate 1,655,419 of WOFM01000302.1, read as the reverse complement.
ACCAAAAAAAAAAAGTCTGAAAAAAGGTGTATAATATCTTTGAAGCTTGCCCAGTAACGTCCACATTTTTCACATTGAAGTCGTGTGTTTTATTTTCGCTTACCAAACGTTAACCACGCTAAAGTAGATAGGTACCGCTGGTTAAATCAAAATTTTTTCAATAACTTTTGAGACGACTATCTACTCCATGAGAAAGTAGGCATTTATGGTGCTATGTGCATGACTGTATAACTGCGAAGGCTTTTTACGACCGGATAAACTACATGGCTTGGAAAACGTATTCAGTTTATTCAGGGCTTTTTTTGTGTGCGTGTTTATGCGTCTCTTCTTTTTTCTTTGCTCTAAGTGAGCATCATACAGTATGTGTGTGTTCGTGTGTGTCCGTGTCCGTGTTTGTGTATGCACCATCAGATGTTGCACACAAAACAGATGGTAACAGTGCATCTACAGAGAGGAAAAATCGTTTGACACTGTTTAAATTCAGTCGAGTGTGTTATTTCGCGTGCTTATAAATATGGAGGTTGTAACAGGCGAGAATCTTTTCATCCATTTTAAAGATATCTTTTCCTCTCGCACGTAGGTAATATATAACATCGTGTGTTCGGTGACAATAAATACTTTTTACAAAAGAAAAAGCATTTTCTGAACGGGAAGAGAAGCGTGCCGCATGTTGCAGAACGACAAAGAAAATGAGAGAAGAAAAAAAAGGAAGGAAAAGCGATGGGCGAGGAAAAGCTTTTTAGTAATGTGTGCGAAAAGAAATGTGTTGGAGTTGGATTATGTGCAATGTGTGTGTGTGTATATATGTATATATATACGTTATGTCTGCGTGCGGGTGCGGGTGTGTGTGTGCGCTTGTGTGTGCATGTGCCCAAGTATGTGTGGAGTAAAAGGCGAGTAAAATACGTAATTCAATGAGCAGCGGTGACCCATCGAATTTCACTCAAAGCTGTCGTATAAAATCTGCTACACGTAACACAAATTAGAAATTCTAATGAATGTCCACCAAATTCTATTGGTCAGACAAACGATCTGAAAGTGATGGCCTTTTTCAAACCGACGTAGAGGATGGAAATTGTATGTGCAAGTGAGTATATGTGCACGTGTGTGTGCGTTCACGTGTACAAGGTGTTACCACAATTCAATATTGAAAATGCTGACGGCGATGGGTATGTTATTGCGAATGTAAGAAAAAGAACGAATGCTGATTAGTGGGAATATATTTTCCTTCTTTTCGTTTTCCTCCCACTTTTTCAGACGTTTTAACGTTTATATTCGTACTCAGTGGAGTGAAAAATCGAATATTATGTCGGTTTTGTGGGTTCAATTTTCGTTTGCAGGATAATTTCATACGTAGGAATCTCTTACTTTAAAACACCTGACGTTACTCCTATATTTACACACGCGTTTAGGGCTTCGCTAGAATTAATCCAATTATTTTGAAAATCAATTCGTGGGTTGTGTGAAATTAAATTTTAAGTAATTATCGTGAATGTGGAGATAAAATTTAATTGAAGAAAGTGAATACGAAGTGGCGACGAACCTGAACCGTGTTATTTATTGTAATAAGTCTTTAAAATCAGAGTAGGAAAGTGTAGATTTTTACTTTTAAATACTGTAATAAATTGTATAACTAAGATTTGAATTTTTTCTTCAGTATGTTGACTAAAAAGTTGAATTTTTTCAATGCATGGAATGTTGTGATAAGTTAAATAGGCACACGTAATCATTATGCCTTTGTTAATATCATGGATTCAGACATTGACTCAGTTTCAGGGTAAAAGTCATCTAACAAAATTCTTTAAGAAACAAGTACTGCATTCATAGATCCAAATGGTGGGAAGAGAGGTTTCGGGTTCCGAAAATGAATCATGACTTCCAAAAAACATATGGGCCTTCTTAACAATTTTAATCAACTTTTCTAAAAAAACTTCTTATTTATTCATCTGTCAGTTCATTTGGAGAAGTCGCTTTTAGCAAAAATAATTTTTACACTATTCCTGAAAAATGGTAGCTATGAAAAACGCATAATATATTTTGAACGATAACTGCGGTAAGAGAAAATTGATAAGAATTTTTGGCCTATAATAGGTTATTTTTATTCACTTTTAATTTTTAAGTAGCCGAAATCAGAAAGAAATGTATTCTAATATAGGGAATCAAGTTCATGAACAGTCTAATATGGGTCTGAATCAAACATAAAATAAACTTTACTCAGAACATTACTCGTAAAACTGGGAATTAGTTTTCTTTTGAATGATAATATAGACGAAGTGACAGAAGAAAGACCTAAGTATGTCATATATTTAGTCATTTTATTACAAAAATACGTTTAACGAATAAATCAGCCTTAAATTCATAAAATTTTGCTGACAACTTTTGGTTTTGGTTTAATAATAAAAACAAGCAAACGAAGTAAGCGAAAAAGTTTAGCTTTAGTTCAATATAGTGATCCCTTTCTACACTAAATCGAATGGGCTGAAGAAACAAACGATAAAGTTAATAAAAATTTCACAGGAGAGGTAGATAGGATGCAGTCCTTCAAAATGTCTTTCATTTAATATTTAAAATATCAAATATTAAATTTCTTCTTTTGACTAAAATCGAGTGGGGATGGTAAGTATTCACGCGGACATACCTATTACCTATAAGAATCGTGTAATAAATTTTTATAATTAGGGCATAGGTTCAGTACCAAGACGTACCTTCGAAGATACTCCTACATTACGTTCCATAGAAATTCGAAGCAGAAATTAAAACGAAGAGATTTTTATTTAAATATTATTTTCCAAAGGAGAAAAAATTACAGCTGTTTACGAAGGTAGTGTAATTTCCTTTTTGGAAGTTGCTTTTTCTCGAAGGCATTCATCATGACAAAGAAAGTTCAGTGAGGTGTGGGTTAATTTTTTTACTCGTGTGTCAAGACTATGCCTAGGCAAACCATAAAATCGATTTCAAGAGATTCCTTTTTTTTTTTTTTTTTTTAACCACCACTACGACAGCGTATTAAAACATTCTTCTTTTTTTTCCTCTCTCGTCTACCCTTAGCACAACAAATGACATAGCAAGCCGACATTTTGACGCTTTAGCGTCGACAAGCAGTAAATTGAATTTTCGACGTCGCGTATCAATGTACGATTATTATCTTTATCTTGTTGCCGAAGCAGATGACGTTTCTTCTGCAACTTCGTCAAAAACCTTAAATGTAAATAGGACTCATTTCCGTTTGGGCTGCTAAAAACAATCGACTTCGAGGAGATGGTACCCAGTGTCTGTGGAGCTGATTCGTTATTCATATTACAAACGTGTAATATATAGAATGAGGTTGAAATATGGTGCTGGTAAGCGATAATATGATGTACAAAGCTCGATCTTTTTGAAAGGAATAAATTTATTAATTTATAACGAGGAAACAAGAAAAATATACTAACGAGTATTCGAAAACACGATCGTAACAAGTTTGATTCAAATTAATTTTGGTTGTAACCAGTAAGAAATGTGTTTGAATGCAAACATAATTATCAACATGAATTAACCGGCGAGCAAGTACTACGATTGCAGAGTATTCAAATAGTCAAGTACCCAGTGTATGTGGATAAAAATAATAGAGAAATTTATGAACAACTGAACCTACTATACTTAATCACTCGATGAAAAAGTGGCCAGTGCATGGTTAGCTTAAAATGAATACTTGATTAATTTGTTGCGAATCTCGAAGAAAAAAAACATTTTTCAATCGAAATAGAAAATTCGAGGTATTTTGCTAAATTTTATTTTTCTTTATATAAATTAAAAAATTCATTCCATCGGGCGTTGTCCACAATTTAAGAGCACGTAAATACAAATGATCGTCGAAGTCTCGAACGTGGCAGCTTCCCCCTCCCAACACTGCGTCAGATTTTATTAGGGTGACCCCAAACGACATCCTCCACCGCCCGTTTTTACGGAAAAAAAAAATGAAGTAAAGCAGAAAAGATATTAAAAAAAAAGTATCCAATGCAAAAGATGAGAAAATGGCAAAAACCCATTCTTGACCCTTTGTGGTAATATACGTCGCCTTATAAACCGCCTTTACCTCTGTATTATATTATTAGACTCGCACAAGCGGAACAAACAGCCTTACATTATCGTCGATTCGCAGTCCACTCACTAATGCAACGATTTATGGCATTATGACGGTTGGCTACCGCTAAGCCTAACATCGCCTTCTCTACCTCCGGACGAGAAAACCACGTTACCCCCGCGCTCATTTCTGTCTCACAATTAAAGGCCATTCGTGAAAGTGAACGACGACTATGAGGTCACTAATCGCAGATGAAGAAGACTCGTTTTATTTTTTTCCAGGACGATGGTAGACCGTTGGTTGTCCGTTTGTTTCGGTAGGCTACATTTTGTTGTTTCGGAATTCGGTATCTGGATTTTTGAATCCAATTCGTGTGAATGTGGTAAGAAAAAAGTAGGCTTGAAATACGTCGAGAAGAATTAACGAAATCAACTTCTAGAAAATCATGCTACTTCCGGCGAATATGTACCTGTGTCATGGTGGTAGTCGAACCGAAAGCAGAATTAGTGTTATTAGGTTAATGTCGTTGGAGAACTGGAAAAATTTGATTTCTCAAAAGCTCGACTTAATACCAATACAACGAATACGTACTATCCGAACGTCATAAATACTTTAAGCATTTTTATAAATACTATACTATAATAGGAGCAATAATTGTATGTATGTATGCATGTATGTATGCATGTATGCATGTATGCGTGTATGCATGTATGCGTGTATGCATGTATGCGTGTATGCATGCATGCGTGTATGTATGCATGTATGTATGTATGTATGTATGTATGCATGTATGCGTGTATGTATGTATGCATGTATGCGTGTATGTATGTATATATGCATGCATGTATGTATGTATGTATGTATGTATGTATGCATGCATGTATGCATGTATATATGTATGTATGTATGTATGTACGTATGTATGTATGTACGTATGTAAGTATGTACGTATGTACGTATGGACGTATGTACGTATGTACGTATGTACGTATGTACGCATGTACGTATGTACGTATGTACGTATGTATGTATGTACGTATGTACGTATGTACGTATGTATGTATGTACGTATGTATGTATGTAACAGCGTTCTGAGGAACTAGACCAACAATTTTATTGAAATTTACATGAAAAGGGTTTTTGATTACAAAAAAACAATTCAGTTAGGTCCCAAGTTTGAGAAAATTCGTTGAACTGAAATATGAGCATCTGAATTTATTTATCAGCACAGTAAGCGATAACAACAAATTATGTAAAATTCGCTTGGCTAAAAGTAACAGATAGGTAAGGTTTTACAAGAGAATTTTGGTAGGCCTAGGCTGGGTATGATCACTATGATTTATGACTAATGAAGTAATGAGTTTATAGTTGCATCCTTTAACTTTATTCTCGAAAATCGTGACATGTTATAAAAATATGTTTATAAAATTCTCCAGCTTAAATTAAATTAACAAAATTTTTTTCAATATCCATATCCGAGCAAAGCTCGGTAAACCACGTACCTACAGTTAATATTAAATAGATAAATACGCGTTCCCATTTAAAGGAATTTGAGACCATTTATCTTTACAGAAAACCGAAGTTTCTTGATGTTTGTGATATTTAGGGTATGACGATGTGATATGCAACCCTAGGAGGACACATTTGGGGGGTAAAATACAATACAAAGCTAAATACATGGAACCAAAACCAAACCTGCATCGAGATTGCCACCATTAATTACATCCGATAGCGAGGAATCAAGAGCTTTGATAAAGGGGTCTGAGGGTCTCGACACCCTTAGCCAACAAGGAAAAGGCTTGGATTCTAAAAATTGTATATTTTCATCAGTTATGGAGTCTTTTTGTTATGGGTTGTGGTCATAAAAGGCCACCGAGAACGTATGGACCCCCTCCTTACGACAAATCTATATACGCCCTTGCGAGAAAGTCTAGCTTAATCATATATAGTTTAACGAGGGATATGTCCTATCCCTTAGAGTATACACAGGGATGATTCGAGATACAAAATGAGCCATATATTTTGAAAAAATGCTATCCGGTTTAATTAAGTACCAACAGATATTAAGTGTATTTACTAAGGGTTTAGCCCATTCCCACTAAAAAAGTTAAATTATGATAAAAAACATCATAACGTAATGAACAAAATTTTGAACAGACATAAAAAATACAAATAAATATAAAATGACTAAAAATTATGATCTTGCGAAACAAGAGGACAAACGCTGGTTAATGAAGGAGCAGAAAAAAGTTAACATCTAGATGTTTAAATGTGTTGCTGCTCGATGAAAAGGTTAAAGTGGGGGAATGAAAAACAGATTTGAAGAAAAGAGATGGTACCGACGCACATAAATTTTATTATTAAGTACAACACTATGGAGAGACGCTTGGCGGTGGTGTCAACGGGGGAAATTAAAATGGCGAGAGAAATTAAATTTGGTGGTAGTAAAAATGTTTTCGATGTGAACAATTGAGATTAAGAAGTTAGCCTAAACAAGGTGTTCACCGTAAAAATTATTGTTATGGGGATGGTTATGTATATTTTTTTATTTAAACTATTATTATTATTACGTGATCTCTGTCGCTGGGAATTTTTAATTTTAGAATATTTTCAAGTTTATTGAGCGTCCGAGGACACTCGAAAATTTATTGTATTTATGTGCCCGTCAACGATAATATTTATATCGATATTACTTACCAATAATCATTTATGTTTCTTAATGGTGCTCGTGTTGAAAGCTATCTTTAAAATGAATATAATCGAATTATAATCTCGAAGGAAATTCACATTCTGATACTCAGGTGGGTAATTCGTCAAAACGAATTCATCAGTTTTTATTTCACTTCACATCAATAGTAAAAAAGACTACTTACAAAAATTGTGTTCGAAGTTTAGCTTTTCAATTCAGTTTTCTTAACATACCTGTAACAGAAAAGAAAAAGTAAATTAATGATTGTTGAAACAATTTTAGAATTTAATCGTTGAACAGAAAAAATTAGTTAATTTTTTCGAATTTTTTTTTTTTGGTATATCTGGTGCCAACTTTAATGATTAGCTATAACAGGCTCTTAGTTTGCAATAATTAACGCACATTCCTTACCTAGAAGTCACGAAATCTCCAGAATTTATTATTTATTTTTTTGTTTTATTAGGTCAACGTACTTAAAGTAGGTAATGATTTTAAAAAAGTGATGAGTAGGTAAGTTTGTGTACTACGAAAATACTTTTGGTTACCTTCAAATATTATTTTTCGTAAATCTGCGGAGAAAATTATGTTCTTTGCTCTACAAGGTTCTGGGCTCGTAAATAAGTTGAAATTTTGATTTTTCAAATTCTAGGCATTCTTTTGAACAAAATGATAGAATTTTATAGAAAATTCATTACCTTAGAAACAAAGGAAAATTTTCAATTTCGAAGATAAACCAGGCTAAACATCAAGTACCTGTACATATATAATATTATGAATGGCTTTATTTTCACTAGAAATTTGATTGTTATATTTAACCAACTTTGAAAAAAAAAAAAAAAAAAAAAAAAAGGAAACGTACGAAGTTCAGCTCAACCTCGATTAAATTTAGGGTAGCTTGTGAAAAATTTTTCAGCTCTCATACAACATGCAAAGAACATTTTACGTTTTGGCAACTATTTTCAAAATAATTAGGTAAACGATTTTACAAAGCGAAACCTCTCCATTCAAGCTCACTCCAAAAGAACTCCAATCACTTCGTCGTTCTGCAACCATTTGATATTGAAAATTTTCAATTATTGTCACCAGAGAAACGCATCATATCCAACTCTATAGCATTAAAATGCGAACTTACTTATTAATTTGGCTGCGTTCGAGTTTCATAATAGGTAGTTAGCGAAATTCTGTAACTCGATGCTGCGCACAATTTTCACCTTTAACTATAGTCATCGTTCGAAACTTCGTTCGTCATTGAAAATATGAAGTGACTCGCCTATCTCCACGAAATGAGAAATTACCCGTACTTTCAAACTTTAAACACAGCAACGAGTAGAAAAAATTCGGCCGAAGAAAAACGATGGACCAGCTGAATAATTTTCCTAAACGAACCAAAATTAACCTTTTATAAAGTTTTAATTAAATCGTTATGCGGTACGCAAAAACGAGCTTCTTTATTAGCTTGAAAGCTTTTTTTTTTTTTTTTTTTTTGGCAATTTTTGTTTTTCTTTCTTCTTCATATTCGTCGTTCTTTCCTTTGAGAGAAATTTTTTTTTCTTCCTCACTATTTATTCGCAGCTGTTGTAAAACTGTGCAACCGATTCTGGTAGAAATTAAAAATAATTTAATTTCTTCTTCGCAAAAACGAATATAAGCTTACAAGTTTTGAGCCAAAAAAAAAAGTAAAAATTAAAAAAAATTATAACATTAACGTCGATCTAAAAAGCAGTCACCGCGAATTGAAAATTTCATTAAATCGAGCGTTCGTCGTTTTAATTTTTTTATTTCCATCAATTTCCGGGAGCCTTGTGTACTTAAGTTAAAATTGAAAAACTGCACTAGTTTTTTTTTAAAAAAAAAAAAAAACAAAAAAAAAAACAGTAACAACCAAAAACTTTTTACGAAATTCCTTAACGATGTTTCAGTGATGGAGCAACTTTTCTGCAGAATGGGAGAAAAAAAAAATTGTTGAGTATAAAATCGTGTTAAATCCGTCATTTGATAAGAGTGTGGATGAAAAAATCAAAAATATTATTTAACTTTTATCCGTCAATTTTTTTTTTTTTTTTTTTTCGTTCGAACTTATGCATTTATAGGTTGGTTTCTTGATCGGATGCGATGGTAATTAATATTCTAAAGTAAAAATATGGGTACTGTGTCAGTCAGTGATATAGCAGTATTCTCTATTTTTGTTGTTCAGCCTATATCGGTCCAGGTTATAGGTTGAAATGACCAAAAACCTTATATTGTAAAAGTAGTAAAATGTGCGATTGAACCCTCTGGTTAGTCTTTACACAGTGTAGGTACAATAATGTAACGTGGGAAGGGATTACGAAATAGAAATCTGACATCATGTGAAAATTGAAAGGAAAAAAACAACAACCATAGTAGCGTTAATTGCGTGTCAAATTTCTATAGCGCTTATTAATTAATGTGAAATTCATTCATTGTAACGGCCGTGTCGATCGAGCCTTTTCAATTAACAAACTTCAGCGTAGCCTTTATTATCCATACGACATTAGATGAAATAATTATTCTTTTTTTCCCTATAATTTTGTTTCATTAAAAAGACTGATGACGTAGCATAGTTCGATGTTAGGAAAGATCAACTCAAATATAGGTTATTGGTACAGAAACAATATAATTAGGTATTGCCAGACATAAAATTCACTAATAGGGAATTATTAACGAGTATTGGCTGAAAATGTGCTAATATATTTTAGTTCTTAATAATCCGTGGAATGATGGTGTTTTGTCTATTTATTTATTTTTATCACTGGGTGCATCTGCTAAGACTACATACTCGTACCCAAGACGAAGGCCTGAACAATGGATATTTCAATATACGAACACATAAGTAGCAGAGCAGATTATGGATTTCAACGATGAGGATGTGGAAATACGTTCCCTTAAGCGCAACCAGTCTGCGTATCATCAAACTACATTTCAGAATTTATCTTTCGTAGTCATTGCTGGTTGTAGGATTATACTCCACAAACATGTCTGCTGTTGATTTCATTTTTCAAAAACAATAAATAAAAGATATATTTGCTGGCACCTACAAACAGAAAGTCTGAAGAATGTTGCTGAATTCAACAATAAGAGCTTGAAAATACTTTTATTTATCGCTGCCCGACAGGACAAGTAAAAAATGTATCACTTAAATTTCTCTAAAGCCTATCTATAAAATTGTTCTTTTTTATATTTAAGACCATCAACCTTGTGATGTACCAATGGAGATGGGCACGACCGAGTGACTCATAGAAATACTTACAACATTTCAAGTTTAAACTCACACACCACAGACTTTGAAAAAACTCTTACATTGGACAGTGGCCACAGAATTACCTCTGCTTGACTGGAATAGCCTGACATGTGTTTATTGACCTCAAATTTAAACCATTTATGTACTTTTTTTATGTCCACAAACCACAGACTTGGCTTATTTTCCAGAAAAAACTTACCTATTTGTACAACACTTCGACTAAAATTAAGAAAGCCCTATATAATTCATCTCAATGCCCAAGTAAAAGTGCAATATATGGTAACAAAAACGATCGTGGATATTAGATAAAATTGACATCCGTAAGACATAATAAAAATTATGTTACATCGACTGGATGTAGACGATTGAACAGACAGCAAAATTGTACAAGTAAAATAGGTGTAAAGATTAGACTGTTCATTGAAATGAAAAGGAGGTGGTAATAAAAACCGGTTATTAAAGAACAATAAACATCTTATTTAAGATTTCCAATGACATTGTTTAAAAAGACTGTATTAAATTCAATGTTCAGTGGAAAAGATCTAAGCAAAAGGAAAGAAGATAAGAAAAGCCAGAAAACGAAGAGAATTTTGTTTTCTAGGGGGGAAGTTCTTCGTGGAAGATGGCGAAATAAAAATATGAGATAGGAAAAGTATAAATCGTCTGCGGAAGTTGGTGAACGTGAATTTAAGCTAAAACAAGTTAGGAAAGTCCATGGAATGTATTGAGGGTAGTATTTTGGTGTGTAGGTATTCTCGGTGCAGCCAGTCAAAACTTTCAAACATTATTTTCATGGCTGGTCTGATGCGTCAGCCTTGTAAGGTATAGATTTGGCATCAAAAACAACAACTCAGTTTCATCAATCCACAATCCGGTTAATTGTGTCTTCACATTTTGTATAACTCATAAATTCCCAAAAGAAAATTAAGTCATCTTATGAGTTCCTTCAAGTACTATAGTTTACTATCAACTTTCTATTCTTAAAAGCTCGAGAATACGAAAGAATGTTATTCTTTAAAAATTGAGAATTCCAAAAATGCTTCCTTCTCTGAGTTAAAATTTTTTACATTAGTATTTAAAGGATAATGTCCTACTTTGAATGGATCATAATTGTGAAAGTCAAATAGAAATCTTACATTTTATATGAAAATTCGATGAAATAATTAATATTTTTAATGGCTAAAGTCAACATCGGATCAATGACGATAATTTTTCGGGCATTGGTGAATAGTTTGTAGTAGGTATTGTTAGATGGAAGAATTTCCTGTGAAACGAAATCAATAAATGAGATGTTCAGTGGAGAGTAGCTTACGAAGTACCTACCTATTTCATTTTGACTATTTGTTGTAAAATTAAGTACTAAACTGTCAACTGTTTATTACAAACGTTAGATATTTGTTCGATGAACAAGAACCTGGATTATGTGATGTTTAGAAACAAGATACTGGATACCGCATTGGTTCAACAAAATTAATGAGAAATAAATTCTAAAATTAATTTCTTCAACATGAACAGTAAAAGCAATTAATATTTAGTTCGTGAAAATATGCCAATTGTTTACAAAATATCAAAGAAGCATGAATATGAAAGCATGATTTTTAAAACAAAAGTAGTGTTGATAAAGACGCATCTGGCGATCAAGTAAATTAAAATAAAAATCTAATTCAAAATTAAAGACTCTGTACTAAAATACATCTAGGTATGCAACCGGTAATACCTAGGTTATTTATTTTTTCATTTTTCTTCTGGCTTTCCCTTCACACCACTGCCTTAGTATTTTCCTAGATACGTTTGTGATAGTGAATTCACCTTCCCACTTTATTAAAAACCTATTTTTTCTTTCCCTCTCTTCTTTTCATCAGACGAGCAAGCTTTCTAAAATCATTTTATATACTGATTGTACTTTATTTCTCATCTCATACATTTTGTTCCATTATTTTATGTGTTCATGTTAAAATGTGTTTTCAATACTATAATACATTGTGTAATACTTCAATAATGGCTATTTGAATTTTCTTCAGTGGCAATAGCCACTAGTGGTGTTTGACCTAGATATGGCTCGGAATTAATGATTTCATAATGTAAGTAAAATCCAAGGTACCTCGATTAGCATGGTATAAATTAGGGTCTAACAAATTCCTGGCAGGCTATGTGGGTTGGGTGATGCTGATTCTGTGGGCATCATCCAGTGTAGGTAATTAATATCTTGGTTCGTAGGTACGTGTTTCATGGGGTTGAATATATTGTTGGGACTGTAAGGGGATTGCCAAATTAGCCTCCCTCAGCATACCACAATGAAACAGTTTGATTTTTGTCTTTCTAATTATAAGAGTAGGTAAACATTGTAGACAGTTTAATATCTTCTCAAAAAGACAATTTGATAAGTAATTTTAAATAGTAAAATGTTCAATTTCATAATTAGAATTATTTTACTCGTAGTTCCTCAATCCGATCTAACAAAAATGTAGTTATTAAGAGAATAAACTGTGACAAATAAATTCAATTATGAACTTGCAAAAACGGAGGAACTGGTAAATAACTTGTATAATTGGCTACAAAAATTTGAAAAGTAGACTTATTAATAGCACATTAAATTTAATTAACTGGACTTGCGAATTTGAAACAGATTACCGATGCGGTTAACGAGGTTTAAACTGTTCCAAATAAAACTAGTGTTCTTGAAAAAATTATAAATTGTAATAGTGTGACTTTCATCAACTTCTATAATAAATCTTTTAAAATGAGAACTTGGTATTAGTGTTTTCAATTAGGAGTAGCTTATCTGAAATCAGTAGCGTACTTATATAGAAACGATCGTGAAAAATGTGATAAGGACTGAGAAAAAAGTCGATGATTTTTTGCGAAAAAGCGACACATATTTTGTGCAGAATGCGTTAAATTGAAAAATTTAATTCATCATTCTATGTCCGTTCACCAATTTGTAACGTTTGGTGCAATTTAGGCACTACTTTTCTTCCTTTTTATTTATTTTTCTCTCGACTTGTATTAAAGTTTGCATAAAAAAAAAAATACGGAAAAAAGTTAGTGTACGACGACTTTTAAAATACGTATCTACTTCGATTTATCTATACCTTCTCAAGTCTTTATGGACGTCCTATCTTTGAATGAACAAATCTTCTCCCCAATTCAGTTTCGATACGTAATTTTTTTTCTTTTTTCCCACAGACTTCTCACCAAAAACTTCAACGTTTTTCTCGTTTTCAACTTTTCCTTTACCCTCTCACTCACTAAAACGTTTTTTTTTTTTTTTTTTTTTGTTTTTTATCATTTCCTTTCGTTCATATGAAAAAACACAACTAATTTATCAACTAAGCGGTCGTTTCCATCCCCATTTACTGAACTTCCTCTTCATACTTTTTTTGTGTACTTTTTTTTTTTGGCTCTCATTTCTTCTACCTGAGCTAACTGGCTCCATCTATTTTTCTATTTTAAATTTAAACCTTAATAAAACTTTGACAAAAAAAAAAAAAAGTAGGGAAACGCAAATTTATAGCTCAGATTTATGCGGCGAAAAAACGCGAATTTATTTTTTCTCACTGCGCGATTTGTGTTGGTTTTGTAAAAGTTTTGAAATTTATTCGTACAGGTAGAGAAAATGTAATCCAATTACCGAAATCACGAGGGATAATTCTTTTCGGGTGTTTTAAAAAGTATAAAAGTTGGTGAAAGTGGTTTGTGTTTTTTTTCTCCTTTTTTTCTTTCCTTTTTTCGCAAGGATTGTGGAATTGATTTGATGAAGCTTGAAAAAGTTTGTTAACGTAGTGTGTTTCAACTTAAGTTTGTTAAGCCACGTTCATTGACAAATTTGAGTGCATTTCCAGCGGAAACAGTAAAAGCTTGAGGCTTGCCAAAAGATAAATAGCAGAAAAACAAAAAGTGATCGTAAAAGAAAAGAAAGTATTTTGGAATCGAATACCGCAATTTAAGAAGGTATTTGTCGCAAACGTATTCAAATCCTTTGTAACTGGGTTCGTAAAATTCGTACGAAGGTTTTCAATGTTCAGAACTGCGTGGCATTCCCAAATTTCTAACAACAAAATCGTTAATAGCCTATAAACCTCTTTGCAATATGAACTATTGTTAAATTATAATTGGTTAAGAAAAGCTGTGAGGGATTACCATATTCGAGATCTTGCTTATTTGGTAAATAGAAAAATTGTTTATTATTTGTTTTAGAACATTTTTGTCAAAATTTTGATTCATCTGGCCATCAGATAAATTAAAATAAAAATCCAAATTCAAAACTAAAGACTCTGTCTAGGTATGTAACTGGTAATACCTTGGCTATTTTTTTTCTTCTGGCTTTTCCTTCACACCACTTCCTTGCTATTTTCCTAGATACGTACCTGATAATAAATTCACCTTCCCACTTTATTTAAAACTATTTTTTTTCCCTCTCTCTTTTTAATCAGACAAGCAAGCTTTCTAAATTCATTTTATACACTGATTGTATTTTACTTCTCATTTCTTATATTCTGTTCCATTTGTACAGACAGGAACACTTTTATGTTACCTTTTTTTTATGTGTTCACATCAAAATGTGCTCTTAATATTATAATACATTGTGTAATATTTTATAATAACTTGAATTTTCTTCAGTGGCAATGGCCACTGGTGGTGTTTGACCTAGGTAAGGCTCGGAATTAACGACTTCATAATGTGAGTAAAATCCAAGGTACATAGCAAGGTTTGCAATCTTTTTAAACCTGATCAACATGGTATAAATTCGAGTCTAACAAATTTCTGGTAGGCTATGTGAGTTGGGTGATGCTGATACTGTGGGCATCATCCAGTGTAGGTAGTTAATATCTTGATTCCTACGTATGTGTTTTATGGGGTTGAATATATTGTTGGGACTGTAAGAGGATTGCCAAATTAGCCCCCTTGGCATACACAATGTTTTGACTGATAAAAAATATTTTGGTTATGGTAGGGGTGGATTATTAAAAAATTTAAACACCCCTACTTAGATATTACACCATTTAAAGACAACCAGAATGAAAATATTAATATTTAATACTTAGTATAAATCCATGTTTTGTCTCCACCTATTAAAAACAGCTCACAATTATATCCCTAAAAACCTACTAAGTTTATTAATACGAAGGAGGGAAGCATAATACTAAATTTGTGGTTCCAACCACATAGGGTAGATAAGGTTGGCAAAATTATACCATTTTCTGAATTGTATCTCAACTCAATTACTGGTCTATGTGGTGAATAATGAAACTATATAAAACTAACAATGGGAGAATTAAAAATTTTCTCAGTATGTATTCTTTTTTGGTTTTTCTCTCTTTACAAGCTTAAGAAAAAAAGTATAGGTACTTGCCAAAGATCAAATAATTTCAATATGTTTTTTTAAGAGGCTGAATAAATTTTTTTCAGCTCTCAAAATTGTTAATTCAGATGAATTTTGAAACCTTCTTAATCATTCTTATGAATAATTGTAACAAAAATTATAGTTTAAAAATGAATAATATAAGTTTCATTAGAAGTAAACAATGTTTCTAATTTGTACCACTGATGAGTTTTCTAAATTGTGCCTAGTTTTATAATAAAAGTGAACACTGTTTCCTAAATCATACTGCTCATAAGGGTGATGAGTTTCCAAAATTGCACCACTTCTTGTTATGTGTTTTAAAACTTTGTGATTAGTTTATTCCAATTTGTTTACTAAAAAGATCCATGAAAATATGGTAAAGAAATAAAATAAAATAAAACTAACACTAAAAGCAATAAAACGATTGACAAAAATGAAAAAAATATCACAGGTGCAATTTAGGAAATTAATTGCCTAAATTGTACCATTTGAAATTTTTTGATAAAATTAGCTGTAGTTTTGTCAATATTTGAGTAAGGTTAGTGTGAATGAAAATATACTAGCAGTAATGATATGAAAATCAGAAAATATATCTTCAGCG
The DNA here is from genome assembly GCA_011428145.1 of Ericerus pela. Lineage (NCBI taxonomy): Eukaryota > Metazoa > Arthropoda > Insecta > Hemiptera > Coccidae > Ericerus > Ericerus pela. The sequence continues at coordinate 1,639,463 of WOFM01000302.1, read as the reverse complement.
ATTGTAAACATATTATTTTTTCAACATCTACCTTAAAAACAAACATTTTCATGCATCCAGACTGTGAAGAAGGAGATTTTGACACTATTTTTTAACATTATTTTTCAAGAATGCAAACTTCGATCTTTTTTACATTATTAAACACTGTGGCTTTTGTTTTTTCATACACATGCACACTAAGTCTCATCAAAAATTACAATACACTTCAATATTACTTTTTTTTATACACTTTTTTTTTTATTTATAAAAGTCTAACCTCCACATTTGTAAACTAGCACTTTAAACACTTTATCGTGGCTTTGGATCAAATGGGTTGTAATACTTAGTGCTTATATGTTTACCAGTTATAAAAATAATTATTTTTCTCTATTTTTTGTATATTTTTTTGTTTTGGAGGTGTTGAAAAAAATAGTATGTGACACTTGTGTGAAGTAGGTGATTGCTACTCGTATGATTCCCATCTATATGATTCGCATCTCTTGTGTTTGACTTGTGCTGCAAGGATCACACTCATATCGCAATCACCTGCTTTACACCCTTGTATCACAAATAACCATTTTGTCACTATAGGCGGCTAAACTGAGAAGTGGTACAATTTTGGCAACCTTTACCCTAGACTACTGAAACTTGAGTTCATTTTTATACATTTTAATTAAGTTATCTTAGGTAGGTTTTTGGCTATAGGAATGCACACAGAACAAGCTGGTCTTTTCCACTTCCAGTTCTCACGACAAAATTTTAAGATTTTTGAATAAAGGAATCTCAATTTTCCGCAATACAATTTCTCACACCAATCGTTTATCGGATCTTAGGTGAAAATTGGTAAATTACAACTGCTTTTTCACCTTTTTCACCTATAAATATCAGTTTTATTTTGACTTTGTTGTTTCTATTTTTTTAATGTGTAAACATTCTTGCTCTCTAGTCAGCTTCCTCCCGGGTTTAAAAAAATATTAGATACAAAAAAGTTGAGATTGCATAAAAAAACTGCACGGCGCACTCTCCAGTTTCAAATTCTGTTTGTCACATAATACACATACACACACTCACAAGCAGACATCCGTGGCAAGCTAGCGGTGCGTATTTTGTTTTCACACTGGAAGGCGATAAAATTTATTTAACACAAATGCCGTACTGTTGTGCCATCGTGTACCGTCTCCATTTTGTTTGCATGTATGTGCACTGTCTTGTCAAATACCTACATTATAACGAAAATTAAAACAACGTCACACGCAGGAGCTCACTGTAACAGTCGTTGTTCTGCGAAAAGTTTTTCTCGTTCTTGCCCAGACGCGGAAAAGCGAACAAGTCTTTTCGCGAATGAAATCGAAACTTTTTTGCGACAATTAATTTTCCATTGTTTCGAAGGAGTATCCTCATTGGTGTAAATTCAATGTGAACGCGAACGCGACAACCGACTTTTATTATCTCATTCATGCTTGCAACAAACTTCCTCCTTCAGTAAGTATCCAGAAAGGTAAACATGACAATGTTGGCAGTGTTTATCGGAAAATTTTCATTCTGCTAAGTTTGTACAACTTTATGCACTTAGGTAGGTGGGTACGTACCTATCGAGTTGTGTTATGTTTTTCTCATCCGAACATTTTTCCACTTTTCCAACTTTTCGCTTCAAATCCAATAGTAAACTAATTGAGCGTTAAACGACCTCTAATTTTTGGAAGCGAAATGCTGGGAAAAAATGTGCCAAGTGAATACCCACTATTTTCGAATACACAAACTAATGAAATGAAAAACAAACGATTTACATCAATTACGGATGGATCAACTCTTAAGAGACGAACGAAAAAAGTTGACACACGAACAAACAGACAGAGACGCAGCTAAGGGAGCGATGGGCAAAGGATTTCCAAAAATCTTTTTGGAGTTGACAAAACTGACTATAATAGCGGTACATCCTGAAATTTGATAACCTTTTTTTTTTTTTTTAATTTTGCAACAGTAGAGAATTTTGGAGTTGGTAAAATTAGTATTGGTATTATACTAATTGACAAATTATGCCAGTTGATGACCTTTTCTTTAGCTGTTGGAAATTTCAAAAATTTTCAGTTACAAATTTTCGTTTTTCACTCCTCGAAAAAAATCCTTTCGCCACGTCCTTGTAAACTGGGTAAAAACGGGTCCTTATCTCCTGATGACCATCTAATATCCATTATAATAATTTTAGCCTATTCTAAATGACTTTTATTTTACTTTTATGCCCAGGGTTAGATATAATAATACTTGTAATCTGAAACAGACGTCCATTCTCTCGTGGCAGCCACTAAAGTATTTTTATTTATTTTTGTTTTCATCGTACAGTATTTTATGAATCACGTCGTGTTCGAGTGGGTGGAATCATCACCTTTAATGCAGAAGGCAATTTCATTGGATTGAAACGAGATATAAACTACTGCGTATTCTATGCCCAGTCCCCAAAAATCTAACATCTGTACGGTGTTGAAAGTTTACCAAATTACTCATCACGAAGACGAATAAAAGTTACGCACAGCCCTAATTAAAGTCAAGAACATTTCGAAATTACCTGAATGGATGAAGTTTAGGGACCGCTATAAATGATAAGCAACCTTTTCGACATGATATTATCTACTCATTTTCTTTTGTTATTGAGTTTCTCAAAGGCGCGCGCACACGGTACCCAAAGATTTGTCCGAAGAAAAAGAAATTACGAATCTTAAGTTCGGTTAAACAATAGAATATCTCACATTGAGTCACACTGATTGACTAAACCAGCATATTAGTGAAAGAAATTAATATAACTTCAACTTGAACCGTCATGAAATAATTGGATTTAAATATTTTGAGAAAATTAAATGTTAAAAAAAAAAATAATTAAACAGAATGACATAAATTATTTCAACTTCATAATACACAAAATGAATTGTTAAAAAGAATCAATAATGGAAAATCTAAAATTTAGTACCTAGATGTAAGACGGGAATCTTCAAAAAAGAAATGAAGGTGATGGAAACAAAAAATTGAAGGTTTAATAAAAAATGCTGACGACCAACAAAGTGTGCACCGCGTATCTCTCAAATGGAAAATAAAGATGTGCGCAAGAAACAAAAACGGTGAAGACAGGTGATAAAGATGATAATTTGTGCAATGGAGAATTATTATTGAAAAATTCTCAAAATTTCTCCTCTGAAATGAGAATTTTTGAAGAATTTTTGAAGAATTTTTGAAGAATTTTTTAAGCATCTCCGTGTTTTTAGTAAGTGTAGATTACAGAACAAGTTATGATGTCAGAGAATGTAATAAAAAGCGTCGCACACTTTCAGTTTATCTCGAGACTGAAAACGTCTACATGTTAATATAAAAAAAACATTCTACACCTTTAGGCAATGCTGCAACAGAGTTTATGCTCAGTTGCATTGCATAGTGATGTGGCCAGATATCGACCTGTAGGTATCGACAATTTCACAAAAATGTTTTAACACTTTACACATCCAATTAAAGAATATTAAAGAAAGAAAGGATAAAGGAAATTCTATGTTGCATAAAAAAGAACAATTAGTCATCATGAACATGAACTTCTTAAAATTCTAAATTTAATTGAAAAAAAAGGTGTGAGTTTTGCTAGGACTATACTGGTTATACTTATGAAGGACTGATGTATAAACATAATAATGGTGTGTATGTGTGTTTGTAGAGTATGCGAACAGCGGACTTGCATGTGTCTACACACCGTACAATAACAGACCTAAAACGAACAGCGGACACACTCAGGTCCGCTATTCGTTTTGGGGCTTTTATTGAACTCTTTGATGTCTCCTTCAACGATAAAAATTATAAAAACTCCCCCTTAGGTCACGTCCGGACATCGCATGTGGTGGTGAGAAAACACACAGTTTTAGAAAATTGTTTGAGTGTGTTTTCATCGGATGTGTTTTTAGAAATTCACCGTACCAATGGCAGACACACGCACTTTCACTTCTCAGGGAATAACAGCGGACACTTTTTAGCTTTGTTGCCAAATACATCGAATGTACCGGTGTTTGTTATTTCACAAACCTACTACCTGACTACTTGCCTACATGATTACCGCAACGGGCAATAAAATAATATAAAGGGAAGACCTTTTTGATTTTCGGTTATTTGTGGACTAAATGAAAAGAAATAGTTTTTTTTTTTCTAAACTGGTTAAATTGTCTGATACTATTATAAAGGATAACTGCGATGGAGCTAAATAAAATAATGAGCACCTCTTTTCTTTTTTTCTTTTTTCTTTTTTTTTTCTTTTTTTTTTTCATTTTTTTCATTTTTTTTTCTTTCTTTTTTTTTTTCTTTTTGCTGACAGAAATAGACTATTCATATATTTAATCGTGGTTAGTTACACTGGAATGAAATTTTATTTTTGTCATCCAAGAAAGAAAACCTCCGTGAACAAATATAAAAGTGCCTTATGCATATAATTGAAGCTGAGTAACTTTTTTGTTGTAAAAAAGCTAATGATTGAAGGAATGAAAGCATTTTGTGATCAATAATTACTGTTCACATTTTACTAAAAATTGAGGCCTCTGAGACTTTTATAAAAAAAATATTACACTTTGATAACAGAAGGATTACAGTAGGTAAGCCTATTTCAAAAGGAATCAATCGATTATTTTTTGAGTAGCTCCTCTTGTATCTTTAAAAATTTTGTTTCAATGTGAAAATGAAACTAAAAAGGATTAAAATGAGAAAAGTTTTTGAAGAAAAAATAGAATCGACTTCAAAAATAGATCTAAATGTACTAAAAGAAGAAAAGTAATCTTTTCCAAAATTTTCTCACCAGTTTTATTAGAATTTATTATTGACGTAGGCAATTAGTTGAAAAACTTTCAGTAAACTTCAGGGAAATTCATAATATCTTTCATGTCAACAAAAAAGGGTGGATTATGAAAGTTGATAGATCTGGAGAATTTTTAAAAGGGTCAATTTAATTTTTTTTGGAATTTAGATCTGCTTTTGAAGGGAGCTTCATTTTTTATTTAAAAAACTTTTTTTTTGGGCCCTAGAAGATTTTCTAACAGAAACTAACTTACCTACTGTACATTTGTTACGAATTGACAGTAGTATAGTCATTGGTATCCTTCCTCCCCCCAAAAGAAAAGAGTTGAGATTTGAAAAAAATTAAAAGTAAAAGTTCTACAAGAAATATTGGCAAAATTCTCACGGTGACGTTGGTTTTCTGACAAAATTTATTTTTTTTAAATGTTCAATATTGACTGAGAAAATAACCAATGTTTAGGAATTCCTCAATTTCTGACTGAAAATAAAGATGTTCCATATATTTAAAAATACAATATTTCAATAATTTGGTGACCTAAGGGTGTTGTCCTTGCAAAGATCACAGCCCGGTCATGAGTTTGTCAATTTTAGGATGACAAAAATTTTCTTATAAAAATATAAACACCAAGAAATTTACTATACTTAATTCTAAATTGATATAAGTAAATTTATAAGTTATTCGAAAGTAGCACACCTTTACTCTCAGTATTTTCTTAAAAGTTAACATGGAATATACTTGACATTTAATGGTAGGAATTCAGTTTCATGTCCTCAGCCACCCATCAGGGGCAAATTGGAATTTGTGTTAATGACCTTATTTCCAAGGGAATTTTGCAAATTCCTTATTTAGAGGGAAGATGATATCAGTTTAAAAAACTGCAACTGGCAGTAATTTTTTTCGAGTTTTCTCAAAAACTGCTAAATAAATAAGCACTGGACTTCTATCAGACTTGCATCAACATAAGTAGAATCTATTGTGAAAATTTAAATCCAATCTTATCGTCATTATCTCAAAATCCTTTAAGAACGACATTTCCAGGAATTTTTTGATTTCCAGTTTTATAAGAAATTACTGAACCTATAGGCGTCAAACTTCTTTCATATTTACCCTCTTATATAAGTATTAAAAAATCAGTATTAAGAACTTTTTGATGTGCTATTCAGCTGATTTTAAAGTTTCGTAGCTAGGATATACCATGTATTGTATTTTTCATGTTTTTTAATTCAGTTGCGACTCACCTTGGGGTGAGTAATTTTTAGTTACAAATTTACTTCTATCTTTTTTCTTTCTTCTACAAGTTGTTATAAGTTATAACATAATTAGTAATCAAACTCAATTTTTGGGCTCAATTTCTCTGTAAATTGTCTTAAATGAAAAGTGCCTATCATTTGATGGTTTTTGTATAGTTTTGTATCAACAGTTTCACTCTGAGAGTTGTAATTAAAAATCAAAAATTTCGGATCTAAATCTATTATTTTTAAAGTTAGATCAAAGTTTTACTCAGTGGTTTTAAACATTTAGTTCAATGTCAGTTCTGAGATGGGAAATTTCGATTAACTGAAACTTTTAATTAATTTTGAAATAATTCACTATAACATTTAAAAGTTTTAGTTTTTGACCTGTTCTTTTTGTAAGTTAGTTTTTTGTTCTACTTTATAGCTTTTGTGTCAGTTCTGAGAAGTGAGAATTAAAGTAAGTAAGAGCTATAATAAAGTTTGAAAGTTTTAGTTCCATACTTATTATCTTGAAATTTAGTTCTCAGTTATACTTTAGGTACAGTCCAAAGAAATGAAAACATAAAAAATCAAGAACTGTAATAAAGTTTGAAAGTTTCCACTGACTGATTTAGTTTAAAACCTGTTTTTTTGAAAGTCAGTTCTCAATTTTACTTAAGCTGCATTGCGTAAGTTATGAGAAATGAAAACTCAAAAAAACTAAGTGCCGTAGATAATCAAATTAGCAAGTTTTCACCTAAATTTTTGGTTTCTGGACCAAGTTTATTGAAAGTTAGTTTTCAGTTCTGCTTTATAATTTTTTTATGAATTCTGAAAAATGAATAATTGCGTATATAAAAAACTGGGGCTGTAAAAGAATATTAACATGGAAATGGAATAGACGATAGGTGAAAATGTTAATTTTCAATAAGATATTTGACGAGTTTTTTCTTATAACTTTTTCAAGTGAATGAAATAGCTTATTTTTTGGATCACCTATGAAGAAAAAGAATTTGTGAAACAAATTGAGAGGAAGAACAGAAAATTTTAGTCACGTAGCCAAAAAACAAAATAAAATAAGTCTAAATTTTAACAAAAAATAGGAGATCATTATTATTTTATGAAAAGGTGAGAAGATTGAAGCTAAAATGACCAACAACTCGAATATTATGATAACTAACTAATACAGGTATTAAAGAAATTGTGTCTTTTTGAAAGATAACATATTTTGCTACATTCATCATCCTCAATATTTCAATTTTTTCTTAATTATTTGTTTTCTGGTTAGAATAATAGAAGCTTTAAGAACAAGTTAGCCCTTCCAACTCAAACAACATGAAAAAATTGTTGTCACAAATAATGGGTGAGATATAGGACAAATAGTTTTGAAAATGAGAAGTAAGGTTCTAGGTAATTCCATTTAGGCATTTTACTAAAAATCTTATCCATTATAGGAAAAGTACTAGTTCATGGATTTGTCACAAATCACTCATCCTATCCTTAAGTTATCATCTCCTACAGGTGCCCCTTATCATTGACCCTTACAAGTGATATCTCAAACCTCTGGCTTCGCCATTTCCATCCCTAAGATGCCCTTGAAACCTCTCATCTTGTTAACAAAATTTCTATGTGTAAAATTATTACTTCATCATCATGCACTCACTGTCACTCTCCTTCACCAGGGTATATGTTGAGCTCCTCATCACCTTCCGGCCATTACCAGGATGCCCATCAAACTCTTCATCAAACCCTTAAAATTTTAAAATCCATAACTATGACATCATTACCCTTGCATAACAATCTACTTCATAATGAAAAAATTGGATAAAAAAAATTCAGGATTAACCCCTAACCATAAGATATATCAATGTCAATCATTTCTCCTATTTTGGAGGCCTCTCACATTCATCATCAACTCCCTACCAATCACCAGGATGCCTTTCAATTTTCTCACACTGCCCTTAAAATTTATAAATCTATAATTATGATTTTATCACCCCCTAAAAATTATTTTTGTAACAAAAATCAGATCAGAAAAATGGTTGATAAAATCTAAAGTTGAAGCAAACAAGGCAATGTCGAACAAAGCTTCCTTATATACACTCTCACAGAACAACTTTTTTGATGACGCCATTTTTCATAGATAACCAAATCAAAATTTATCAAAATTTTCAAATAAATACTTCAGGTTAAGCCCAACATTGTGACTAAGCCCGATTTTCAAATTTTGATGTACCTATTAAAAAAAATCTGTTCCTCTACCAGGATTTGAATCATTGTCACACGTTTATTATTTAGAAATTTCAATTTTTTCAGATCAGATTCCAAATTTTGATAAGTAGGAGGTCAGGGTATTTTTTCATTGAAAATTGAGTGATACATTATCCATTACAATTTGAGGTACTTGGTTCAAATTTTTAGTTCATTTTTAGATTTAAGTACTTATTATAGGCCTCCTGTTACACTAAAAAAAGGGTTGGCATGATTTTTTCTTAAAAAATTAAGTGATCCATCGTTATATGTTTTAAAGCACTGACTCCAAATTTACACTTAATTTTTATATAGAACTACCTACATTTATTTTTCCACCTGTGAACCAAAAAGAATTGGTTGGAAATATGTTTTTCTATTAGGTTGAATATTTTCTTAAGGAGTGATTTTCACAATAAAATCAATAATGGAGTGATATCTCTGAAAAACGGATTATGGAGACACATTTTCCACATTTACAGTGGTGACAAGCAGGATGAGATTGATTCTTCGGTTCTTTCATACCTATTTATAAGAAGAATACTTTGGTGAAAAACTAAAAAATTATAATTTTTTTTTTAAATTGGTTCTTATTTAAAATATAAATTTCATAAAACTAAGTTTTGTGCGATTACTAAACTAGTTTTGGATGAAGGTATAAATTATTAAATTAACGTGCTGATGCATAGTTCCTCTAAGTTAAAGTTATAAAATATAATAGATGGTAGAAATAGGCAAGTATGTAGCACATACAAAAGTGTCTGTAACAGGCTCATATATAGGGGTATCAACTCAATAGTGTAACACAAGATTCGGTGCCCCTGCAAAAATTTTGGGGTTCCATTTGTTTACTACCCTTCTTTCTTCTATTATTTCTTGACATTAACAAGGGTCTCTTCTGCTTTAGGCCCTCCTGAATGCGAGGTATGTTGACAGTCCTTTACCCCACTGGGTCAACTCAAAACCAAAACTATTTCTTCGCTTAAAAATTTTAACCCATCTTCATCTTCCAATAATAAACCATCTGCTTTTTTGCCTGCCTTCCAAACCATTTTTTAACATCACTCTACATTTGAAATTTTTCACAATTATATGAGCCTACGTGGAACTATTTTCTTTCCTCATTTCATAGCTCGTCAATGAATTATCCAGAAACATGTTTTTATAACATTCGAGACAGAAAATTTGGTGTAAAAGATTAATTTATTCATAGAACTATTTTTGTGATAAAGCTGATTGTCTATTGACTAAAATAATACCGTACATGTGAAAAACTAATTCAGAGTCACACAGTGCATATTTGTTTAGGATGATCAACATAGTGGTGAGTGACATTTTTTGGATTCCATTTTAAATGTTTTGTCCATTGATATAATACGAAGGTATAAGATTTTATGGAAATTTTTTCATCAAATATGTACTTGGTGCTCTATGTGCTTCGATTATAGAGGAGGCCATTGAAAAGAGTGGATTCAGATTCAAATTCATCACCCCTGAAAACGTAGTATTGTCATTTAAAATAAACATATTATAGGCCTATTTGTTGAATCTATTCTTTTTTTCTCTGTTAAAATAAAATAGCAGATGAATTAAATAGCTGTACAATATCTTGTAAGAAATAAAATAATACACCTATCTTAACAAGGAATTATAATAAAACAGAGAATTACTGAATAGAAAAAAGAAAAAAAAGAAATGATAAAGAAAAGATTTGTTACAGAGCGGTGGTTTACCAATAACAGGTAATAGCAATAGAAAAAATAATAGTCAAGATTTTTAGTAGTTGTAGCTTTCCAATCCAAACATCAATAAACTGTAATGCTTGGCAACATCTCAAAAAAGTCCGCTCTTGTTCCATGGCACTGTATTTCAGTGTGTAAAAATGTCTGCTCTTCTTCTGGCAAGAATCACAGAATACACAATTTGAGTCCGTTAAACTTTCACAACATGAGAAAATGTGATAAACATACAAGGTCTGCTGTTGGCATGTCCAAATACATACTTCCTCAATTATGATTTTTCACTAAATCAAGGTCAGCGGCTTTTTTCAGTTGGGAATGAATAATGATTTAAAAAAAAAATTTTTTTTCTACCCCTTTTAGTTTTGGCTGTAATTTAGGTCCGCTATTGGTACATGTACATATCAGGTCTGCAGTTGTCCCATTCCGTCAGTATGCGTGTGTGCGAGTGTGCGCGCGCGCGGGCAACGCATTCTGCATGTACACAACCACACACCTACATGTCATGTAACACACACAAATGAGAGTTACAATTATAAGAGTTACAGTTGAACGAATCTGACGATTGTAATTCTCATTTAGCTCCTACCCCAAACCAAGAGCTAAAATGTTTACACATCAAAAACTAAAAGTGTTTATGGTAATTTTTGGATGGTAAATTGGTAAATGATCAAATCGATTGTTCAGTCAGAACTCACAAGTTCACAACACAATCAAACATCCACAAGTTCACATCACAACACATATCACATCACCGTTATCATTTAATACCTAATCATTACTCATTCATTATTATTATTTTATAAATTATCACGTAAACAAATATCTCACATTAGTGTTCCAAAAAATAAAAGAAGACGAGAAATAACTTATCTTTTTGTGCAAATACCCCAAAAATTAAAAATTTCTGGAGTGCTAAAAAAATTTTAATAGACCTTTCAACACTTGAAGCCAAAACCCTAACAAGAAAATATTAATTTAGGAAAAATGTGAAAATACATAAAACTCTTCTCTTATAGATTTCCTGATTGAATTTCAGAAATTTCTTTTTGAAGAACAAAGAAGAAATGGTCACGAATTTTTAGGCAGTGAAGCAACCATATCAACTTCACTGAGGAGGTAAAATGTATCAACAAAGGTAAATGTCATCGTCATGATGTCGGTACAACGGTTTGACAGAATCTTACAGCTCTGTGATGCAGAGATATACATCTTTAGTGATCTCTAAAATGCCCATTGAAAACATGTAAAAGATTAAATGTTTCGAATCAGAAGATTATTTTATTATTGGGCATGCATAATTTTATGGCAAAGATGACAAGTTTTTCGAGAATTCCCAAAAAACATTTTAGTGAATTTCCTCTATTACAGTTCACAGATGCTTACGGAATGTGCGCATAAAGTATAACTCTGATAGCTTTAGTTTTATATTTTATGTCTTTTGGATCGCAGAAAATAAATAGAGCATTGGAAATCTTTTTAACTGTATGTCTTTTGTGTGATATTACCTGCAAATCTGGAAAGGTAGTTAGCCACTATTCGAGTACCATCTTGTTCATAATTATGATTTTTTATCTCCATATCGGGGCATCTAGTAATGAACAGCAGCTCACATAAAATTCTTTTAGGTTTATATTGGACATCCAGAGTATAATGTCAATTGTGTATGAGAAGTAAATAACCTACGGAGGTATAGTAAAAATGGAAAACACAGAACTACCACACCAGATCGTTGTTTATTAGAGATTTAACAAGGAGTGTGTTGACTCTTCAGCTAGTCATAAACGAAGTGAATACATAGCACAATATAACAATAACAATCATCGGTAAAAATGTAGAAACAGTGTTGCCAGCCAGTACTCGAACAACATTATATTTCCTAACTGTTCGACTACGTACGAGTATTTCTTTCCTGAGAGCCTATTTATCCGAATGTGTAATAAAATTTCTAACATACACCGAGCGAGAAAAATTGTTATGGCAAAATATTATATGTTCATATTACGATTTCAAAAGTTTTAGTAGCATTTTTTCTTAAACAATTTTGATTTATAAAAATCACATTTCTCGTGATATTTCTCGAATAATATTCAAGAACTTTCTGTGATTCTCTGTGATTATAACCAGAACTACGTGATCCTCATCTACCTGTCGTGTAAATTTCAAGGTAACAGCACCATTCGTACAGTGTATCTGCATCTACACGAGTATCTTACCTACTTTCGATGGCTCATATATGACAATTTGGCCATTTTACAACCCTTAACCCAGCTCGAACGTTTTGAAAAAGTATATTTACGTCACATTAAATAGGTACCTGCCTGATTATCTTCGTTTTATCCGAACGGAATAAGACAAATCTAAGATTAAATATAATAAGGGATGAAGAAACTATCGCGAGTATTTCACCGAATTCATTCGCACCTACCGAGTGTCAGAAATTCACTAATAATCCGTCGAATCATCCCTCCCCCCCTTTTTTTTAACGATTTACCCATCCATCTAAATTATTTCCCCATAAATCTCGATTCACTTGCACGTTAATATTAATGAAGAGGTTAATTTAACCTCTGTCAAAACGAGCACTGTTGTTGCCCATCAGACGTAACATTCTCGCATTATTTTCTTTCTATAAAGAAACTTATATCGCTCCCAAAAGATGAATACTTACCTGTAAGCAACGATGTTAATTTCTTTGTACTTACCGGAGACAGTATATCATTAAAGTCGTTGTCTTCTATTCGACTTCAGGCTCCGAACTCCCCCACCTCCCTCATCTTGCCATATTTATCCAATCTTCTTATGGTAAGTATCCAGAGGTTCTGCAGGAGAAGGCTGACACGAAGTACGAAAACGACTTCGAATTAAAAGCTTCATTTTTGAGAAAACAGCATTATTTTTAACCGATGCTGTTTAATTTTTCAAGCAAGATGACTCGAGAAAACAGTGGGTAAAAAAGTTTTATCTTTAAGACGAAAAACTTTTTTTTTTTTTTTTTTTTTTTTTTTTTGGAAAAGTCGTATCTACTCATCGTCTTTGCCTGTATCCTAACATTAACGTTACTTTTTTAACTATTTTAAAAAGTTGAAATGTGCTTTCGTTTTTAATTTGTACATTCGCCTCCTCTCCATTTACTCAGCTGTCTGCCCAAATTTCTTCTTTTTTTTTTTTTTTTAACTCGCTTTGGTGCATCAACCAATCCTACCAGCGACGTCATAAGAAATACAAAAATAAAAAATAAAAAATAAAAAGCGATGAGGAAACGGAGACCATTATACACGAGATTCGTTGGTAGTTTTTCGCCGTAGGTGGTGAAAATTAAGCTCACTTTTTTTTTCTTGATTCATTTTTTGCTAGATTAATGCTGTGTATACGCGAATAACATGAAAGAGTAATTATATTAATGTGTTTTCTGGTCGCATTTACTTTTTGGCTGGCTGGCTGGCTGGCTGGCTGGCTGGCTGGCTGCTGGCTGGCTGCTGGCTGGTTGCAAACATATTTTAATAACGAAATACCGCTACCATTCGGTACTCATCATCCGTATTCTTATCCTCGTGTAGTCGGATATTTTGCAGCCGTATGGTATTTTCAGATACGGAAAATAATCGCTTTCGTTACCTACTTTTTTATCACTGTTTGCCTAGATTTTATAAATTTCATATTCTTCGCATTTGCATACCAGAAAGTGCTGATACTTGTTTATACCGCGTGCTTCAACTGTGTGCGGAAAAACACCATTTTCATTTCCTTATTATGTTTGGAACTCCATTTTTCTCTATTCTTGTAGTGTGCAGGCTATTAAAATTATCATACCCACCAGTAAGTGATTATGCAACCTTGGTGAAGTTCATTAAATTAATTTTTAACCATATCGTCGTTTTTCTTTAAAAACCTCGTAAGTAAGGCTTTTTGTAATTTTCAGATTTGAGACGTTTTTAAGGAAAAAAAAATCAACAAATTGAATTATAAAAACCTCGTAATTCTACCATCATTGTTAGCGCTCCTAGAGGCAAATTAAAAAGAAATAAAGTTCGATTTATGCGGTAATTAAAGAAACATTTATATAAACTGCCGATTTACTAGGTTTTTATCGAAGAAAGAACCGGCTTATAAAGTTTTCAAATTGAAAACCACGTAAGTTGATACCTGAACTGGACTTTAGATTAAACACCTCGTAAGTCTAAACAACTTTGAATATAACAAAGGATGGTGAAAAAAAAACCAAATTATAATTTATGCTCTTTCAATTTCCCTTCACTTCTACAATATATACCTAGACGTTAATTATTACCTCAGGAAAATTTTTTCTGATTTTTTTAATCAATTTTGTGCTCCTGTAAAATTTAATTTTTTCGAATTAAGAGGTTTTTAATGAAAAGCGACAATGTGTAACTAAGATGTTCCAGGCAAATTCGTGATTTCCACATGAACATGTATCTGCAAGAGGGAAAATTTTATCTTGCTTAGCTGTTTTTCCACCAATGTCTATCTGTGGATATAAGCCTAGACACTCTACATTTAACTCCATCCTGAGGTGGTTATCAAGGATTAAGAAACGCTACATTTTTTCATTTTATTTCCATTAGTTAAGTTTCTGAAATTTACCATAATGTTAGTTATTTTTTGTTTCCATTCCCATCATTTAAGTTTCCTTTTCTGTTACATTTCCTGATTTCACCAAAATTTTTCATTTAATTTCTGTATTGGTTCCGTTTCTATTTCCTTTAAAAAAAATTTTTTTTCCTGATGAAATTTTCCAAATCTTGTTCAAATATCAATATATAGATATTTTTTCGATATTTTTTGGATACTTTTTCAAATTGTTTCTCCAAGATCAAAAATTAATCAGGTGAGAAATGGAAATAAAAACAATTCATCATTCCATTTCCATTACGTTTCTATTATTGATCTTGAAACTTACTGGTTAATTGTTTAAGAATTCAGTTTCCATTTTAAAATTTTGGTGTTTCCATTTATTTCAGTTTCCAGCACAAAAAATATGATTTCTGTAGGGTGCACCTGGGAGCGCATGCACACAACTACAATTTAACCTTGTGTGTGTGAGCCTAGCTCAGTAACAAAATTAGACTATACATGGTTTACGTATAGCCCGTAAACCAAAAGTGTATTTGCCTTATGTAATGTAGGGGCTGGCCACACAACCTACCAGCGAGTGTACAAATACACCCGTCACCACTGGTAGAAAGTTGCCATCATTTCTATTTCCAAAAAATTTGGTTTCCATTTTCATTTCTCAATCCCTGTTTTTTATACTTTCTTATAACTTTTGCTCTTGACACATTTTTACAATGTCATAAATAGTTTATAATTTTTTTTTCTCTTCAATAGTTAATTTTTGTTTTGTAATTAGTACCGTGTTACTATTGCTTCTCATTAATATAGGTGAATCCAGGTAACAATGTGAATTTGCTTACTTAAATGAAAAAGTTCTAAGGTTTTTCACATTGGTAAAATAACAGAGGAAACTATGAATTCTTGCTGGTAAATTTTGTTTTGAGGGATTACAAAATTTACCATAGTTGTTTTGGTTTTTAAAACTCTTTTAAATGTCAAGCTTCAGGGATTAGAAAGAAACAATTCTTGGCCTGGCTAACTGAGCTCATCAGGAATTTGACCCTTTGTCTGGTTATTGATGCTTCCATCTTATGTCATTGGACTTGGTATTGTGGAAATCAAAGATTGTAGGTGGGTTCCCAAACATCACAAGGTTGCAATAAAAGTGTTCGTATGACGTATCACCAACCCACACTGCCATACAACATAACTATGTTCGCTATCAACTTTACTGAATTTTGAAGGCATTCACTACTTAGAACTAAATAAAATAGTAAGTATTGCAAATATTTACCTAAAACATTTTGCCTAAGTAGGTAGTTCTAGATATTATAGCTACATCATTTATTTCTCATAAGACAAATTAATAATAATTAAAAATGAGACTGCAAAAATTCCAGACTCTAATTTTCCACATTCAACTTCATGTTTTTGGATCTTGTAGGCTTAGAATAAATTTTCTTCTTCCATGGACAGAACCTAAATTTTATTTTAATTTCCTTCTACAATATCTGAGAGACATTACGTTTTCGTTGTGGCGCCTTCCTTTTCACCAGAGTTTTGAACCCCATCAAAGTGATACAACTTCATTTTCAACTCATTTGTTTAATTTTTAAATTACATGTATGCGTTTAAGAAGTTATGATGTCTGACTCCAAAGTCTCTCAAGCACGTGTATACTGTACAAGAAGTGCTCTTTTCTTTGATGTCTGGTCAGAACTGAGTCGAGGTGTTTCTTGTACTTACTTTTATATTTCCAGTTGTTACTATCGTGGTTAATAATTAGGCTAAATTAGAATGCACAGTTACATTATAATCTTGAGATTCCTTATTGGCACCGAGTTGACTAATAGACACAAAAAATATGAAATTTTTACGTTGTGCTTCTTTTTACTATGTGAGTTCTGAGTGGGTTGAAGAAATTACCTTTCTTGTTTGTTTTCTGTAGTAAGTACAAATCTTTGTCTTCGTGCGTGCGTGCGTGCGTGCGTGCGTGCGTGCGTGCGTGCGTGTGTGTGTGTGTGTGTGTGCGTGTGCGTGTGTGTGTGCGTGCGTGCGTGCAGGATTACACTCCAAAAGCTTCCATTCTGATGAAATTGTTCGTTCACCAGTCTAAATTATTGTAGCCATTATTTATTTATTTACTATTTTGTTATGGTGCCTCGATTTCTGTTTTTGAACAATTTACTTTGGTTTTTGTACCCTTGCCTAATAAATAATTATAACTCATTTATTCATATTTCAATTTTTGAGGAAAATACTATGCGTGTTCACAGATGTATTCTATTCTCTGCTTTTTATACATTTTTTTTAATTTTTTTTAAGTGGTATACTAAAATTCGTGATATTTGTTTCACGAATTCAACTACCTGCAGAAGGTAAGCATTCTAAAATTTCGTCCTCTTAATTTTCAGGCTTAAAAATTTTTAATTAATATACCAGCAAGCGGATTTGGGTATAATTAACTAAAAACGATTGGAATGAATTTGAGTTCCCACTGATTGATGTTTGAATATCTGCACTCCAATTAGTACTATCTTTAAAATGGTTCCCCGATTAACCTATCTAAAATCTCTTTACACTTCAACCACAAGTACCGTACTTAATATGGTGTTTATGGATGTTGCCTGTTTCTCCCATTCAACTTCGAATCAACTGAGTAAACAAATACGAAAAGTAAAGAAAACCTACCTACTTAAAAAGAAAATCAAAATGATTTCAAAATAATTTCCGTTACTCAGAGGCCAAAAACAATGTTATTATCTTATAATTCATTTCCATTATTGGTGAGTATATTCCCATTTCTATATCACGTCAGTTCACTTTCTCACGTCCCAACTTACGTAATACGCGTTCTGAACATTATTACGACACCATCACCTTTTCACCATTTATTTTTTCCACCCCATTGCGTAACTTTTGAAAAAATTTAATAATAAAATCCGCCTTCGCAATCAAATCGTGAACGTTATTTCAATTTTTCCACATACTATGCAACGTACACATGCCATGAGAATAGTTTTTATGACACCAGACTAACGAATTATACGACGGTGCCATACGTTGCCAAGTCGTTAAAACCAGGCATTCCAAGCAAGGAAAGGACACAGCGAAACAGACTCCATAGTCTCCGCGTGAAGAATAAGGTGTAACGTTAAAAAGAACGAAAAAACAACAACAGCACCCCAAGCCATATACCTAGAAGTCCTCAGTTAATGTACGAAGTTGATGTGTTCTGCCATTTTATTGGTACCAATACCAAATTTGAGACTATCATCCCTCGCACCTTTTTCGTCCGCCTGTCCTTGCACCCTTATTTAGGCATTTTATAACCAAGAAACCTGTTTTTCGACGATATAGTCACGGTTCGTTTATGCATTCCTATACCTAGTTTGTTGATTTTATTCACTCCCTCTTTTTATTTTCGTGTTATACGTTTGGTTTTTTTGTTTTGTTATTTTTTTGTGCCTTTGGAGTACGTAATTCAAACGAGTTCGTCGAGTTTGCATAAATTCTGCCAGCAGGTTAAGCGAAAAGACGATTAGTATTATCTGTTTAATGTAACGGAAAGAAAACGGTGTCAAAATTGGCTTTTAAGTATACGGAAAAACGCCATTATGAATATCATTATATTCGTCTCTCGTCGCAGCATTTTTTTAAGTTTTTTATTACGCGTTGCTGTGTTTGTAACACTACGGGTATAGTTTCATCTTTTTTTGGGTACACGTTAAAATTTCACGCACGCTATATTTGGATTCACTGGCTTAACGAATGTAATTTATGACGATGGTGCAAAAAAGTACTTACACAAATTTGAGTTGTAGCTTTGGTGTTCGAAGAGTCGACGCATCGAGTAGTGCTCCGTATTGATCTTCGTAAGCCGTAGGTATCGTGAACATAGATTTTTCAATATGTTAAAGTCCAGTATGATACTGTTCATAGATTTCATTCTCACGTTTAAGAGGGGACTGGATTCGTGTATGGATTTTCGCTATTCTAGATTGAATTCGAAAATTGGCTTCTCATTAGTGCTCTTAAAAGCACAAGCGTCAGTTCTTTCGGGTGTTTCCGGGTACGTCCGTAAACAGACGGACAAAAAGTACTCGGTGCCTTTTCAAGCATTTATACTTGTTTTTATGTAGTATTGAATGTGGCACATCTACCGTCAAAGGTACCCGTGAAAACGATTTCCGGTCGTTTTAATGAATCCAAAGTACCGAATGGAAAATTACCGAATTACTACTTGACCGAATTCCGATTTATTTGAACTGTTTAAACATATTTTTCCCAAATACTAATTACCATTTTGAATTTTGATAAAAAGAAGGAATAAAAAAATGCAGTTTCTCAGTCTCTTTAATTAAAAAAAAAAAAAAAAAAAAAAAAACAACAAAAAACCATCTCAACTTACCTCCCACCATATGATAAAGGCATAGAGAAATGCCCATTTTAAAAAAATAAAAAAAAATATAGCTTTTAAAATTTTTGGTAGTAGCATCTCAGTAAAATGGATTCGGTATGACTGATTTCGGAATAATGGCTATTTGGTAAAAAGTGTAGCATGTGGTCCTTATTTTGACTTCTTTTCATATTTTTCTTTACTTTTCTTCTCTTTTGTTATTATTATTTAATTTTTTCATTAAGTGCTTGTTATGAAAGGAAGGAGCCTACTGCTGGCAGCTACAACTTGGACCACCATACTTATTTTTCTTCTTAAACTCTACTCTTTTTTTCTTACTTCTCTTCACTTTGTTTTCATGCCATTTTTTCAATATGACTACTTTTCTCTTTCTTCTAAATTACGATGAAGTTAATTTTAATAATCATATTTTTCTCCTAAAAGTTCTCCTTTTCTACCGTGGTCCAAGTTCACTTTTTCTACAGTATTAGAGTATGTTGGCACCTTTGTTTCTTCAACATGGTTTGCAATCTTTAAATTTTTAAGTTGTTCATAATTTTGTGATTTAGATTAATTTGTTCAAGATGCGCTCCTTTTCCATTTGCTTGTTTGTCTCAAATATAATCGCTTTAATCAACAAAATGTACTAAATTTCTTCAAGAATTGTTTCAAAGTGTAAGTAAGTTTGAAGTATATGTGTGTGCTCGGTCCTCTTAATTTGGTTGATCAGACTTAGAAATAAAGTATGTGTCCGCGAATCTTCATCTTTGATCTTACTTTTGGAACCTTTTGTCATTTGACTGTTGGTGGGCTCTTTGTGGGACTTTTGCACACCAGAATAGTATTTGGTGAAATGTCCGGATACCAGTGAAAATACCAAAATATAACAATTATCTTCCCAAAAAATTACATAAAAAATTTAGTAGGAGTGGGGGCTTGAACATGGCTTATCTAGCTACTATGTCATAACTAAATACATTGACTTCTCAAATTTTCAGTTTTTAACGCCTTATAACACGTGACTGTATAAAAAACATATAATAATAAAAAAAATATACTATATTATGTCTGAACATAGACTCTTCTCTTAAAATCTGTATAATTGAATAATATTCTGGCTTCCCCATGAGTTGTTATATTTCTTTTAAAATGATGCTGCCTTGCAAACATTAATAAAGTGATTAAATAATATGTCAAACTGCAATGATAAGATAAATAATTATTTATTTTGTGTAATCTGACACATTACTCCGGGCAAGGATGTTGAATTATATGTTCATAACCAACTTCAACAACTGCAATGGATTCTATGCAGATAGTTGTCACGATATTTTTGTATCATACATAGTACTTTCCGAAAATTCATACATTTATTATCATCATCATCATCATTACATTCAATTAATTTTACATTCTTGTTCCATTCATAAACACTAACGTCATTCAGACAAGTCTTAACTGATGAGATCATCTTTCCAACTAAACAGTTACTTTGTTTACGTAGTCCTATGATCTCATTTCTTGTTTATAATCTTTTTGCAATCTTGAATACCTATATCTTAATTTCTACTAAATTATTTGTAAACACCCACTTTTCGTCATATTCTCATAAGACCATTGGTCATACTTCATATACGTACCTTTCTATTAACCAATAAGATTGAAACCATTATCCAATACTCTGTAAAATGGCTCGAACCTTCCCTTTTGGTTTACAAATCAAATAGTATATAATCTCACATTTTGTACTTACTTCATTCATTATTATACATTACTATTTTACTATTCTTTTGTATGACTGTTAAAAAGTCTATTTGATTCTTCTGCTTATATTGATTGTTATTCGACTGTTTAATCTTACTGTTTAATATACTCTTTTCTATTATTGTGTTGGAACTATTCTGTTACAACTAATAACATCGTCACAGTAGTCACCCCAGGTATAGGTAATTATGTTTTGATCTTTTTCAATTTAACGGTCTTTCAAAAACAACATCTATGTGGAAATCTGCTTCTGACTTCAAATTGTGGCTCTTTATTTATAGATTAAAATACTCGGGAGTTTGAAATGGTTGGAAGTTAACTTTGGCAGCTATCTGGGTTAGATCTTTTTTATCAAGTCTTCAAAATATTGATTGAAATTGGACTCGAGTTATTTCTGATTTTCTGGTTTGACCATTACCTAATTCAAGAATTTCTTGATAGTGAGTTGTAAAAAGTATAAATAGTCAACTAAGTTCTGCTATGGCGTGTGTCCATCCTAGTCGGCATACCACAAGCATCGGAAAAGGGAATTACTAAGGAAAAAAAAATTTACTTCTCTCTAAATAGGTACAACTAAATAAGTCCCTCAAACTACATAATATTTAGCTATGAGTATCATTAATTTTAAATTTTCGTATTATTTTTAAAACGCTTATTGTTATTTTAGGTAGGTACCGAGGGGAATTTTAAAAAATTTTCCTAAATGTGGCAATAAAAAAAATCATTTGATGGGAATAAGTGGTTTAGCTTCTGTAGCCTTAATTTTCAAAATCCTCAACTGAAACCGATGAATCTTATTAAATTGATTTCTACAGACAATATTAAAAAAATTAATCTATGAATATTTATAGATTACTAAGTTCTTATCACTTAGGAATATTTTAATTCTAATATTGTCAGCTTGGCATAGTTACATCACAAAATTTCCGATTTTTACCTTGTGGATACATGAACGGAACCAAAGTATACCAGAGAAGCAGAGAATAAAAAGTTATACGAAGAAAATGTATACATACATACATACCATAAGTACCTATATACGTATTATATGAATGTATTGAAACTAAAAAAGGGAAACTATGGCAAGAAAAGCGAACAAAATGCGAAATTTTGTTATTGGAAGAGCATCTGGGACACGAAACGTGATGTAGACATTGTACGAATTCTCTCTACCACATATGTATGTATTATGTATATATATTTGTTTTATTTTTATTTTTTATTACATACTATGTGTAGAGTATCGTCTATGTACACCACAAACATTTATACAATTTGTGATTCGCTGGGGAAATCATAAATTGTTTGAAAAAGTAGAAAAAATTATAAATGGCGTAGATACCTATAAATGTGTACCTCTTTTTCACTCGTTCATAAGTAGGAAGAAGAAAAACCTTGGACAAAAGTAAACGGTGGAATACAGTTATGTTAAGTATTTTCTTTTAGTTTTTTGACATTTTTTCGTTTCTTATCTTCGGTGTAAATAATTTTTATTAAAAATCGTTTTAATAAAATGATTTATGTCCGAAAGTTTTCATACCCTAAAGGACCCGTTGGTGAAGAAGCGATCCATTTTCAAATTAGATTTAATCAACTGAGGGAGAATGTGAAACCAAAATGTAAGAGTATACGTACCTACCTACTAGAAATAAAAATTTTTCTTCCTCTTTCCTTCTTCTTTTTCCCACCTAAAATTTCGTGTTCAGTGATTTTATTATTGTAAGTATTTCTTTGGCTTGTATTTAGACCCATGCAGCTACAGCAGCGAAAGATAACAATGTTTTATGAATTCAGTTACCGTTCTTCTCAAGACTCCAATATCGAGAATGTGAAAACGAGAAAATAAAGCGATAGCCTACTGGCACTGCGGTATTTTTTAAATTTTCCACCGTCCAAATTTTATCCATTTGTTTCGCTTACGTAACATTCGCGTCGTTCAAACATTTTTTACTATAAATTCCACTTGCTTTTAAATGAAGAGCCAGAAAAAAAAGGACAAAAAAACAACAATAAGGAAAACATTATATTTTTACCGTTGAGTAGAAAAATTGTAAAAAGTGGAGAGTGCATATTATTTTGGACAATATTATTCAGTCCAATAATATTTATCATTCTGAATGTGGAAAGTTAGGAAAATCAACTTTTTGTTTTTATCCTTTTCCGAAGTAGAATAAGAAAAAAGCCATTATGTACGAACGAAATTGAATGAAAGGAATTTTGTAGAGAACAATCAGTTCGGAAACAGTGAAAATACGAAGTAGGTTGCCCACCAAATTTTTTTCTGAATAGAAAGACACACTTTTCCAGGTCAACTGGAGTAGAAAAAATAAAAAACTTTTCGTAACGTAAGTAACTGGGTACCTATATTACGCCACATGGTCTGCTGAATAAAAAATGAAAAAATTTTAGTTGTAAGCGAGAAAACCACCAAAAACCGTTTTAATCACTGAAAATAAAGTTGATTAAGAAACTAAAAATTATGTTAGGAAAATTAGTATTCTTATTGAAGGAAGAATTTTGGTTCAAAATAATTAATTATAAAGAATAAGTTAACATTTCTGGAAAATTATAAATATTGGTACCATACATCGAATAGCCTAGGGTGCAGAATAGAGCAAAACAGACTAAACAAGTTAGTTGGGTAGACAAACACAACTACTAATAATTTCGTTAAATTATTTTGATTATAACAGTTCTATTATATTCAAAATGAAGTTGAAATGTCAGTTCTCCTGAGGTACCAATCTTATAATTTTCAATATCGTAATTTATGTTTGCTATGATTTTTGAATTTATAATTATATTCAATAATTCATTTTATTTAATGAAAAAAGTATTTAAAGAAAAAATTCTCAATATTGCCAATCAGTCAAAATATGAAGCAAGAAAAGCTCAATTTGGTACCTACCTTAGAAATGGAGATAGTACCTTGAAAAAGAGCCATTACTCTTAACAGCGTTCAGAGTAGCATGCTTCCTCTTTTATGGTAAATGAAACAAATATGGGATACATGACTTTAAAACTAAACATAAATTTGAAAAATTAAAATTTATGGAGAAATCAGGATAAGCGGTCCTTTATGTTATTGTTTGCATTATTAAAAAGTCTGTTTAACCAATCTTTGATTTTACATGAATTGTTTTTGTCCCATAACTCAAAATAATCACTACACAAAAGGTGTTCCAAATATGGGGTAAATAAATTAAACATAAATATGTACTCTATACGCCTAATATGGGCTACCATATTTTCCTAATATATGGTTTCCCGAAAATTTGTACAAAACATCAAAATTAGAGTTATAAATATTAATTATTCTTTCGTATAAATGTTAAAAATTATAATTTCAACATTCTGATTCCTTTATTTGTTATTTTGAAACTAATAATAATTGGTGCCTAATATTAAGTTCATCCTCTCAATTTTGATGCGATAAAAAAAAAATTCATAAAATTGTATGAATCAACTTATAAGTACAATACTTGGAAATAGAAGCCAAATGTTCAGATTTTCTGTTGATATTGAGATATTGATCATATTTCAAAATATAAAAAAGTATTTAGTCAAAAATTTATGAAATATTGCAAAAAATTTAAGAGAACAATAATAAAAATTAGGGCTAAACAAAAATTACAATTATCAGATTCACATAACTGTAACTCATAACAATTTTAACTCTCATTTGTGTGTGTTAAATGACGTATAAGTGTATGGTTGTGTGCATGTGCGATAAGTTGCGCATGTACACAACCATACTATTTTTATGTTTACACATAAATTCTTCACGAGTACAGCCCACATAGCCCCAATGGAATTCACGCCTTTGTTTTTTGTTAATTGTTATATTAAAACAGTCTTACTGACTACCTTCAAATTTTTTCCAACAGACTGCGTTAATTGTTTAAGAGAAACAATGGTAAATGGTACCCAATATTTGGTACATACCCATAATTGGTACATTTACCCTATATTTAATACCTACTTTATGGTACCAATGCGCAGTAGGTTTGTTTCATTTATAAAATTCTTCGTTCACAGATAAACGTAGAAATCACTGAACAAAAAAGAAAGAAATAATTTTAATCAGGTAAACAGAGACCTATTGCTATGTGGGGATACCTTGTCACTTTTTTGGCTTTCAAGATAATGACACGCTTGATTAACATTGGTGAGATGCAGAAGCTAGGAATCCATAGACCTTTACGACCAAAGCCAAAAATTCAAATACCATCAAAAGGAGCCAAAATTAAATCTAAACACTTCTTAACAATGACGGACAAAAATAAAAGATAAAGGACAAATTAGACTTTTAAACTATAAAATGTTTTAAATGGAAGTAATATACTGTAGCAATTTAACAAACAAGAAATTGGAAGGTGATTGTTTAATTTATATAATATTAACATCAACTAAAAGATTAATTTTGCCCAGGTATTAATCTCACATATTCTGTAAAAAAGAACACGGCTGATCTAATTAGTAACCATCTCGCATGCAAACGTCTTTAGCAAACTGATTTAACAACAATTTTTTTTCTACTGTATTTTTCGCCCTTCCCAAATGAATGCCTACACCAACTAACAGAATGTCGAAAAAATAATAGGTCACCAACAACTACAAAGGAAATTAGGATGATAAAATTTCATGATCGTACTTCATTTAATGCACCCAAGGAGCCAATTTTCCGACATTTGTAATTGCTTTTTCCAGATACGTGTCTAATGTTCAAATCTGTAGACTGTTCCTGCATTCGAGAGGTTCGTTTGGAACGTTTTAAAAACTGGAGAGATGTGGTATGTAATTTTTTTGATTGCAAACTCGAGCAGCATTTACACGATGGGAGTACGTATGCACGCTTACACTGTTTGACGACTAATTCGCAAAATTTAATCAGATGGTTTCTATTTCCAAAGTTGGCAAATTTCGAATGCGTGGACGTGCTTGTTTTGTTGATTGAATTGCAAGCGAAGGGCTGAAAATCGGGCGTTTATTATTTGTTTTTTGAAATATCTTGAAATTTTATGTCGATGCACTAAACATTAGAAGAAATAATATTTCTCTACTCACACGCCAAAAAGAGGTTACCATTAAATCGATTATTGTTAGCCAAATGAGAAATTTCCAAATCAACTCGGTCCATAATGATTATTCTTCATTACGTCACTAATGTAATGATGGAGTCTTTTTCTTACGTAACTGTTTCATTGTTTATTTCTTCACGGCGCCGTTTACACGTATGTCAGCAACAAAACGTTACTATGAAAAAAGCTATATTTTCATCATCCCTACACGTAACCCTCCTGTGAGATCAATTTTATTATCCCGTTTGCATGTAAACTAAGTAAAATGTAGCGCACTTTTGTAAAATTATGGGGGTAATATACAGATTAAAAAATCTTTAGATCACTTACTATATTTAGTAATTTAAATTTTAATGGAATAGATTCGCTTATTTTACAGAATCTGAGCACAATTTATCACCCCGAACACATCGATTAGAAAAGTGTATATAGCGGACGAAATCGGGATTGCACATGCGCAGATTAGATTCTTAATGGGCGGTGGGAAACGTGAATGAATTTGTAAGTGCGCATGTGCAAATTCTTACTGCTCCACGTAATGTACAAATTATTCGCCTCTTTATGCTTACATTCGACGTATGAAACTTTTATTTTTTTGTTGGAAAGTAGACGTATATTTGCGTTCAAAGTGTTCAAATAGAAGTAAATTTCTTTATGATTGTGTGCTGTGGTATGCCAGGGGGGCCTACTTGGGACCCACCACCCAACAGATTGCACATTATTATTTTTTATAACATCCACGGCCACGGCTGAAAAACACGAATCATGTCCCATTTGCAAAGGGAGGCAACTCCAAAATGTTGCCCCCCGACCGGCTCAGCCTACCAGAATTTGTGGACCCGATGTCAGCGTGGAACGACTATATTTTTACATCTGCATACCTCGGAAATCCTTGGAAATGTACTAACATACTGCCATTCTGCTTCAGGTACAAATCAGGAACCACACCACCGAATTATTGCCCATTGCCTTTTAAATAAATTAACACATTTTTCAAAAAATATTAAATATAATGAACCAAGGAAAGGTATAAAAATAATGCATGTTGCTCCTAGAGCACTAGAAAACGAACTGACTTTAAAAATGTCAGATTTTCCCTCCGAGATTTTTAAAAGAACAGAGAGATAAGAAAAAACATTGCATATAGAACATTATAGAAAATTCGGCGGGAAAAAAATGAAGAAAAGAAGGAGAAAAATACATCTACCGGGTTTTGAAGATAAGAAATAGGTGAATGAAATGAAAAAACCAAGAGATGAAACATGAACAGATCATGTAGAATTTTGAATGTTCGTGAATGTAGTGAAGAAATGATCGAGATATCCGAGGTGAATGACTATGACATAAAAAAAAAATGAAGAGAAGAAGATATGCTTGAGAGAGACAGAGATGAGATAAGAAAAATGCAAAAGAGTGAAAAATGAACATGAACAAACCACGGTAAAAGCTGCAAATGAAATTCTATTTTATTAAAAATTAGCCAAAATAATTACGAATCGAAAAAAAAGAAAAAGGGGTGGTAGCCTCATGCGTCAGTGCAAAATTAAGAATTTTCGAGGTCGCACTAACAAATACATTTACATTTTATATTGCTGTTCGGGCCACACATGCGTATCTTTGATTTTACCTACTTTATGCCCTATGTTTAACATTGGAAATGTTTAACCTGATATACATAGTAAAAATATGATCTCATATGCAACGAAAAATGAAAACAAAGTTTGCCACAAAAAGTGAAAAAAGCATAGTTTTCTATGAAAAGTGATAAAAATGTTAGAAACTTCACAAAAAAATTTCATAGGTATCTGTCCTATACATTCAAAGTCAAATACGCCAAATCCAAGAGGTTTTTAAAATAGGCCTTGATAGGTACCTACAAATAAAAAATTAGGTGATCCATTTTTAAGCCTCCATCACGTAGGATAGTTGCCCTAACAAAAAGTGAAAACAAAGTTTACGAAAAATTCATGATTACGAAATATTTTTAAGTGAGGATAGTGTTTATTTAACAGAACAGAAAATTAAATACAAAAATCAATGCCAATGTATCCTCGACCGTACGAGAAATGCAAATCGTGTAAATTTTTTACACACTTCTCACTGGCCGTTTTTTTCTCCTCTTCAAACAGTTTTTTAGACTACTTATTATAAGAATACTTCTGCATTTTTTGCATAATTTTCTCTCATTTTTATGCTGAAATTATCACACGCGTTGAAACCACCTACTTTTCGCACTTGTATCTTCAAGTTAAGGTATTAGAAAATTTTCCATATTTTTGGTAAAGGATGCATCTAAAATATCGTCTATTGTTTCACATACCTACGGAAGAGGATGTGCGGCCCCAAAGAATTTAAAAAAAAAAAATTTAGGCAAAATATACGGGGGTACCTGAGTTTTATTATTTTTATTTTGTCAATACATGGCTGCACTGCTCCATTGAATATTTCGCCACATGTCGTCTTCAGATAATTTAATGCCTTTTCGATCCTAAATACCTATGTCTAATAATAATTATTAAGTTCCTTAATTTCGTTCATTATGTATTATGAATCGTTTGGTTTTTACTATAAAATAAAAAACCCCGCCAAAAAAAATTATATATTATAAATATATAGGCCTATTTGTTCTCAACGAAAATAAATAGGTTGGTAGTATAACATTTCTTTTTTTTCGAAGAACGAAGAAAAAATAATAATATTCCGGCCGGAAACGAAGAAAAACACGAATTTTTAATTCGTTAACGTTTAACAAAAGTAACAAGAATGAAAGGAAAAATAAGAAGAAAATAGAAAAAAAGAAAAACTCCCCCAACAATCGACGAATGTTTTTCAAAACAACTCGATTCGAGGATTACAGTGGAAATTTTCTCGCCTTTCCCGAATCTTAGTGACTTGGAGACGGACTGTTTGGCGTCAGACTGTTCGCCCTACAAAGAGTAAGGCGCTATAAGGCGCCATTTTGTTGAGAGTTATATCACGATAGGCGATTCCTGATGTACTTTCTCATACCCTCCCACACTATCGTCAGCTTTCTTCTCAACCTGCGTGACATTGACTAGGTCACGTCTTCGGGTGGTTTATTCGTTTCCATTTTTCATTTTTTAGGAATACTTATTAGGCACTTGGTTTGAGGAAATGATGGCGGTTTTGAATCGTGCCCGGTTTTCTCAGAGCTGCCTGATAGTACCTACGCCGAATATTTAACCGCACAAAATTACGTAACTGACGGTTAGCCTACGCAGAATGAGGAGTTGTCTCGTAAGAAAGTAGGTTAATTTATACTTATGGCAGCAATAAAGAAGTAACAGTGAAATTTGAGTGAACCTAATCAACTACTTGAAATTAATTTTACAGCGATGTAATTAATTAATCACGTTTTTCCTTGTATTTTGTATTAAGTATAATCAAATAATTATAAAACACTTTGAAACGGTACTTGGGCTAAAATTACGATGAACAAAATTTTGGTGCAGGTATAAAATTTCATTGAGCAGTAACATTTTGCATGTGACGAAATATAATCAGTCAGTTAGTAGGTAAGTGAACAGCAGATTGAAATGAAATCAGTTTTTAAGGTACCTACTTACCTACCTACTGATCAGTTTCCGCATTCGAGCGAAGAAAATTAGGCCTAATAACTAATGTATTCGTAAGCAGTGACTGTCCATATAGCTTTATTAACTACATCTTAATGGATTGTACTTTTTATTTTTAACAAACTTTTTCTTATATAAGAATTCAGCTTTGAGAATGCACATAATATTAGAAGGGGGTTGGTATTTATTGGACATTTGGGGCTTTATGTCCATGTTAGATATTTTGGAAATATAATAAAACAATAAAAACCACTCCAGTACCGCACCAAGTAAGTACTTTATTATAGAGAATAACAAAACAAGTGTTAACTCTACGATTACAAGAAGAAGAAATAATAGTAATTATATATATGAATAAATAACGGCGGTATATCATATCAGTGCAGTCAACAAGTGCTCAAAAAATCAGTGTAACCCCAACAGTATTACTTCGTAGGGCCAAGAGAATGAAATAAACTTTAATTACCTGAAATAAAAATGTTTGAAAAATAAGATTCTTCCTAGTTCCGGGGTCAAAGAGAAAAAATCCGAGCCCCTTGAGTTATAATATAAGAATAGGTGCTTCGATATGCTAGAACCTTCTTATCAAACTCATGGATAAGGGATTCAGCTGTCTATTAGATTAAAAATTTCTTGGAATCAATCAACTGTGCCTAAATACATGAAAGCTCGTCAACTAGACTTAACAATTCGCTTCATTTAGGTAAGAACTTAAAGAAACATGAACTTGTTGATATGATTTGAAGAAAATTGTGAGGACAAGGAGGAAATTAATGAAAACCAAATCTCAAATTAGGAGCAGATGGAATCAGTTCCATAAAATATATAATCTATCAGGTATTAATCTGTGGCAGTGTAGCCTATACACAAATAATTAAGAAATAAAATTCAGAAAATTCTCATATAAAATTTTACCTAAAATTTTGTTTTTATTATGTTTACCTAATAGAATAATTTGGTTATTAGATTCTATTTACCTTGTTCCCAAAGTGAGTTTACTAAGGGGCTTCTACTGAATAACAGTTTTTTTTTTCAAAATTTATTGAACGTACACTGCGCATATGACTCCGTTTTGAACGTCCCTGCATTTACCTAAGTATATTTTAGCAAAGAGTCATTCACATCGTATCTCAGTTGGAGCGAAAATAAGAATAAAAAAAGTTGAAAAGAATTATCAGTTTTATTGAACATTTGATCAAATTCTCGAGCTGATTATTAACTTTCTAAAAACCTACTCGTACTCATAGTAGGCCTACCTTTATTAGGAATACGTTTTTTCAGTGGTTCAAAAGTGAATTTTAAATTAATCATTCCGTCTTCTCGAATAATTTTTAGTAGAAGTAATTATACAGTTTTTAAACCTGTTCAAAGACATCTATTCACTTACAGCGATGTCTGTAATTTCTAAATCAATGAACTAAATTTTTAATGAACTTCACTATTAAACTCCAGTGAGAAGAAGAAGAGTACTATTATCGTGAAACTTGTATCCTAAAATTTGTTGAAATTAAATTTACTCAAAAGAAGCAGACGATGCGTAATATTTTGATCAAAAGTTCTTCATAACGGTATTTGCATAGAAGAAAACAAAATGGAAAAAGTCTGATTTCAATTGAGTAAAAGGCTAAACCCCAGAGGATACGATTATTTTATAGTTTTATAAAACGTTAGGCTATTGTCGTCTGCTAACCATTGCCAACGGATATTTGACGACCAGTTTAGAATGGGAGGAAGCTAATGCCTGATTAATGGCGAATGACATTACGATTCGATATTTTTCTTTTTTTTTTAGATATCCGAAATAGTGGTGACGCATTAACATTTATTTTTTTTTTATTATTTCTAACAATTGATACTATTTTCTCATTTTGACCTATTTTTATTTTTTGTTTATGTATATCAGCATAATTATCATGTACACTAATTTATGCATATATGTACGATAGTATAATCCACATTTTTTTCACGATTTGTAGAAAACTGGAATGAAAAATTTCGGGAAAAAATATTATGTTCACGGTTTTGATAAAACATTAAAAGAGATAGAACTGAAATCTGCAAGAAAAGTATTCCCCATACGAGACCAAATATTATACGAATTTGGTGTCTATTGATTCAGAATTTTCAGAAAAAACTGGAAAACAAATGGTTTTCAGCAATAAAATATCGATATATCGATATTTTTATGAAAGATATTGATTGCTGTCGATAGATTTTCGTAAACTTTCTAACTGAAAAATTGTAAATAAAATATTGATAAATCGGTATATTTGTCAATTATCGATAACTATCTTCAGGTTTTTGAAATATTTTCAAGTATTTTGAATTCTGGTTTGTTTCTTGAATTATGGATGAAAATTGGCTAACTGAGATTTCTGCGCTAGAATTTTTGTTACATATTCATTTTTTAAACTTTATTCATGCGGGAATAACACGATTTTATGGTACATAAAAAGTAGGTATATTGCTATTCATCATCTCGATAACATTTTCTTACTAACTAAAGGCCATTTCCTTTTCAAATTCTAATTAAAAATTTCATTTTTCGTTAAGTTTTGACTGAAATTATAAATTTCAATTTGGTGCTGTTTGCTTATGTAAAATAATTTCTAAAGTTTTCTCTTTAGGCTGTATTAACACAATTTTTTGCATAGGTACACCTACCCACGATTAACATTTAACATTTTGATAAAACCAAAAAAAAAAACAAAAAACGTATTTTTCTCTCAAAATTTTCCTTTTTTTTTTATGTCGATTTTTGTTTTTTGCAATTTTATAGGGTTGTTCTACGTAAGTACTTATAGTCATAGGTAGCCTGAACAGTTTTATTAAACTTTCAAAAACGTGACTCACTGCCACAACTTTAGTTCAAAGACTCACGCTTACCAATGTCGTTTGTGTCTTTTTCCACCAAGTAAATGAGACACTGATAGCACTTTTTCAACGAAAAACTTTGTTTTCCACTTCTCCACATCCTTATCCTCTCCATTCTCTGCCCTTAATCATCCCTATCTGGTGTAGGTATAAGAACCACAATGGTAACTCTGGTAGCCGAAAACATTAAAAATCCCTGTGAACACAAAATGCGGTACGGTAAGTTTTTAGAATTACTTTTAATTACATCCGTGTGTAATCCGTATAATAGTTTTTGCTTTTAGATGGCCGTGTAGTTAAAATTCACCAAAAACACGTCGGACGCCCTTTAATACGTAGGCTACTACAGGTTATTTTCGGTCTCCATTGTTGTATATTTTGTTTTTCTTTTGTTGGCGAGTTTTTTGTTTCTTTAACCAGAGCGAACCTTACTTATTAAACCATGATGTGAAAATTTCAACATTAAAATCACTATAAATGACGCATCTACATATAGGTACTTACTTTTTCAGTTGCGAAGGATACTACTTATTTTATCCACATATGTGTCATTAGTTTGGTCGTATTTATTCACTTGTCTTCTGCGATTTATTTTGTGTAAAGCATACCTGACGTAGGTATTCATATTATATGTATATATATATATATATATATATATATATGTTTTTAATTCTTAATTTTCAAACGCTTTTATTCTAGTCCGATTGGGAACAGAATTTAGACTTGTTTATTGCTGGTATGGGGATGGAGTATAAAATAGTTATCAAATTCGATTTTACTTCTCTTCTACCTGTGGCTTTTCTCCAACTTAGAGTTGTAATTATATTATTTCAGCAACTAAATTTTTTTCTTTATTTTGTGTCGGGGTCTCTCTATACTGCTAATAATACAACAGTAATTATCCTCACTCTTTCATATGTGTATCACTGACATGATATGTAATAAAATCAAAAATTCCCTTAAACTAAAAACTAAAAACTAAAAAATAAAAACGTAAAAAATAATTTTTAGGTAAACGCTTTTATTCAAGTTAAGCGCCCTAAAAAGGAGAAAATAAAATAATTTTATTTTGTTTGTATCATCTAGAAATGGCATCAAATAAAAGGGTGGGGCAGACATAATACCAAATTAGTATAGGAATTTAATGTCAGTAGTGTGATGCTATTGTTTCAATATAGCTTATATTGATGGTAGTGAAGAGAGATGACTGATACAAGGCCATATTCTTAGTCAGGTTTTTACCTCAGGGAAAGCACTTAAGTAACCTTTCCTTTATAGGTACTTAAGTACTGAAACCACAGATCAAATATCACTGAAGTGGTATTTTATTTGAA
Organism: Ericerus pela; assembly: GCA_011428145.1. Lineage (NCBI taxonomy): Eukaryota > Metazoa > Arthropoda > Insecta > Hemiptera > Coccidae > Ericerus > Ericerus pela. Next base: position 1,605,845 of record WOFM01000302.1, on the reverse strand, counting down.
AGCTGAGAATTGTCTTGGAATATGGCACATTCTGATACGCATCAAAATTATATTGACTCCTCAGAGGCTTCTAATTATGTCCTCCTCCCAGGTTGAAATGAGTTGGTATAGAATGGCACGGTTAAATTTGAATTCATTAAATTTGGGTATTGTCGTTCGCCCCACACTTTTATTTAATGCCATTTCTACATGATACAAACAAAATAAAATTATTTTATTTTCTCTTTTTTAGGGTGCTTAAATCGAATAAAAGCATTTACCTAAAAATTATTTTTTACTTTTTTATTTATGGCTTCAGTTGCCGAATGTATCATTTTAGGCTTCGATCATTTAGCATCGGATGCACAGCAGCCCTTTCTCACCAATGTTAATGAAACGTGTAATCATTCTAAGGCCAAAAAGTGGATATGGGTTTAACGCACATGTGCAGTAGGTCTTTTTTCGTCTATTTTCGAAGCCGTCACAGATTCACAATACCAACAGTACGAAAACAGACGTAGAAACACCTATCGCACATGTGCATTAAACCAATGAATTTTCGTGTTTACCTGAGTATCCAGTACTAAATGATCGAAGATTTTAGACTACTTTCATTGTTAATGAAACGATTAGTGTTTGAATGCTGCATTAATTTATGGTAAAAACTTTTTCCATAGGTAGGTACTCAACTAAGCTCATAAATGTACGATAAATAAGTATCTCATTTCTGTTTTTTGTTTTTATTTTAAAATATATTTCGACAGGTAGGCATCGAGATAGCTCACATAATTTCATAAATATCAAATTATTTTCCTAAAAAACTGAAATAGGTTGATAAATATCTCAAAAATTAGACCCCATTAAAATGATATTAGAATGATAATTATTATGTAAACAGCAGACTGTCTCAATGGTGATGTCATCCTAAACATGTAGGGTGTGGAGATCAGGTAAGTAGAAAAGATGTGGATAAAACACCGTTCCATTTTTCAAACCTTCTTATCACTTGCTCTTCCCTATCCCAAATTCACTCCACTTGGTGAACTACGTTGGTGAATAATGGAATGCAGCCAAGTTCAGTTAATTTATCGGTCTTAATGAAGACATAGTACTTAATAGTGTCACTGTTATTCTTTCTTTTAATTTCTGTAATTGAGTTTCAAACTATTTTATGCATTTATTTGGAATTTTCGACCTGTAAGAACAACAATTTCTTGTAGTCACAAAACCAAAAGAAGAAGCTCGATATTCGTACTTACCATAAAAATCGCAGAGAACTGTAAAACTTATGTTATTATCACATCCAAAAAGAACAATACCTAACAAAGCTAATGAGAAGATTCCAACAACATAATTATAGAAATCTGCCTAATGATGTTTGTGATATGAAAAAGAAATTTGTACAATACATATTTCGAGACTACTAAATCAAAATCAAGAAAAATTACAAATGGAGAGAGGTACCTACTTAAGGTGAATCCTAATATCTCATTTTTATAGATTGACAGATAACAGGTTAAAAGATAAATCTACTGCCAAGCGATTTTTATTTATTTTTAATTTTCTTCAAGATATCAGTAACAGAAATTCTGGAAACCATTATTTCTTTCACACTATTTTTGTATGTAGTATCATATTTAAAAATTCTTTCATATTCGAACATCAGAGATTAATGAAATTATTTTAAATAAGTAAGTTATACGAATTTTTTTCCAAAGAAAACATAAGACTCTCAAAGAGAATTAGAAATTATTAAGAAAGGAATCTGTTTTCATTTTTATTTTTTCTAAATGAATTAGGTTATTTGACAAAATGACTTGGTTGCTTAACGAATCGCTGCGAATGGTAAAAGGAAAGTAGAGAAACTCCAAAATAAACGAGAATTTGTAAAAGAAAATTAAGTGGAAGGTAAAGAAGCGAAAAAGAGATAAAAAGAAACAGAAGAATAAAGAAGATGAAGTTCGAATAAAGGTTTTTACAAATAACGGAAAAAGAGAGCTATTGACGAGGTAAAATTTCTTGACAATGAAGAATTTTACTGTTCATGAAGTAGTAATAATACGCCAATAAAGTTTTATTGGAATTACGCGCGTAGAAAATACATTTATCGATGTTGATGGGTTAAAATGCGATATTTTTCAAAATGTTTTGCAGTATAAACGAAGTTCTGAAATAATCGAGTGATTTTTTTTTTGATTTAATATATTTTTTGAACGAAGAACGATGCTCTTTCCCATTTATTTCATGGTAAGGAAAAAAAACTATTTGGGAAAAGCGTTCATGAACGCAGGAATTAATGATTTCAAAATTACTATAAATAGACACAAACAGTTGATTTTTCAAACTGTTGATTAGTTTGTATGAGGACTGGTGAATGGTACCTACCCACATAGAAAATCTAATGTCATGTGATTCGTAATTTAAATAAATTATTTCACTATGAATATCTCTGTTCTTTTTGCCCAGTTTCAGCGAAAAGTTGTGACAACTTCACAGCAGTTGTGAAATTTCGACGTAGTTTTTGCTCGAGTACAACGAATTCTCACAACTTTTCACATCGAACGTCCGAAAAGAACAAAACTGACGATTCATAATTGGTAATTTGATCGAATCATTGTTTTCTTACTGATTTTTAAATTGTGATTTGAAATTATTTTTCTCGAGATTTCTCCCATTGCTGAATAATTTTTATTTATGACCTCGTGGTCCTCATTTCCATTCCTCAACAATCAAAACATCACCGTGCGATTTTGTTGAATTTTTGGCACATTAATGACTCTGAATGGAGTATAATTTTCAAGATAAGGTCACAAAATTTAGTAGAGGAATTGATTTTAAATATCTAACAAGATTTTAAATTTGGTTCCTATTGATATTATGGTTCATTCCCTGGGGCTGTTGGAGTTTCTAATTTTTCATGTTGTCTCAATAAAAGTTGAAATTTTCTTTCAATGGTCACGAAATTTGGTACAAACAATACCTCTTATAAAAATACCAGACCTACCAATTTTGGTTTTGATTGGTCAGTTTGTTCCAAACTTATTAACTATTCAGTGTCATTTTCCCTCTTTTACCCTTTTCATAATGGTCCTGAAAAATTCATTTTCCAGTATTCATCGAGAAAAACACTCGTTTTACCCTAAAAACCACCCGATCTAAGCAAAAGGTCAATTTTCGCCTACCCTCACCTACTTCCGCACACTAGATTTGAATATGGACACTAAAATCTCCGCTAATATAACATTTTTTTTTTTGGAATGGGGGAGATTTTTTTCACATATTAAATTTTTTTTTATATGTATAATTTACAATTCTCGTCACTACAGGAAAGAGAACCACCGAATTATTTCCTAAAATCGTAATAGTTAGAACTTGGAATAATTTTTTATTTAAAAAAAAATAATGATTTATGACACAAAAATTAAAAATTCGTTCGTAAAATATTTTGAAAACATGATACTGAACCGGTTTTTATCGCTTGCATCATATTTGTGTGCTATTAGTAATTTTTTCCGAAAAATATAAATATTTTATATGTTACTTTATTAGAAGAATATTGTTAATAGAGGTGATTTTTAAACAAAGAAAATTAACTTTTTCTTACAAAGCTTGCTGTGCAAGTGTTTTTTATCGATTTTATTTTCTAGTCTTCTAGGTTTAGGATGTTTTTCTGATAATCTTTAAAGGTTGATGCAGTTGCTAACCTTTAAGAATAGGCACCATTAAAACTTTAAAGTTAAGGCAAAAGCTTCCCTTTAAGCTCGAGGCAGAAGTTAAGTTTAAAAGAATTTTGAATAATCAGTACCTAATTATGATTTTTGATTATTTCAATACGTATCTTTGAATACCTACATTTTCTAGCAGAGTATTGCTACGCTAGAGCTTTTTCAAATTTAAATTCGTCACCTCCATTCGAAGAGGCTGTGTCCGCCTATGCGCATCATGTTCTCGAATACAATTATTGTGCTTCTCCAAAATTTTTTAAAACCTGATGTTTGTAAACTATTTCTGCCAGTGTATAAAATAATATGAAGTCGAGGTGTAACTTCTGAAAACATAAAAGTTGCTCAAAAATATGAATTTATATTAATTATTCATTACAAAAATTAAAGTACTTGCGTTGTGGGTTCGTTAATTTTGCGTGAGTTTTGTTGTTACCTTATGTGGGAACCAAGCGAGTTACCACACATCAGAAGGATCAAAGTTGTGTAGCAATAAGTCTACGTCGTTGGTGTGTAGGCAGCCAACCTATGCAGTATACAGTGCTGTGAAACTGCGGGTACTGTGTGCAAATGTAGCTGATATGGTGCGGGTATATACGAGCCACGCCTGGCTACGTATAAGCGAGTGGCTACGTATATATTTACATAGCCCGCTTTGTAGGTGACCACACATCGTCTATACAGATGATGTGCGAGTTTGTAATTTATTAATTATTGATATGTCGATCTTACAATCGACATATTGCCTATTGGCAGAGGCCCAGCCTCAAGGCTGGACAAATCCCCACAACACCCCCAATTTTTGCGCCGCAAAAATGACACCTTGCGCAGCAATTGGGGGATTTCTATCCGCTGTGTGCCTAACTACAACTTCTATCTCCTACTGTCTCGTCGTTCCATCTCCCAATTATAAATGGTGGAAGCTAATGCCGCACCCAGGCTTTTATATTGGTTGGTGCGGGCGGCTTGTCGGGCTTTAAATGATTGCCAACTATTATTACCCCTATGGCGGGGAGCACCACGTCCACGGTCAGAGTTGACTCATGAGTAAGGAGTATAACGAGCAGATGAGTTATTTTGTTCTTGTATAGGAGGTATATAAGGAGGGGGTGGTACCATAGCCACAGGAACAGGAATTGGTCTGGGTTCTGGTATGTGGAATACTGGAACTTTAACCACCTGTGGAGGAGGGGGAACAATGGGTTCCATGGCCTCTACCAAGGGGACAACCTCCATTGGTATTGCCAATGGCTGTTACTCCAGCTGTACATCATCCGGGATAGGATTTAGGCAAGGGGTATCTCGACTCATTTCTCGCAGGATACCACGGACAGTGCTCAGAGGGGGAGAGTAGCCAATTAGGGCATCTTCCTCAGCTTCTTGGAGTTGAGCTAATTCTCGGGTATAATCGACATTGCAGCGTCGACGCATCTCATCGGAGAAACACTCTTCAGATGATTCAACATACCCAAGGTTCGAAGGATTATCTGACATTTTCGAGAATTCAGTTCGAAGTAAATGTGAAATAAGGAAGACAGGATAGTACAATAAGTACAAGGCTTAAAAATCGCAACACCAAATATAGTGTAAGCAGGAAATACGAAAATTTTTGAGAGCAAATAAGACGTTGTCAATCAGAATGCAAAGACACGAGTGAAGCTTTACAAAATGTATTTGATCAACTATGGTCGTTTTTTCTCTCGCCTTATCTGTCCGTTTAACATTCACAAAGATGAGCGTCTTGTCAAGACTAGTAAAATGATACCAAACTCGATGTATTTCGGTATTGTAGTTTTGGCAGAATCGTCAAGTACAGATTTGCAATAATTTGAATAGAATTCATATTATTTTTGTTATGTGCGTGAGATTACGCATACAGGTAAAAACAACATTTTTTGTTTCGTCGTGGCAATGAACTTTGTTTACGCACACTAGCATATGAATGTGTTAACGTGTGTGGTAGTGTGTTTTTGTGAATTCCTTTTTCAATTTTGCTACGTAGGAATTTCGTCTAAGTTCGTTTGTTTTCATATTTTGTTATTTACTAGCGATTTTTCATGCGCTGAATTATTGTGTTTGGAAACTCGCAAGACGGGTTCAAACCCTGAGTCAGGCGGAAGTCAATTTTTAATTTTTACGAATTTATTTATTTTGTTGGTACATGGGTAATTATTTTGACTTACCCTTGGTTGTTTTTATAGTGTTTTTACCAATTTCTACCATAGTTTTTTCTTTTTTATTATTTCTTTGTGCGATACGGGCAGACTTGCGAGTAGGAAGCATGTTTTTAATTTTGTATGAACCTCTAGGCCTACCTTTTTTTTCTAAGGATAATAGGCTTTGAAGGATCAAATTCAATTTCCAAAATGTTGTCATTAAATTTGACAGATTTTTTTTTTATTTAACTTCGGAGTGACCAATCCTAACACTTGTGAATTGGACTAGGAATTTTGTTCCATTTTATTTTCGTATTGTGAATTATTTTTGATTTCACTTTTTGTCTGTCCACTATTTGTTTCAACTAACTCGTTATTAATTTGTTGTGAGTCAGTCTTATCAGGCAATGTAGGGTATGGGTCATTATTGTGCTTGACCTCTAATTCCTTTTGTCTGATAGTTGCTGTCAGCCTTTCCTTGTCATTGGTAACCAGGAATGCAGGTTTTAGTCTGTCAATTGAGACTTTTTTATGTTCACCTTCTATCATTATGACAAAATTTTTCTCATCTCGTGATATAACCTGGTATGGGCCGGCATATGGCTTTTCAAATGCACCTTTGAGTCTGTCATCTCGCACCCACACATGAGTTGTGGTGGCCAAGTGCTTTGAGAAATAGACTTTAGGCTGGCCATGTCGAGCTGCTTGAGTTATGACGCTGTTTGCATCATCTCTGATGTTTTGAATCATCAATTTGGGACTTACATCTTGAGATGTTGTAAAAAAGTCTCCAGGTAAGCGTAGCTCTTTGCCGAGCGCAAGCTGCGCAGCAGAAAATCCTGTATCTGACTGTAGTGCAAATCTGAGTCCTAACAAGATGGTGGGTAAAATATCAGCCCATCTTTTTGTGTCTGATGCCATGGTTGAGGCTTTCAGAGCACAATGCCACCTTTCTACTGCACCATTGGCTTGGGGGTGGTATGCTGTTGTGCGATTGTGTTTTGCACCCAGTTTGGACGCAAGTTCATTGAAAAGTGAACTTTCAAATTGGCAACCTTGGTCTGTAACAATGACTTCAGGTACACCAAAACGGGCGATCCATGTTTCATAGAGTTTTTCAACCACTGTTGGGGCTGACATCTCTTTTAATGGGATAGCCTCTTTCCATTTAGTTGCTCAATCTATCATAGTCAACAGGTATCTGTTCCCTTGAGATGGTCGTAATGGACCAACCAAATTGATGTGTATTATTTTGAATCGTTCTGTATTTTTAAATTTCTTGAGTGGCGACTTTGTGTGCCTTCCAACCTTAGACTGTTGACAGTTCAGATATTGTCTAGCCCATTGGTTACAGTTGACTTTCACCTGTGGCCAAACAAATCTTGATGTTACTAAATTAGCAGTACTTTTGGGTCCTGTGTGTGACAAATTGTGCACACTATCAAACGTCATTTTACAATATTGTTTTGGCAGGAATGGCCTATCCTTGCTTGTACTGATATTGCATGTTACCAAGATATTTGTACCAGGAATTTTACGTTGCTGCAGCTTCAGATTGGTTTTCTCATTGGTTAAATATTCCTCGAGTTCCAAATCTGATGGCTGATCTATTCTGATTTCAGCATAAGGCAGCTGGGCAGGGGCAGAGACAGCATTTATTTGACTCAGACAGTCGACAAGGATATTTAATTCTCCCTTAACATACCGAATATCAGTTGTGAATTGACTTATTAAGTCTAGCTGTCTCAACCATCTAGGAGAGACAGGGTCAGTTTTCTGCATGAAGGCATGTGTGATGGGAAGATGATCGGTATATACTGTGAACGATCAACCCTCAACATGGTGTCTGAAGTGCCTTATTGCAGCATAGACCTTCAGTAATTCCCTATCGTAGGTACTGTAATTCTTTTCAGCTTTGGAAAGCTTTCTAGAGAAGAATGCGAGTGGTTGATTTAAGTCATTTTTTATTTAGTACAATGTCGCACCAATTGCAAAGTCAGAAGCATCGGTTGATATGCATAATGGCAAACTGTCATCTGGGTGAGCCAATAGTTGAGTCGATAAGCCTAGAATTTTTCAAATTGACCAACAAGCCAAATTATGCTAGAATATCAGCACCATGGATCGCATTTGGAACATTCGCAATTGTGAAGGAACACGTCATGTCAGGTCTCAAACCGATGTTCACTTCACTAGTCTCTAAGCCGTAGGCAGAAATTTTCAGGTCATTTGCTGCACAGAGATAGTATTTCGAAGTTTGTACTTTTTGTGTTTTGCTAGCCAGTATGATACTTAGGTCTGCACCTGTATCTACCAAGTACCTTCTCCTAGTTGTCCTGTCCTTTATGAACAGGCAGTGTGAATATTTTTTCAAGGAGGCATCAGCCCCAGAGAGGGCCCCTCGTTCTAGTTTGATGACTCAGGCCTTTTTACAGCCCACCAGGCACATTCTGGTGTGCATTTAGTGGCTTTCTCATCAAATAGATTGTGGTAGTAGCACCACTTATTGTTGTATGGTTTTTGTCTGGGAATTTTAGATTTTGAGCAAGGGGAGTTCCTCTTGGGCTACAACCCCTTTTTTCTGAATTATTGTTAGGCTTTCGGTCTCTGGACCTAGATTGCCTATTATTATTTCTATAATCCCGTTTTTTTGAGTTATTATTTTTCTTATTTAAATTGAAGTTATTCATTTTTCTTAAGTTTCTATTTTCATTTTTTAATTCGCAAAAGTTTTTGTTTAGCTGGGCTATTTGTGCTCTCAGCTCATTAGTCTCAACCTCTGATGATAAGGCAGCTACAGAAGGTCGGTTGACACTGGCCTGTAGGGCATCATCAGCAATCTTGGCTAGATGTTCCAGTCTTTCTACATTTTCTGCACTATTTGTACCAAGTGTGTATATTAGTTGTGACACACTGGTGGGTAATTGCTTACAAATTTGATTTGCAATTACCATTGGTGTAACCATTTTGCCACCTGTCTTGATTAATTTGGCCATGAATACTGAAGGTTTTTCATCTCCAAGTTTCATGCCACCCATGACTTGGTTGATGGCTTCGTCATCGGTTTTACCATAAATGTTTCGGATTTTATTACAGAACCACTCATATTTATTAACTACATCATTTGGACATTCCATTATATTTGGAACAGTCCTCATTATTTCATCTGGCATATCTCCACAGATGTGTTCGTATCTGAGTTCATCTTGGAGTTTTTCTTTTTTGAATTTGCCTTTGAGTAATGATAACCAGACATCTACTTCCCTTGGGAGGAACTCTGGTACTTTTATTTTAATTTTACTTGCATCGAAATTTGCATTCGGAGCTCTGTTCTGCTCTCGAATTTCCATGAATCGCATGAACTGGTTGAAAATGTCTAAATTTTCTTGACCAACGGGATGACCAGCAGGTAGCTGAATTGGAGGTTGTTCATGCTGTATTCTGAGTTGTTCTAACTCTTGATGGAGCCTTTCATTTTCAGCTTGCGTCTGTTGTTGTAGACGCAAAGCTTCTGCAGCTTGTTGGGCTGCTAACCTAGCTCTATCTTCAAGAGATTCCATCCTATTTTGCAGATTTGCAGAGTTTACTGACTGACCAAGAGTAATTGTGTTGCAACCTAAGATTTGTGGTTCAGCAACAAAACTAGAAGTTTCAGCTAAAACGGAATCTGCAGGAAGTATTTTACCACTTCTTAATTTGCGAACTGATATTTCCTCTTGTGAGATATTGATTTCTAACAATTGTGCTTGATTTCTTTTAGCTTTCTTATCTGTATCAGATGTGGATACAGTAGGTTGGAGGTTAGCTGCAGAGGCAGGAGGGGTGAGAGGATGATTCTCACTTGGGTCCTCCAGTGCTGTTTATCCCTGCCCAGTCCTTAATAGACTGGCAAATATATTTATCAGGGGGGTAAAATTCCACTAACAGACTTTAATTTGGGAGTGATCACTAGCAAATTGCGTGAATTAGATCACTACCAATTACATAAAAATGACTCCATCGTATGGTTGTAAAAACATTTTTCAACCACCACAATTTTAATATTTATGTTTAGCCTCACCTCGTTTAAAGTGCTGCTAGCACCAGCGCTTCTAGCGCCCGGAGGGAGTAATAGCGCTGCTAGCGCCTTAAGGGGTCCAAAGACCTCTTATACCTCAAGACTTACCAAAGTCGAGACTTACCAAGAATGTCGAGGTCACCAGCGTGTGGGAACCGGGTGAGTTACCACACATCAAAAGGATCAAAGTCATATCGCAATAAGTCTACATCGTTGGTTTGTAGGCAGCCAACCTATGCAGTATACAGTGCCGAGAAACTCGGGTACTGCAGGCAAACGTAGCTGATATGGTGCGGGTCTATACGAGCCGCGCCTGGCTACGTATAAGCGAGTGGCTACGTATATATTTACGTAGCCCGCTTCGTAGACGTCGATCTTACAATCGACGTATCGCCTATCGGCAGAGGCCGAGCCTCAAGGCGGACAAATCCCCACACCCCATTCAGTTAATATATTATTAAAATGAAAAAATTGTGATTATTTAGGACTAAGTAATATTTATTATATTACCATTACCTACAAATGATTTTCTTAATCCAATCAATTACTAATCTTGGTTTAAAATTTACCTCTCATTTAACTAAGTTTATTTTTATAAATGTTAAAAAACGCATAAAAACTGTTTCTTTGATTAAGAATTTTATCTCACATTGATGTAGACAGACAACTAATTTGTTCAATTTATTTTAATTTAATTTTTTTGTTTGTGGTCCCTGTTGAGCTACTAAGAGTACTCATCTAGGATAAGGGAGTAGACAGCATAATATATTACCTATACTGAATGTTTTAATTACCTAGCTAAACCAATAGAAGATTTCAGTATTTGCGATATGGTCAAGCACTGCTGTGGGTATTCAGTTGACTAAACGCCTTGTTATGACCAGCCGAATAGCTCACTACAGACCACATGTTTGTGGATTTGGAAAATTTCCGGTGCTATGATTTTAACCAAGTGTTCCGGGTGCGTAAAGTCAAATCCTAGACAACTGCGGTTCTCAGACTTCATAATGTAATTTTATTATTTCATTACCGTTACGGTGAGAAATATTCCTCAACAATACCCCGCGTTAGAAACATTATAATATTAGATTAAGTTTATTAAGCACAGTATTAGTCTACAAATAGATTCAGTTTTTTATAAAGAAAATAATTCGAGACCCATACATATTAACATACTTTAATTACAAGGAATAGAGCCTATAGTATTCTGAAAATATTTTCAAATGTTGTGCACTGCTTTGAAGTAATAATAATTGGCTATAAATTTGAGATTGTAAAGGTATGACGTGTGTGAAAGGCTTAAACATAATACTCGTATCTACCTATTGGGTGATAGAGCCAGGGTTAGACTATGCTGGTGGTGGTGTTGATTTCGGAATTATGTACTACCATTTAAAAGCATCGAAAACATAAGCAATCAATGTTATCGAAAGCAATTGCGAGAAAACCATTAAAGTTGAAAAGTTGAAATTTTGATTAGACGACTAAATATGTTAGTGGAAGATTTCGTTGAAATTTTGCTGAATTTGAACGTTTCTTTCTTGAAACATTGCTGAAATTCTGTTCAAATCTTGCTCATAAAATGATGTGATTTCAATCAAGTTTGGGGATTGTAACGATATATCTCGAGAACCAAAGATCCGATTGAACCAAAATTTTGAAGAGATAGAACCATACGTCAGTATAATACTAACTATGTGAAAATTTGACAAATTGTATTCTTGATTCGTGAGATACCTATAGCTGAAATTTCTCAAATTGATAGAATTCGTATCATTTCAGTCGCAGAATATTAACAGAATTTCAATGATATCTCAAGAACCAAACGTACGATTGCCGTCAAATTCCAATAGAATCTTCATCTAACGTATATTAATGTCTTTCCGAAATTCATGTTCAGTCGTACGCTTGGTTATTAAGATATATTGCTAAAATTTTCCAGCTTTTTTGCGAATTCATAATCAGCTGAATCAAGTAATATGGGCAGAGTTTCAGCTGTATCTTAAGAAATAAACATACGATATTAGCCAAATTTTTACAGAATATTTGATATGCACCGATAATAGGGCATAGCAGAATGGTACAAATTTTTACCCACCTTTAGAGAAGGAAAGTACGTATTTACTTACATACTTGCTGATAAAGTGAATGTTGCGATGTGTATAACACTGCTACCAAGGTATGTTTAGATGCCAATGCACTACGATGTGACACTAGCCTGATTCATACTTGGCTAGTTTTGTAGCTACTAGTTAGCTACTTGGGGGAGATACTATTTGGTTACCAGCTGAAATCACTACGCCAATTTAGACATTTAAAGTCAAATTTAACTTGGCAAATAGTCCTATAAGAATCTAATTAGAATTTCATACAGCAAACTGCCAGGTTTAAGTTGATTCTAATTGGTTGAAATGGCATAGAGAATTCAAATGTTAACAGAATAGTACCCCAAGTAACCGGCTAGTAGCATAAAAACTAGAACGGTGAAAATTAGGCTATAGGCACTAAATTGACTGGCTTGCAAAACTGAGTAACAATACAGCCATTAAATTGTAAAAGAAAAATATTCGGTTTGTAGAACCTTGTGAAGGTATAGGGTTACCTACACGATCATTGATTTCCTTATTGTAAATGTAATTATTACACTATTCTTCTGTCAATGAATTACGTTTTTTTTCATCCTAAAACACCAATCCTCACGATAAAAACACCTTCCCTGTCTTTGGTTGTAATTTCTTCAAACGAAAACTTTGTGAATAGAGAAATATAATTACATATTTAAAACTCACCGAGGTAGATAGGTACCTAAATTGCAAAACTTTTTTAAATATGATTATGAAAATATTTAAAATGACTACAGTGTAGCTCAAATTTTTGATTTTTTTTTTTTTTTGTCATTAAACTTTATAGACGTCGCATTTTGTGTTCGTTTTGTTGGTGTCGAAATTGCGAATGCACTGGCTGTAAACGATTCGCTGTAAGGTTCAAAACGTTTTACCGATGACGTTCGCCAAAGGCCAACCTTTTCGGTAGCTATACCTACTTCGGAAAATTTCTTGGCAAAAGTGCGGCTGCTAATGCCTGCTATACACAAGGCGACGATAATTTATGAGCGACATTTTAGGCGGGGATTATTAAGAGCGCAGCGAATTTAGCGACAACAAGAAATATGGAAAACGTTAAATGGGTGTGCGGTTTATTGTGCTGCAGTCGTAATAAATACACTATCAACGACAATGTGTAACAAAATGCTGGCACACATTTTGTCAAATGATTCTACACGCAGCACACACAACCAGCAGCCACGGTTCGCAAATCATTGCGAAGGCTTCGACTGAGATGAGATAAACGTCGAAGGGGTGGAGGTAAGAGGTGGGTGAAAATAGAAGAAGAAAAGACATAGGAAAGAATGATGTGGGGAAGTGCGAGAGAGGCACATTTTTAGGAGAAAAAAAAAAGTGGTAACACGTTTTGTTGGCAAATTTTACATTGTAAGGGCTGACCTAATGAGTATGGGCGAAAACGAATGGTAAGGATTACTTCGAAAATGTGTATTAACTTGTTAATGGTGTACACTTCGTTATATCCTATTGGCTGTTGTGGAGGTTGGTTGATGGCACTACTTGTTCGGCTGTAATCGCCTGTACAAGAGGGTGGTCTGCGAAAAGCAGCGAAAGAAATGACTAACCATTTATTGGGTAGCATATGCTGGTATACCCTATCGAACGAGTAAAATATCGTGTTGAAAAGTGAACGAGTTGAAAGTGGGCAGCCGGAAGGGAATTATTTGTTTTCTTAAATTGGATAGAAAAAGAAACAGAATGTCAAAAACAAGTTGAAATAAAAATGACGAACATTATTATTTTCGACAGTAAGTCGTTAGGAGGTAGGTCAAAAAAATTAAAATGAAGGGTTGACTTTATTCATAAATGTGATTGAGGCTGGTATTCATCGTTAACACTTATGTGTTCATTAACCTAGGTATCCATATAATACTTGTAGTTCTCAGCTATATCTGTCAATGAAACTAAGTTTTTGATGTGTAAACATCTTATCCCTCGGTTTATGTTAAGGGCTAAATGAGATTAACAATCATCAGATTTGTGTAAGCGTAACTCTTACAATTGTAACTCTTGTTTGTGTGTGTTACATGACATGTAGGTGTGTGGTTGTGAACATGCGGCACACGGACACAACATGGACACAAACCACACTATTCACTTCGATTTCACCGAAATAGCTTGAAGTTGGAAGTTGGTAATTTTGTTTTAACATTTACGTATCACTCCTTCATGAGTATAGCCCAGCGGAACTCACGCCTTTTTTTTATAGCTTTAACATAGTTTCTCATGAGGATATTGCATTTCTCATTATTCTCAGCTGAACCATTTTTATACAGCTTCACTTCAGTTTGAAAACAGACCTGTAGGTCAGTGAACACTTATGGTCGACTAAGAAAACCAGCTATAGTAAGAGCATGTTTCTCAATCATACATAGACTAAAATATCAAAGATTATACACCAATATGCTAAGGAGCTTAGTCCTCTGACCACTTTTTGGCCCAACCCACTAAGATATTATTTTCTTTGACCGCTTCATGCCTCAATTTTTTATATAATTTTTGTCAACATTTGTCTTCAAATAACAGCATTTACTTTAATGATATACAGGCTAGTCAATTTTTCATACCGTACTTTTCCGTGGCTTCATATTGCTTTATTAGTTTTAAGAACTTTTTTAAGCCATTAAAAAATCAATAATTTTATTGATGAGTAGGTATCATTTTCCAAGTTATATGCTATCTGGCAAAGACTCCACCTAAGATAAAAAACAAATGGATCATGAACATTTTCAAATGTCCCTTATCGAATTAAGAAATACGTAAGAACCCATCTGACCCTCTTATAGATGGAATTTTATAACACACCAAAAAATTATTTTGAGATAATTCAGTAGTCGAATGACATTTTGAAACAAAAACTGCTTCAATATTTTATCGTGCCTAAAAGATTTTGACAAATAATCACAGACACATTTGACCCCATTTTGCCTGCTAGTGGTAGAATTTCAGAAAATCCTCTCTTAATATTAATAAATGAAAGTTTTGAAAGTAGGACTAAAACTGAAAAGAATGGAAAGATGGAAAAAAAGAGGTTACAAAAAAAAGTTAAGCAACAGTTGAGGAAGTCGAACAAATTATAACCATATTATTGTGTCAACATCTTCGAAGTAAATATCAACGCATGTGTAGGTACCTAACTATATCATTTTGAAAAAATTAAGAAAAAAATTCACTATTGTTGGTTTTTTGAGTTTTTGGTTTGTTCCCCTCTAACATCCAACATAAGAAATGAAATATGACACAAAAGGACTTAATGACGCTCAAAGAACTACCTTTAAGTGTTGTAGAATCTTATTTGTTATTGTATTGCATATACTGTATATAGGTTTATAGATATAATGCTTTACAATGTTGTGAAAATAAATTTTATATTGATTATAACAGCTGACACAAACAGTCTCAGTTGACGTGACATGATGCTCTGAGTATTTTAAGCCCTCATTTGTTGCTGTATCTCACATTAGTTTCAAGATATTTCACTTTAAGTAATTGTCTAGCACCATTTTATATTAATGCAGGCAAGAAATTTGGATGATTCTCGGATGTTCAGTGGTTTGACATAAATGTTATTGCAAGTCTGCTAGCATTGGGAATTAAACTTGCAACTCAAGGTGTAAGAAGCAGTGAACATTTTCACACAACCACTGCCAATGGATGCCTATTCCATGATTCACATCCCCCACCACTCTCTCCTAATACTTGCAATCGAATATGCAAGCACTAGGCAATGCCCTTAGAGTGGCAGCTATGTACAAGCTGTTGTGATGTCTGAAAACAAACGTACTTCTCGAGTATAGGGGTTTGATATCACGATTTGAAATATATCAATGAGTCTCGATTAATCATAGAGTTGAAACCATAAGTCAGCTCAAACAGTTAGGCCACCAGCCTACCAGCAAAAGCTCCCAAAGCCTACGAAGTATGTCGGGCAATTTCGAGTAAACAGAATAAATAAGTTGGCCGACTCATTATCACAGTTCACATTTTTATTACAATTAAAAAGGTTACTTACAATATGGTAAAAGAGTATCTGGTCGTGTAGGTATCACAGAGTTGTATTGCCTTGTGGTCATCGATGTCCGGTGAACCAACAGATTCCAACTAAGTGTGTTTGTTTTTGGAATTGAAAACAGTATAACGGACTGTACAGTTTCTGCTAACGGTGTTCACATTCGTATAGTTTTGGTAAAAACAACTTGAAAAAAGGGTGACTTGAGGTAGAAACAAAAGCTGTAGTATGTCGTGAATAATATTTTGTATTCACGACGAATGGATTTCATCACGTACAAAAACAAGACTGACAGTTCATAGTTCAACCAAATTTGTGAACAGTCGAGAGATAAAAGTGTTGGTACATTGATGACAAATCTCTGAACTCATTCTAAAATAAAGGACTCATCCCTGGATTTTACAGGAACCTGTAACACGTCAAATACTCCTAAAAATTTATCAATTTTTATATCGACTTTGATGTGGTTTAGGCCTGTTTCATGTTTTCAAATAAATTCTTTGTGATAAACGTTAAGGTGGTGCAAATAAAAACTAGATAAGTAGGTACTGTACCTGATAAGCTTACTGTTTCACATTTACCCTCTTTCTATCTTTCTTTAATTTGATGTTTTTCAAAAATAAAATGTCAAAAAACCTCAATACTTCGAAAGAATTTTTCAATTTTCTAAAAGGATGTTGAATCTATACGTCAAAGGCTTCGAAATGAGAACAACAAAAACCGACGTTTAATTCAATGATGGTGTTGGTGAATCAGCACTGAATGGAGGACCATAAATGCCGGGCATTTAAATTAAATGAAGAGACCTTCTATAGAAACGCAAAACCTCCGATTCGTATTTTCGACTCCGGATGAGTCAATTTAAATTCTAATTTCAAAACCACACCACATCTTCTTTTTCTATTGTCAGTATTTTGTTCCAGCTGTATTTTGTTTTCGTTTAATTTGGGTATCCTGGAGATGAAACGGTTAATTTTCGAAGCCAGTATTTGAGGAAATGAGAGACTGAAAAATACCCGGAGTAAAATAATAGGCCACATACGTTTTCTTTTACAGAAGAAAATTAATTAGATTTTAAAAGTTTTTGCAGGTGAATGATATTTGTCAAATCAGAAAAATGTTGGTGTGAATCACATTTAGCCTTCATTCATTTTCGGCCTTTTCGATGACAAAAATTTTATCGTCGCATTAAATTACCTCTTTTTCGAGTTTATCATCCATTATTTTCAAATAATCCTCTTTGATTTCAGTTTAGAATGCATGGTTATCCTATAAATAATAACGAGTTTTAGCTGGATCATAATATTGGATGAAGTTTTTTATTATTTTAATCAAAATTAAGTTGTAGTTGTTTATTTTTACCATTCACTTTTCATTAAAAATATTAGCTTACTATTAATTAGATTAGTTATAAGCGAGTAATTTTCTGATCAGACCTCTTCTTTATTGCTTGTAATCGTCGATCTGTGTAATTCGTAGAGGTACTGATTTGCGGTTTGCATAATAATAGGTTTTGAAGATATTCTAGCATACATCTGTAACCTATTATTGGACGAGATATACCTAGTTAGGTAATCTATTGGCAGGTATAAATGATACAGAATCTAAGATACCAACGTAGAGACACATTCTTGATCTTTGACTGTTTTTTAACTGTAAAAGGACTGTTTCAAGTGATGGAAAAACATCTGTCTAAATTAGAAAAACATTCAAATTAATATGTCATCGAATAAAAGAGTATTATTATGACATATTTACCTGTCATAAGTCTTTTTCATTTGATCGATATTTGATGAAATGACTGAGTGACTTGAAAGAACAGAACTGTGCTGATTTTTATGAACTATCGGCAATTCCGAAGAATTTTTTAATCCCATAATACGTCTCAAACACCTTGTGGGATTATTTTACATGAATTCAGGTGCGTACGTAATATCCTAATACTGAACAGTGGTTTGTTTTTTATTTCCACGTAATTTTATGAAAAAAATATGAAAAACTTCAAGTTTCCTATATACTTACATTGTTTTGCAATTTTTCAAGTAAGTACCTACAGATTTAATTATAGCAAAAATCGTTTGTAATATAACCGGTTAAAGGAGACAATTGCCTATGGTAACCAGAATTTCCTGTCCCTGGGAGTACGTAGGAAATTACGCATAGGGATCATTTATAATAAGCATCGATTACAGTAAACGTATTGGTATTGGTGTTGACACAGTTTTTAGTTCCCCGAAGAAGGGAGATATTGGTTACTACAGACAATTTATGATTTTATTCTTCATAGCTAAACACTAGTATCTTTCATAATTACTTAGGTATGTATTTTGGGTTTATGTAAAAGTTCATTTACACTAGCGGACTAAGCTTTTATTATTTTACCTAACGATGATACATTTTTTGCGTCGAAATAAACTAAATTTGCGTAATTATATTCATGAAGGGAAGACTCATTTTTCCACTAAACCTTCAAGGTAGGTATCATTTACACTAATCAGTGTACTAAACTTAAGTTTAAGTGATATATCAGCTATAGTAGAATCCTGTCATAGTAAACAAATATTTTGTATCCCTTGAAGTCTATTATAAACGATTTCCACTGTATTTGTATGATTTTCATTCAAAATATGTTTGCATTTTTTCTTTATTTGGTTCTTGAAACGTATGTAGGTAATTATTTTACCGAGATCTTTTAAATGACTGAATATATTATCAAAGTTTCGAAATGGATTGGCAACAATCCGATGGCCAACGGGTTCAAAGTATGAATTTTTCAATTACATATATGAGTGCACCGATTTAACTGAATCGAACTTGCCATCATTTTGGCTTGAGAATATGTCTGTGCTGGCTGACACCAAAACTCCTACCTACCTCTTTGATTGTGAGACTTAATATTTGAAGCTAAAACCATTAAGGCACGTAGACCACTTCATTCGAAATTTGAGGTACAATTGGTTGGAAAAAGTCTGAACGTCAGACAGTTATACCTACATTATGAATGCAAATGGAATCTTCGGTTCATTTCTTTCGGCAGCGCAGGGTTTTTGCGAATAGGTACGTTAAATAGAACTGCAATCTAAGAATTTATTGTACTGGTTTTTTTCGTTTTTTATTTGAAATAACTTGCTCCTCTCTCAGTAAACTTGCGATAATCTGGCACTAGATTCTTAAAATGGAACGAAACACTGAACATTCAGTGGAAACCAAAGTCGACATGATAAATTGCAAATACCAACTCCTTGCTCGACCGAGTCAAAATACAAT
This sequence comes from Ericerus pela, assembly GCA_011428145.1. Lineage (NCBI taxonomy): Eukaryota > Metazoa > Arthropoda > Insecta > Hemiptera > Coccidae > Ericerus > Ericerus pela. The sequence continues at coordinate 1,586,532 of WOFM01000302.1, read as the reverse complement.
TTTCATTACAAAGTCCACCGATCACAAACGTAGCAAAATATTATATTTCTTCTTTAGCACCAGCAAACGGTTCATATTTCGTAATAAATTCGAACTTTGCGATCGGTTGGAAATGAATACGACCACCCGAATACAAATACGACTCTGAAAGCTCGAATTATTCGAACATAACGCCAGACACCCTATTTGAAGAGAAAAAGAAGAAGAAAAAAAAGAACAGTCGAATTTCCACGACTGTTAAATCTTGTTAAACAGCACCCATTAATGTGAGAGACTTAAAAGTGTTTTCGTACAAACAAAAATCGTGAAATTCCACTAACGCAAACAATGCGGCCAGTATAGGTCCCCTTACAAATACGTAGTTAGACTAAGTCGTTTAAAGAAATATAATGGATTCGAAACTTACTATTGAATTAGAATATTTGGAAAATATCAATCCGAAAAAGTATTTGCTCGATCGATTTGTGCAGGGGCAGGCACCTCTAAAACTCGAATGGTCCATATGTTCGTCGTATTATATTATTTATTATATTTATTTGGGCTGAAAGTTTATTAATACCAGCCAACGACTACGAATAATTTTTAGTCCTTCCAAGGTCGAGGCAAATTAGCGTGGTTACGTTTAACTATCGATTTACGAGCTATGTGAAGGATACTCTGCTATTTTGCAGCCAGTGTACGTATAGTATATATGTATACGCTTAGGCTTTATCCATTAGGCTATAGATAATCGCATTAGAAGGTGGAAATTTTAATACCGAATAAAAGCAAGGCTCTCGTATTTTACGATCCACTTTCCCCCATCCTTTCTTTTATACATTTTTATTACTTTATTATTATATTTTTAATGGGAAAGCTGTTGGAAAAGAAATTTTTTTTTTAAGTCTTCCAATTATTATTAAAAAAACACAAACAAAAAAGATTAAATTGAAGCGAATATTACTATTTGTGGGGTGGGATAAATAAAAGTTTTTGTAGAGGTTCCGGTTTATTATAGTCACTCAAATTATAAGACGGGTAGACCAACATTTAACATTTGAATACAACTGTAGGTATGTTCAATAGTGATTACACGTGCCACTAGAGACCTGTACACGAATAGCATACTATATAATATTTTTGAACGAACATAATATCATCAAATATAATATTCGCAACAATAAGCACGTTTGTAACTGCTGGATCAACGTACGAATATTGTACAGTATACCTTCTCTTACTTTTATATCCACTAGACAAACAACGACTATGGCTGTTATACTTACTTAGGTAGTGTTTGAAATAAACTCGCAACTGAATAATACTCGAATAAATATTTGCCACGTCTGTTCTGCGAACAATCAATAGCTCATACTTATTGTTACTTGACCATTAAAAACGGTAGCCTACGGTACTGTCTCATTGGTAAATGCATTCATCACTTTTTTCGCTCAACACTCTAACGCTACATTAACACGTTTAGGTATACTTTTTCATTCGCATCCTTCAATATGCTAATATCACATCATTTTGTGCGGCATCCGAAGACGTTATTTTTGTGAATCTTGTTGCCCAAGTTTTAATTGCCAACTTGGCCACCATGAAATCGTAGATAGTGCTGTGATTCGGTGTCCTTAGATGTGACGTGTAACATTATTTAGAGACGCCAGTAACTCGTTTATGGTTGTATCAAAATTTGGTCACATTTTAGCCATAAATGTGGCACAGTGGCACTGATAGACCTTAGCAAATCTTGTATGGCACATGAGGCTTAAATGTAACAAATTTATAACGAAACAATGGATACTTAAATCATTCATTTGTCATACATGTGTGACTTTATAGGCGAACATGTCGCATAAACTGCACACCAGCTTTTCATAAATATGTGTTATATACCAGTCAAATTAAATCTAATTGTGGCTCAAACTCTATATTATTAATTGTTTCCGTCACATATATGTCGCATATACGTCACATATACATAATATGTACTTCATATATACGTCCTATCTAAGCAACAATAAGTATTGCGGATGAGTCGCAGTAAAGTCACACAGGTCTGATTTATGACCCAATTGTGAGAAAATGGTGAGTCACTTGAGTTTGAAACTCACAGATACAATGGGAAGCTTAATAAAACTAACGTGCCATGGATATATGATAGGAGAAATGACTCATTTTCATTTAAGTGAAGTGGATAACACAATATTAGATAAATATTAATGTTTTAGGTGCATGGATCACAAACTTGACCCAAGCATCACATTATGTCACTCATTTGCTATAAATGAGACACATAATTATGTAAGTATCAACGTGATATTCTCAGGAAACATAAAAGTGTTAAATTTCAGATATCATTTGATGAATACGTCGCAAATTTGTTACTCAAATGTTTCACGATTGACACAGCAACGCCACATAATTCCAAAATAATGAAGAAAGTGTGTCATGTAGATGTCACTACATTAACATAGTTTAGTAATGGTGACATTTATGTGGGACATATGTATGCAACATATATTAACTTTTCATTCGAAGGGTTGCCTCAAATGCATCATTACTACAGATGTAAAAACTCCACAATTCTTGGCATCCTCCTCGACGTTGGTGAGATCAAAAATTTTTCTGAAAAAGGGGCTCACAGCACACTTTCAGTTTCGACGAATTTAAATTTTTTTGTGTATAGGAGGAAAAAACGTAAGTTTTATTTATTTTCTCGATCAGGATGAGTGAATAAATACTTTAATTTTTCCCTGCTCCTCATAGATCCAAACTTTTGTATGAAATAATATACTCTGTAAAATACATTTATGTTTCCACAAAAATTATACATACCTGCCTATATTATATCCTGTTCCATTTTCATAAATCTCAGTTTTGTTCAGTTGATTTCAGATATCCTTGAATTTTTGTTATCCAAAGTATATTTACCTTCGTTTATTCGTAATTTTTTTACTTTTCTTTTTCAATCATTAATAATTCTCACTTCTTATTAGTATAACTTTTTTTGACGTTCGAGATGCCTAATAAACTTTATTCTATTTATTTTTAATACACTCCTTACTTTTCTAATTTTCTACACGTTTTCTTTAATTTTCGGATTTTCACCGTTCAAACATGCTTCTTAAAGCTGCATAAGTGAAAATTTGTCAATTCACGAAGGAATATTTTTCGTCTCTTAAGCTGATCGATCAGTTCAACTGCAGCTGATTTACTTGTACAGAATTAGTCAGTAAATGCAGAATTGTGTATAATATTCATGGAATAAATGACATTATATGATTAAGAATGAGAACATTGTAAAAGTGAGAATAGGTGATTTCATAATTATAACAAGTCTTGACTTGTGTTAATGAAGTGATCAAGACAGGATATTGGAATAGAGAATATGTTCGAAATATTTTTGGTAAGATTAGAATTATATTACACGAAAGTAATTTATAAATGATATGAATTTAGGAAATGATATGCAATTATCATTACAATAATGATTTCAATTTATATTCAGTTTTTCCAAAATAATAAAATACTTCGAAAAACTTAGAGACAGAGGCAGTATTTAAAATAGCTGTTCGTGTTCCTTGACTGACATATTTACTTTATTTTCCTCATTTTAATCCCTGAGACCCACTTATATTCAAATATTGTCATTATAAGGAAACACAAGCAACGAATTCCGATAAGTTTATTTTTTGGTAATTTTATCATAATTTCAAGATGTTAGGCATTACAAGCGTTCATTTAAATTTTCTATTTTTTCCACATTTCAACTGAAGTTTACGGGTTAGGTATACGTATAGAAAAAATAATGAATGAAAAAAAAAAATACAGAAAGAGACAAAAAATTAACAAAAACTTTTAATCTGAGATGAATATTTTATAAAGTAAGTTCTTAATAAAAGTAACTAAATGTGCTTTGCATAATTAATGAGAAATACTTTGAATAATGTTTTCGAGTTGAAACAGAAACTTTAATTATTTAAATTATACTTACGAAATAAAAATTGGTACCTGTACATATTTTTTGTTTTTTTTGCAGTGTTTTGAGGGGGAAAATGTGAGATGATAAGAATAGGCTTACTGCCGAGTGTAAAGGAAAGAGAAAGTATTTCCTAACATTTAACAAATATAAAAGTTTTCTTCGCCTTTAAATCATACTTACATCCACGGTAGTCAAAAAATTGTGTAAGTAGGTACGCAACTGAAATTCCGAAGACTTTTGGGTAAAATTAATGAAATACTTTTGAGAAATGATTTACAACGTTTTATATACCTAAATTAGCTCTAATTGATTCTAATATGAACCACATGCTATTTACTGAAAGAGTAAAGCTTTGCCCATTTTTGTAAATTTGGTAATTTTTTCAATTTATTAAAACAATACACTAGTAACTGGATAATTACATAGTTGAACAAAATCTTCTCTTTGATGTCTCACAAAACGGCGAGGTGATAACACATTTTGAATACCGAGTGGTTAATTCTGTTGATTCGGAGGCGGTTATATAGCACTATTTTGGAAAACCGTTCGAACCTATGAATAGATATATTGTTGTATGTGAAAAGGAGTGGGTGCAACCCGAACATCTGCAACACCAACAACCTTCCCAGAAGGTTCCAATGACACAATTTTAAATTTTCCTCATTCTTATTCCTGCTAATTTCTCACCAGAGAGAATAGTGCAAAACCTGACAGCCAGAAATCCAAGTAACTGGACTTACACCGTACAAAGAATGTTAATAGCGTAATTAATATCATTTAAAGCCATGCAAAGTGAGGAATTACAGTTCTCTCTAGAACTTTTTGCAGAAAAAAAAGTAATCTTTGGAAAAAAATGTATTTTATCAATGTAAGATGAAGAGAACTCCGTATTTTACAAGAAGGGGTCTTCATGAAATAAAGTTGTGGAATACCTTGTCGTGAGAGATATTCACACTAGAAGGTCTTCAACAGTATTTTGCGTGTTCTGCCACTTCATACAGTTAAGTATGGGAGAGCCAAATCCTCGGCAAACACTGGCAATTTTTGAGCCGGTTCTGAGAGTTTATATACAGGATTTGGTACACGCACACAGACACACATGCATACGTACATGTACGTAATTATGTCATGCGTTACGTCGTTTCTTGCCTCCGTTGAGATGATAAGAAACGACGCAGCGCGTTTGGTACTGGGCCGTGACATCACCGAGATCGTTATCAGGTAATTAATCTCGGCCCGTGCAATGTATCTTACCTGTACGTACGTACAGGTACGAACATACAAACGCACCAGTGTAAATTTGTTTAACGTCATAAAGATGATTATTGCCAGCCTTTGGGTGGCGACTGTCGTCGAGGGGTGCGAGCCCCTATTACCTCATATGAGTATTGTCCCCACAAAAGTAAAAAGAGAACAATTTAGGAAAACTGCCAAACGTGCGCAGAGTGTAGTGCATGTGTTAGGGTAAAAGAAACAATAAAAAATCAAGGTGGGTATTACGGGAAGTATCTATCGTGTATTTAGGGCGCAACATTCAAAATTATATTTTTAATTTACCATTGGATGCGTCGATTGTATTTACCTAAATAAAGTGAAAACAAAATGGAACAAAACATGAAAACTTAGGTCTGGTTTTGTCACGCACTGTTATTTAATTATTTTAAACTTCATTTCAATATTCGGGATCCACATCAGGCACATTTAACAAAATATATTTTGATATAGTCGCAATACGCCGTTGTAGGCACCAAGTCAAGTTTATGTACGACGTCTTTTTCGAAATTGAAATCTAGTAGATGGCCAAAATTCTTTTTCGTTTATTTCATCTGCTTGTTGAATGCTAAATCACTGATTCTAACGTTCGCAGAAGATCGTTTCCAAAATTATTTTTAATGTCACATTTCATTTGTGAGTTCCGAAACTCAACTTTTTTTTGGGCCAAAAAAAAACTCCCCATGCCTCCATCTCTAAAAAGAAAAAAAAAACAAAACAATAATTCCTAAACCCCACAGCCATCTGTTTTCGTCTCTAAAAGCCTATAAAAGCCAATTTCAAATCCTCTCTACGGATATTAGTCATACTTTGACATGCAGACAATTTTCCACGAATAAGTTTCGAGAAGCCAAAAGCAATTCTCGTATCTTAAATTTGTGCCTGTTTTTTAGCCCACTGAAGGTTGAGCGGTATGTTGGAGGGGTCCGTAGGGGTTGTTTTTTAAGGTGGCGACACGGAAACGCTCGAAGCACGTCGTGAAAAATAAAATATTACGCGTATTTCATTTTCTCGTTGCTTTTTATACCCCTCTCTTCATCCGCCATTCATATGAACTTTTTTTTCATATACCTATATTTATATACATATATATATATATATCTTTTATGATATAATGCCGCACGCAAACATCGTCGACTTGGGCTCATAAATTACGTCTGCGAAGGGGAACAAAAAAAAGCAGAAAAAAATGTTCAAGCAATGTAAAGAAAGGATTCCTAATTTTCAAATCGACGTACAATTAAGACCTTTTTTTGTTGTTGTTGTTTTTTCCTGGTTTTTTGTATTATTGTATTTATTTTTTGTTTGTATTTTTATGCATAATTCTAGCGTCTATCGTATGTACGCCTATTGTATTTTGATGTCCGTGTAGGCTAAACAATAAGTCAAAAAAAAACATCTGGCAGTTCGCAAGAAAGTAAATCTTCTCGTGTGAAATGTATTTTATAAATTTCCAGCACTGAAGGAAAAATCTCATATCCGCAAAGACAACGCGAATTTTTTCGTATTTCGCATAACTAGAATATCATTTTAACGAGTTACACTTTTTTTTTTTTTTTTTCTTTTTCCTATTCCCCAACTTAATGTCCCTTGAGAGAACAAACTGTGTATACATATTGTGAATACGAGAAAAAAAAAGGGAAGATAATTCATAAACAAATAGGAGAACAAGTGAGAACGAGGGTATATTTTTCTTTTATGCAAGTGTAAGTTTTACGTACTGCTTTACAAGAATAATATTATTTCCACCCCTTTTCAAATGTTGAAGGTTCTACCATCCTCATTGGCCTAATTTTTTATCAGTGCCTACATTGAATCGAGCATATGAAATCACTTTGCAACTGATATCATAAAGGTACCTTCTTACTAGAACCGAAGCACCAGATTGCAAATTAGTGCTCATTCCACTAATTCTCTATGGACGTTACTGAGTGTATAGAATGCCTGATTGTAAATAGAAAAGTCCAAATCTTCTCAACCGACCCTTCCAAACCCTACTCTTTGCTAACATTAATACCATCACTACCAAAAAAAAAACACAAACACTAGGCACGTTGTGGGGATTAGTCACTACTTGTATGAGGAAATAGGCTTGGCCTATCGACGACAGTCGTCACCTTTGGTGACAAATACTTGTGCATTGCACGTTAAACAAAAATGTATGTTTGTTTGTTTGTTTGAACTTGTCTATCTTCGTAAGTAGACAAGTTACAAATATTTTCCCATGACAAATCAAGAGATAACAATCTCCGCGATGTCACAAACCGATACAGAGATGCATTCTCCGTACTTTACCGTTACCATAGCAACCATAAAGTACGATGAATAATCTACACGTTAGTCTATGTAATTGGTACGTAGGTGTGTATGTGTGCATGTAGGGATCTGGGTATATAAGACTAGAAAATCTTAGGCCAAATCGCCAGTTTTTTCCAAGGTCTTGGCTCCCTCTTACCTTTTTGGTATTTTGGCTATAAACACGCAAACTGTTCTGTTGAACACCTTCTGTTATTGGTTTACTTTCCACGACGAAAGGTATTCCACACACGTTTTTAGGCCAAGTTTTTTGTTTCTGAGACAATGGTGGACTAGACTCTCCAGAACACTCCCCTTATCTACGATGTCATAATTTATAGGCATGTTCGAGGTGTGGACTGTGCACAAGTTTTAAGCTACCATTTCTCAAACACTGTTCAACCAATTTGAAAAACTTTTAATATAATTTTTAGCAAGAGAACTAACATAAGTAGGTACTTAAAGAAAAATATTCGAAAAGTTATTCTATAAGATGGATTAATTCACATACCTGTCCTAATAAGCTTCAACATTCAAAAGCTTTCTTTCCCTCTTTAAGTTTGACTTCATTGATTGTGTTCGAGAATGTGCAAGGCTATGTCATGCTCACTTTTAAAGCATATTAGGCTAGGCATTATATACTTCGCCGGTTAATTAAAAAAGCCTAAGTTGATTTACAAATGAGAGGGGTGACTATTTAATGAAAACTCATTTATGTAATTATTTTACTTCATTATATTTTCTAGGCTTATTGTTCGAAAGATCAGAAGATTTCAGTAAAAAAGAAATTGTTTTTCTTCCACCTCCGGAAAATATATCGACGCACTGCTCGTATATATAGCTATACTTACGAACGCGTATGGCGAAGGTATCAAAAGTTGCTTAATTAAAGTTGGTGGTGTCGTAGTAGACGCTAGAGATAGGACATAATTTAATCGAACGCCAGTTTTGTACTACTTTCAAAGCCATCGTTGGCATCGTCGTCTCCATTTTTGTTGACTGGCAAACCTGCCTTTGACAGCATCAAAAATAGGAACCTCTTTTTTATGCGACAATAGGTTCAACTTTTCCCCACTTTGATTTGAACTGTTCATTTAAATTTGATTATTCGATTTTATTTTTCCGTAAAATGGAAAAAAATATGCACTCTCATCAATCGTTGTTGCTTACTGCATCTTTTTCAGTCACTGTCCCAATAGGTATTATACAGCTAGTTGCGATGATAGGTACGTATCTAATTTACAATGATTGAACCAGAAATGTTTTTTTTAAATGAGCTATGTTTTTTTGTATTTAATGCCGAAGTCGATGAAGATGATTTTCATAAAGGCTAATTCAAAATAACGTCTTGACTGAAAATATTTCAGCTAAATTTTACTGTCTATGTTCTCTCCAGTTATATTCCGTATTAATCTATTAAGCAATTACCTATGTTTAAAATTTAAAAAATAATCTGTCCATGCTACAGATCCAAATTGTCTGCAATAATTACCTTTTACTTCAGAGGTGTTTCGAATTTCTAACAATGAAAATATTTTTATTATCGAAATGCTTGCCACTTGACGTACTTTAAACTACGTATATGAGCGCTCTCCTTGTGAATTTTAGGGATGACTTTAACAAATGTACTCTAAACTGGTGAACTCACGAAAAATATCGTAAGTACGCACAAAGGGCACTCAGGTTAGCTAATTTTACCCTGGCATGCCTTGACTCAAAAAGAACGTTAGGCTTATGGAGATTTACCGATCCAGTACTATGTAATCAAACAGCGACACGAACACTAAAAGCAGGGTTGCCAGATGATTCATACCAAAACTCCTGAGTATCACAAATTTTTCAATTTTTCAGATTTGAAAAATTCTTAGAAATCCCAAGACCACTAACCAATTATTTTCTTGTTGTTTAAAATAAATTTTATAGAACCAAAATTATTGCATATTATGCGAATAAATGCCAGTTGCATGTGTTTATCGACGCATCAAAAACATAATTTTCAATGGTACCTTTTCTAAGAGTTTACAGCATAGAAAAAGAATACCATTGCAGGATATTTTATATGCCATTTAGCAGACAACCTTATTACCCAGACTAAAGTAGTTAATTTACTAGGAGTTTCTGTTGCTTAACTTATCACATGTGTTCACCCAGAGACATATTATAGCTAAAGAGATGTCCAACTCTCTATATGTGCTGTGATACTATAATCTGACAAAGATTTTTGACCATCATCATCATCATTATCATCATCATCATCAACAATAAAAAGTCAACTTTGTTTAAAGTTCCGCACAGCCAAAGCTGAGCATATTTTATAGTGAAAACTGACATCTCTATACAATACACACACAATATCAAACTATGACACACTTGCAGTAAACAAAGTTGAGAAATTTTTTATGATGATCATGATGATGGTTGAGTGTCACATTTTTGATCACCTGTTGAAGATCTCTCTATCTATATGTTTCTGTGTTCACCTTACTCACGTTTTATCTTACCAGTTATCACTCCTGTTTGCCATTCAGTATATATTTCCATTCGAACCTCCAATTAATATACGCATTTGAAATGAAATGAAATGATTATATTATTACCAAATAATTCTGTTTCAATTAATCATTTAATTAAACACCAGAAAATATAAAATATTCATACAATCTAATATAAATAAAATGAATTTCCACTAAGCCTAAGGTATTACATTGAACAATTATTAGTACATTGTAGACTTGGAGGTTGGACTAACGATGAGGAGTAAACTTGTGTCTTCATTTCTGCAAGATATTTTTACACAATTCATTAAGATGAAAAGAATAAAAATTAATATTTTCTTCCTCATATTAAAACCTTTAATTAACATATGCACTTGAGATGAAATGAAATGATTAAATTATGAACAAACAATTCAATTCAAATTAATTACTTAATTACACACCAGAATACATCAAATATTCATACAGTATAATGGTAAATAAATTGAAATAAATGCTGAGAAGCAGCAAGAATGATAACCAACAAGATAAAACGTAAGGTGAACACTTGTGATAAATTAGGCATGGATCCGAGAGAAACCAGTCTGTCAACAGACACTCCGGCTTTACTTCCCTAGGGAGAAAAGTGCTGCATTATTTTTTGTTCATCATGTACATATCACCATACGAGCGAGTTTTTATAACAATCATGACTGAAACATGAGTGCAAGTGACTCAATAGAGTTAAATACAAAGATAATAAGCTATTTTTTTTTTTTTAATTCAAAAATTTTTGTTTGCTTAGTTAATGTAGTATCGTATGTAACTTGATAGGAGTAAGCAATTATCAGCTTTTGCAGTTATCACACATGCCAACAGCTTATGCTTACAAACTTCACACTGGTTGATAATTTCTTATTTTCTTGCCATGTTGCATAATATACCATTTAAGTGTTCAGTAATCAATTTCATGGTTCAGGGAGCGAACCTGTGAGCATTAGAAATTAACAAATGTGCGTAGTGGGGGTTATATTATCGACCGGTACTTTAACACACTATATGTATATGCTTCAGTTTAGTGCATTGGCTAAAAAGAGAACAAATTCATGTGTCTTCCGTTCAGCCATGTATTTGTGTTTAATGCGCAGTGCACAATTAATAGAGGGTTTAGCGATAGGCCGAACTAGCGTCTGTCGACCTACCCCCAGCATTTGGGGAGTGGACAAGTCCTCATACTATTTTTATTTTTAATATAATAGCCTACATACTGCCTGAAAATAATAGGTGAAACATTTTTATATTATATTTTTTTAATGCAAACAAAAGCGAGTTAAATCGTTCTGGGTGTCCCTTCTCTTTAATATTATTCGAAGAACATGGATGACTGACGTGCAGTCCTTCTACTAAATGTTTCTTTTTCTGCCCTACTTCCTGGTTTGCGGAAAATTAACAACTTGGCATTCACCACATTAGCAGTAGAGAGTAGCTAAACACAAACATACGATATCATCAAATTTTTATATTGATGGCAGAATCAGTGAAACTTTTCTACTTTTAAATATTAGTCGATTAAATGTTAATTCCGTTCATCTGAAGAACCAATTAACAGACATTAAATATATATCAATCACAGTTAAAATTGTACCCGGGCTGCGATCATGAACTCAATTAATAATTGATAGCGATTGATACCCCGATTAAAACACATGAGCTATCAACTCTTATCAATAATCAATTCAGTTCATAATCACGGCTTAAAATGGTAGCGAGTTATGCATTGCCTTTGTCACTCAATTCGGCGAGAGAAAAAATTAATCTTATTTTTTGTCATTTTACTTGCAGTTACCTAACCACAAATCATTCGAAAACGAGCTTGAATTCAACGTGGAATAGGTTCTTAAAAAAATTTTATTATTCAAATTATGACTGCTTCATAATTTGTTCAAAACTTTAATTTTTTTATAGTCCCTCCGGAAGCGAATGTATAGGCTTTCTAATGTAATATTACTGGTTTCAGTCTTGAAAGAGCCATTAAAAAATTTATTTATTTGTTTTTTATGTTTGTTTCACTGTTTTCTGAGGAAGCCTAAACGGTTACATGAATTCTCTCAAATAAATTAGTTCATCTGGTGATAAGCTAATCAATCCCCACTGAATATTTCTGTACCATTTTAATTACGAAATAGAATGTTCGTAATCTGTAGAAAAGAATTTTTTTATTTCGAATTAATTATTTCATGATCTCCAAGTTTAAGGCTATAAAAGTAACAAAAATAATGAGAAAAAGAAAAAACAACTACAAAATCTAAAATACAGAGAACAAAGTTGAGAAAGTGAGAAAACAAGTTAAACTTTATGTGATGTTACCCCTTTTTTCTTTTATTTCTATTTTCTTAGCGGTTTTTTTTTCCTAGTGATTAAACCTGACAGCAAATGCGTATTTCAGCTCTCATCAAAGGTTCTTTTAATTTACTTTTTTCAACCAACGTATCTCTGCCCATTTTAATTTTCTTTTTTTCTCTACTTTTTCTCTACTTTTTCCCTACTTTTTTCGTCTTATTTTTTTTTTTTACCATTCGTTTTCGTTTTAGCAACTACTGATTCACGTTCATAAAAATAAGATTAAATTACGTTTCTTCGATCAATAGTTCAGAAGTTGAAGAAAGAGATCCAAACATAAAGGCGAAGGACAAAAAGCAATAAAATATAGCTGCCGTATAATCTGATAAATTTGGAAAATTTTTACCAAATTATAAATCGCCAATGGATTTTAGGTACAGATGTTCCTTCTGAGTTGAATTCAGTTTTCTCACTGAAAATGTTTCTTTCCCTCACTTACCTTCTCACTTCTACAGTCAAAAACAAAAAAGCAGTAAAAAGAGCAATTTATATTTCTCGTAATCACCCCAAAAAAGTTTCTTAAATTTCGAAGTTTTTTCCTCTCATTTTTTCCCGCTCCCGCATATTATCGACCCCACTCCATTTCTCTTCAAACCAAACCAAGTAGTTAAATCGAATATTTCGTAAAAAGTTATTGTGGTGTTGTAATGGCGAAAAATCTAGCACCGAAACTGGAAAATAGAAAAATAAAAAAATGGGAGAAACATTTTGAAGTTTGTCAAAACAATACCATTTTGTTGAATGTTTGAAAGTGCAAAATTAAATTTTTTTTCATATCTTCATCATCTTAGTCAGTGATTTCGTGTGTCAAGTTAAGAGTTTTGACGAAGTTCGTTGCAGACTCGAAAAATTTTCGTTTAATCCCTATGCCCAGAGTACAACACACTTCCAGTTTTAGTCGATGTTAGATAGAATTTTAGAGCTTATCTACAAATATGTCCGTAAGTACTATCACATTTTCATGAGTAACTACTTTAACATTCATTTGAATAAAATTGCAACCCATGAATGAGAAATTTGAAAATGTGATACTTATAACAGGAATATGAAGGGTAGGGAGAATCATAATTAAAACACATAAATAAAACTAGACATGTAAAAGGGAACTCATTATACTGCACAAAACGAAAGATGGTAACATGAACAATCAACAATTATTACACGACTGATAAGTACAACTTAATCACAAATTGCTCAGTGTTAAGACAAACTGTGATGTCCCAGACAACATATTATAGAAATAGTGAATGAGAATAGCTCGTCACAGATAATTTAAATAATTGATTTGATTTATTATAGATAACAATTTCACATTAAGTGATAACTGATAAAAACCACGCCTGATTTTATCTCACCTAGATGTTATTCAAGCAACATAGGCAAATTGCTTTTCTTCAGAAAATTTTTTGTTTCACATTTTTCTCAGAAACTACAGAATCAAGACACCAAACTTTTATCAGATCTGTTGCAACATATGAATTACATTTCTCAAAAATTTCAGTCATATCCGCTTCATAGTTTCCTCGAAATCTTGAAAAAAACTTATTTTTCAGAATTTTTTTTTTTTCAGATTTATGAGCAACTACCAAACCAATAGCACTAAACACATATCAGACTTGGTCCCATGAAAGTACTACCTTTCTTGAAAATTTCAGTCCTATCACTTACACAATTCTTCCAAAAGTACACTTCAAATCACCTGTACCAAATTTTGTGACCATAAATTGAAAAATACTCTTTTTAGAGTCATTAATGGGCCAAAACTGCAAAAAAATCGCCCCTATCAGACGTAACATTAGGCTTATCCGCATTAAAATTGATAAGTATTGTTCTTAACTTAAAAGACATACGTATACCAAATTACAGGTTTATCGATTGAAGATAACAACCTGTACGCTGTTCAATAAAAAATGTATATAAACTGACACACCGGACGGACTATGCGCCCGATTCGGACCAAAATCAATGGAATTCATTCATAGATAAATTCAAATAGGTACTAAAAATTTTGAAATCTTCCGATCGAAATTACGTCTGGAAATGGACTCAACGCAAAAGAGGGTACATAAAAAAAATTAATTTTCAAAAATAGTACCAAAATTCTCAGGAAACCATGAAACGAAAAACGTACCAACTCCCACTCTTGGGTCCGAATACTCAGGTAACTTTAATAAGTAGATTTTTGAAAAAATTTTACTTAAAAATTAGACATCTTCATTTGGAAAATCTAAATAAAAATATACTCTTTCAATTGAGAAACGTAACTATGTTTTTCTAATGTGGTATTTATATTAAAAATTCTGAAATGTGAAAAAAAATGGTAGTTACGAAACATACAAGACCATGGTGGTTGAGACTGTGGTTTACTAGCCAACAATAGGCAACTATCTCTTCAATTTCAGTGCATGCAAAGAAAATTCAATAAAAGAAATAAGGAAAAATAATAAAATAGCTAAGAAAAAGGCCAATATGTTGTAATACACACTTAACAGTAATTATATTAACTCATCATAATAGTTATTTGGCGTATTTAAAAATCGTTTTAAGCAAAAGAGTTTGGAAATGCAACTGAACTAGGAAAAAACGTTCAGGTACAGGAATATTTTTCAAAGTTTCTGCCAGCTTACATCTGTGGAAAATATGTTTATATTTCAGTGGTACTGTAGGAGTTACAGATAACCGAAAAGGTTATTAGTTGTGTGTTCACTCATGTTTGGGAAACCAGGCTTCGGAGAAGACGGGAAGATGTTAGAATGAATAGGGTAACTATAGGTATTTTTTTAAATACTATTCGATATTTACATAAAACACAATTCCTTCACTTTTATATTTCATGGAAATGAAAATATTAACACAATTTTGTTTTTTGTATGCCACTTAAGTTCATACTTATATTTCATGTATTCACTTGTCCGCAGTGGTTTGAGAAACTAGGAAAAAATTAAAAATAAAAGAAAGAAAGAACGGAAGTGTGGGGACTTTCCTCCTTCTCCTTATGGTCTCACCTCATTATATCCACAGAAAGGCCATGGACCATCTCCATGACCATAAATGAAGTGCTACGCACATTGTCTGTTTGCACTCACACAGACGATGAGCCGTCCACATTATGTGTAGAGCTATTTTAGGGAAGGCTCATACCTATGAATTTCGGTTCTGGTTGATAAAGGTGCGTGTCACAACTGACATATAGTAACTACCAACCTTCATTCAGTTGCTAGTGCTTGCCCCGTGACGTAGGCTTTTAAGCGGGTTGGCTCCCTACACCTAGAAATGAATTCGTCATCAAATACGTACGTAAAAGTAGTAGTTGTAGGTAAAGAATACCTATAGAAAAAAAGAGTAATTTTATTATGAGCCTTTCGAAATACTTTTTTTTTTTTTTTGACTAGACACGTCAAGATTCGGTCAATAAAAGGGCTCAAAGTTTTTCACATAACTTCTAATAACAATTTCCTAAACGAATTCAGCTCGGAAATATACAAAAAAGACAATAAAAAGAGGAAAACAGTGAACCTAAACTGATATAATATTCTCTCAGGATATTATATATTTTGTTGTTCTCGTATCTGAAAATTTATTCTTCTTTCGCAAAAAATTTTCAATATCCTTGGTTATCATGCGTACATAGGCTTTTTAGGATACCACTTCTTTTTTTTCAAATCTTTTGTTTACTTTTCTGAAATTACAAACTTTGAGATTTGAAAAATTTTATTTCTTATTTAAATTCCCCAAAAGCGATGTGCGAAAAAACTACACTGGAAGAAACTTTCAATACCAATATTTCAAATTTTTTAACCTATATTGTATATAAGAGCTAAACGAGTAAAAAATAAAAATGATGGAGAAGAAAAAAAAACAGAAAAAATAAACTTACCTTTAACAGCATTTAATTTATTTCCAACTACCGCCTTTGCGACAAATGCAGCCATTTTTTATTCAGTCGTTTTATTGTATTAATTTTTTTTCTTAATCACGTCGTATATTGTGGCAATGTTTCACTAAACCTGAAACAAAAAGATGAAAACATTTTTTATTTTTGAGTTGATGATGGTTTTTTTGATTTTTAATTTTAATATTATTGTTTTTGGAAGGTTATAAATTCAGTAGGCTTCTGTACGTTTCGATACAACTGTATTTTCTTGGAAATACTGACGTTTTCCTTTTGGTGCGTTTCGTTCTGCAATATTAATTGATAAGTGAAAAACTGCTAAAACTATGTTAAGTTATCCTCGTATGAGGCTTCAAATGCAATTAAAAGGTATGAAAGCTATAAATGAATCAGTTAAGAATATTTTTTAAGGAAATTCACTTTCTAAAGACGTTCAAATCAAGTTCTATTTCATTATAAATAATAATTGTTATTCTTCGAGGTAGTAGTTCAATGGAGGCAAGAACAATTAAAAAAAAAATATTTCATTGTACTTTCCCAACAAATAATAAATAGGTTGTTCATAAGACAACAAAGACGAAGGGGATGATAATAATCCAAAAAATACATCTTCAGTATAAAAACATTTTATTTCCACATCACAAATCTCCTCTCATTTAGCTCGTCAAAGATTTAATTGGCCCACCGTTCCATAATCTGTCAATTCTCATTAATTATCCCTGTAACATTTGTTTTCTTTAAAAATATAAACAGCAGACACGAGATTCAGAAGTAACGATAGTTTTTTGTGTACAATTGAAGCCAAATACTTGTAAAACTTATTAAAAAATAAAAATATCCCATTATCAGCAATATTTCTTTCATCCTTTCCAATTTTCACCCCTTATAATTCATGGTTAGGCATTTTATGTAACGGAAATATTAAAAACCGCATTGCCCATCTATTACCCATAAACTGGTGAAATATTTCATGCTCATGCGGAGTAGCGTCGCAGCCTATTATATTCTCTGACGGCGCATTACTCGTATTTACGGCAAACAGGTTATGCAACAAGCACATCATTTCTTGAAAATACAGATTTCTCTGAGAATTATTGGTAAGCAAAGCTGCGAATCCGTTTCAAAAAGTGTATGTGCACACATTAGATGATATACGTGCGTTGTCGAGACAATTGAACACTTGAAAAAAATTTATCTGTTTCAGAGATCAAAAATTTACATGAAAACCCAAATGTATTGAAAATGGATTTTAGAACACCAGTTGAATTACAAATAATGCGCCTATATTGCACGTTATAATAAGTAATCTAACTTTGTACCGTTTTTTAGCACAATAATAATATGTTTTCACCTAATTAATAACCAGTAATTGTATATCGTTGACGGAAATAATATTATATAGGTACCTACTACCGATATTATGACAAGAGTTCAAAATTATTGAAACGATGAGACTTTTTATTTGACTTTATACTCACTTCATTTTCCGAATTTTTATTACCGAGTTATTTCACAGTAATTAATACATTTTGGGTAAAGAATTATTAGAAAATATCACTATTCATTTGAAAAACATAATTTTGCTTATCAGTTTTTTACGATAGAAAGCCGTCAATCACCATAATTCTAAAAAATATGAGGATGTCAAGTTAGAAATTCTGAAGAAATAAAAATCCGGTATTTTTTATTCAAATTTAAAAACCTTACTTTAATCGATCAATTCGAAGTCTTCATTGTTTCACGAACTAACTTTTCTAGAAAATATTTAAATCGTTGTCCTGATAAACGAATTTACGTACAATAGAGAAATTAATTCGTGTAAATTCATCATCAATTTTGGTTGGGACTTCCGAGATCAAGTAAATTTAATTCACATCTTCACACGAAATTGGAGATGTTTTTACAGAGAGTAGATTTATTATAACCAATTAAAATAAAATGGTCTATTTAACGTAATATTCTCTAAACAAAAATCCATATTTTGTTTCTGATGAGATGAAAGTAGGATACTGCCCAAAATATTTTTTTTAGAAGGCTCTGATAATGAATCATTTTTGAGGGGCTTAAAAGGGTGCACGTGCAACTCGATGGTTTTTTCGTTTTTTTTTTTTTTCGTACACAACGCAGGGTCCTTGATCGCGGATTTATTTTCTTCATCGGACAGGTTTTCTGTTGCTTCTGTTGTCCTGATGTTTTTAAAAAAATTCTTACACCAGCCTGGGAAAAGATCGTAACGGTGCCCATAATCATGTCGTAAACTGTTGAAAATTAGTATAATGTAAATTACGAACTACCACCAATGATGATACTCCTTCAAGACGGTTGATTTGCTCGACGGAAACACATATTTAATTATTAAATACAGACTACAAATATGATAATTATTGTGCATCAAATAATGAAAACTATTGGTTTTGTGTCGTTTAATATGCACAAAATAGAAATATTATAAACCGATCTCAGCTGAAAGTGAAATGTATTTTTTCCGATTTTCAACAAATTTTTGGCTAATTTGTAGGTTGAACAGAAATGAACATCATAACTTAAAATGAGCTGAAATCCATTGAGAGTTCCACATTTTTCATATTAATTTTAAATTTAAAACAATATGAATTCCATTCAGAGAAAACGTATAAAAAAGTGAAAATTTTAATTTGACTGGACTAAGAGTCGATTCTAAATCGCTCCCATATTTTTACCATTTTTTCCTTATTTTATTATTTTTGAATCGATTCAATATCGACTCAACATCGATTGTAGAAATAAATTTGCCAAGTTATTTTTCAATAATTTTTATGCTCGGTAGTTTTCCATCACAATAATAATAATAAGTAAGAATCGAAAAAAGCTCTTGCCCAGCAAGCTTTGCAAGAAAAAGTAGATTTTCTTCGATCTTTTGATGAGATTGGATTGTTTTTAGGATAAAACGAGTGTTTTTTTCGATGAAACTTAGAAAATTAATTTTTCAGGACCATTATGAGAACGGTAAAAGAGGGAAAATCACACTGAATAGCTAATAAATAGGGAAAAAATTGACCAATCAAAACCATAATTCTGGTCCTTGTATGAAAGGTACTGTTCATATCAAATTTCGTGACTATTGAAAGAGAATTGCGACTTTTATTAAGATAACATGAAAAATTTGCACCTTCAACGGCCCCAAGGAATGAACCATAATACAAGTAAGAACCAAATTTAAGCCTATTAGATATACTCCCAGTCAATATTTGCACCAAATTTTGTGACTAGCTTGAAAATTACTCCTTTTAGAGCCATTAATCTGCCAAAACTGCTACAAAGTTCTTCCTACTAGACGTACCGTAGAACGAACCTATCCGTGCCAAAATTAGTAGGTATTATCCTTGATTTGAAACACATAAGTGTACTAAATTTCAGGCTTATAGATTAAAAATTGCGATCTATATGCTATTTAATAAAAAATGCATATAAACTGACTTAAGGGACGAATTATGCATCCGATCCTGACCAAGAAAAACAGGGTTCTTCTTTAAATAGATCCAAATAATGTGTTTCAAATTTCGAAACCATCCGATCAAAATTACGCCTGGAAATGGACTCAACGCAAAAGGAGGTACATAAAAAATAATAATTTTCAAAAATAGTGCCAAAATGCTCAGAAAACCATGAAACGCAAAACGTACACACTCCCACCCTTGGGTTCGAATACTCAAAAAATTTTAAGAAGTAGATTAAAAAAGGTTAAATAAGACTTTGATTTTTTTTCTTATCATTCTTGGAATATATAATAAATATTGGATGGTTGATACTGGAAACAAAAGAAAAAAGAAAGAAAGACATTAATCTGGAATAACATACTCTCACAGAAATTCCTTTCATTTTCTATTTGAAGATTTTTTTGGTGATTTTTTAACATTTATTTCTGAATTTAAAACGAATATACCATTGAAAAAATTTATAAAACGAAATTTAACATGGGTTTTAACAAAAGATTTAAAGTATTTTTCACGTGATTTTCGTTTTCAATTGTAATATGTCGTCAGACAAAAAAAACAAAAAAATAGAAGAGGAAAATAAAGAACTTTAACGTTTCGTGATCGAAGGTCGTTAATTCGAATTGACTTGAAATAACGTTTTAAACGAAAAATACTGACGTAAAATATTGAACTTTTTGTACTCCATTGTAAGGTATTTTTTTACTCTCCTACTCTCTGCGTTTTCACCCATAAAGAAGTCGTTTTTTAGACGTTTTTCCTATTTTTTCCACTTTTTTTTGCTCTTGTTTTTGTGTCTATATATTCAGTGACAAGTCGTAAAAAGGTCGAATACTACATCAAATGGAAAGGTGAATTTTTTGGTGGAAATTTACACACTCGCACACACTTTTAAAAAAATTCTGAACACTATTAAAGGTTTTTTTGTTTGGGTGAACAAAAACAAAATTGGTCAACCTTAGCATGAAAAAGTAAGACTTTTGGGGACGAGTTGTATTCTTATATTTCATTTATAAGCTTTTGGGTATACTTGCGCTTAATATATTTCAACTGCCTATTTAAGAACGGTGTAAACTAAAAGTAACTACATTTTAGTGAAAAAATTATGTCATAGGTAAGTAGAGCTATTTAAGAAAAAATAGTGTGAGACAAAGTATTTTCTTGAGAATGTACGACATTTTTATTTTAATCATAATAAAGGGAACCACATATTTTCATTTAACATTTTCATCACATCATTGGACGAAGTTTCGATTGCCATACGACATTTTCTGAACTTCTTATAGTCGAAAAAAAAAATATTACGTATTGAGTGTTTACAAAGCATTTAAGGGAGAAAAAATATGGTTGTGTCTAATCTCGATGTATTATACGAACAAAGATATTTCAAATAGAGCAGAATATTTTCACTTTTCCGGTTGGCTCTCTTCGTTTGGGTAACTTGTAGGTAATTAAAATAAAACAAGTATCCTAATTATTCGTTTAACATTGTTGAAAATGTTAACATAGCAAATTTCTCAACAATAAAAAACTTAACGTTCTTCTTTTTTATTCGTTTTATATCCACGTAATAATAAATTCTAAAATATTTTTGCCCGAAGAGAAAATGAAAAATTTCCAACAATTAAGCGAAATTTGTGAATCGCGTGTTTTTGTTGGAAGGTTTCTGATTTGAAAAAAAAAAAATGTAAATAAAAAACAAAAAGGAAACAAACAGAAAAAAAACCATTGAAAAATGTATGACTTTTATATTAAAGATCCATTTATATTGTTACATTATATATACGTCATGTGTAACATTTATTTTTTTACGTACCATTTTGCATAAACTTATCAGATGTCCCTTTTTTTTATTTTTGCTATTTTTAAGTACACCAACGGTTTAAACTGAGAGGTTTTATCGAATTTTGAAAACAATTTGGTCGACTCAGTATAACGTGA
The DNA here is from genome assembly GCA_011428145.1 of Ericerus pela. Classification (NCBI taxonomy): domain Eukaryota; kingdom Metazoa; phylum Arthropoda; class Insecta; order Hemiptera; family Coccidae; genus Ericerus; species Ericerus pela. The sequence continues at coordinate 1,564,818 of WOFM01000302.1, read as the reverse complement.
ATTTTTTTTTTAAATTATCTTTGAATGTATGTGTACGGTGACTGTGGTTATTTGATTGCATCAGTGGTATTTTGTCTAATCTATCTATATTCTACATACATACTTTCATATTTAATAGGCTAAGAACTTTTTTGTGGGAAGAACCTATCCAAAAGATAGACGAATTTTTTGCAAATTAGGTCTCAAATTCCAGAGACTGATCTGAAAATGTGTTATTATCAACCAGAGGGGCTAAAACCCATCAGAATCTAAGAGACATTTCAATAACTGGAGGATAGATTTCTATGAATGAGGTATTAAATTAGTTGACCTGGAGATTTGATAATATTCAACACTCTAAGGTAGGCTACCTGTCGAAAATAAGTGAATGAATTTTCGGTAGTTAGTTTTCTTATGGTTTGAAAAATAATTTTTATTGTTAGATTTATTTTACTTTATAAGATTCAACATTGATGCTCAATAATATTTTACTTTACGTTACATGAGTTATCTTTGAGTCATTTACACTACGTAGTCGCCTACAGCTGTTAAGCTATTCACCATCGAGAACTCATGAAAAAAAAAAAATTCATTTTCATCATTTTTTTCTCAATTTTACACTCATAAATTTATAATTTAAACGAACTGAACAATTTTACTCTCTTTCTTTCTTTGAAATGAAATTATCGACAAAGAATAATTGTTTTCACCCCAGTAGGTAATCTCAAAGACATAAAATTATTTTATAGCAGCAAAGGTATTAAGTTCTAAATGAAAATTACGCAGGGGAAAAAATTTTTTGGAGAAGAAAATGAATTCGTCAGAGTGAAGAAGAAGGGAAAAAAATTAAAAACTGCTGGAAAAATGTATCCATTGTGAAAAGCTTCATTAGTTTAACGCTTTTTCCTATAATTTAGTTATCGCTTCATTGAGTTTTTATACTTGGAAAGAAATAAATAATACGTTCATAATCAAAATGACAGTGTCACCATTTTGCGGCGTAGGTGGGGGAAAAATGCGAGAAAACGATTACAATTGTGTGTAAATGTGATTTTTCTTTGAAATTTTTACACAAATTATTGGCTTTTTTAAGGATACCTATTGATTTTTGACTCTACTTCCATAGTATGGTCGTCAAATTCTAATGCTTATTTAGTTTTGGGTAACGTATAATATACTTTAAAAGGTACTAATTCAGGACTTTATTTTCGCAAAATCCACTTTCAAAAGTCGGTAATCTCGTGAAATACAAAATAATTGAGTTACAGTGCAAACAAGAAATCAGTAAAAACTAGTTCTGAAAAACCTGTATCGGTGTAACTGGTTTTCTCTGATAACAAAAATCTTTTTTCAATCAAAACTATTCATAATCGAATTTTTTTAAATTAATTTCTCAAATTAAAAAATTTCAAGCACGAAATCAACTTACTTACTTCAGTTTTATTGCTTAAAATATTGCACCAGCTTAGAATATTTTGACACATCTGGCCAACCTTAGAAAACTGAAACATATAAAATTTTTAATGTTGCGCGGATAATGCGCTCCAGATACCACCCGCAATACATTTCGTTTAATTTTTTAGTTTTTATTAGCCTAAAAACACACGTGCAACTTTCGGCATTCTGTGTGTTTTTCCCTACATTATATTCTTTATCTTATCTTCTTTGAAGACCTCTCCTATAGAAAATGAAGTTTTACTCATTTTCTGTCAATTCATATCTTTTTCCATTTTCTCACATATTTTTCCTCGGAATATAGAATTTATCTTGTCTCTAGCTTTCTTTTTCTTTCTCTCCTCTCCTGGCTAGTCTAAAATATTTATAGTATTGTATAACGATATGTCGGATGTATTTCTAAAAAACGGTTTTAGTTACCACCACTCTTTCTTCATTTTAACAGACAGTTTGACTTTTTTCATACTGAATCTTTCTTATATTTTAATGTCCATTCACTTCGTTTTGTATCATCCTTGGAACAACTACCTTTTATAATATTAAGTTTTCTGGATGTGTTTTTGATTCAGTATTAAACGTGATCTTTTCTATAATCATGTGTTGAGTGTTTTAATTAGGCAAATGGGTTAAACTCAATGGTGTTTTCCATGGATTTAGGTAAAAGTATTCAAGATGGTGTGGTATGCCAAGGGGGCCTATTTGGTGATCCCCTTACAATCCTGACAACATATTAAATCCGATAAAACATACACCAAGGAACCAAGGTATTTGACCATTAACACTGGATGGTGCCCACAGAATCAGCACCACCCAACCCGCACAGCCTTCCAGGAATTCTTAAGACTCGAATTTAAACCATGTTGATCGAATTTTAAAAAGATTGCGAACCTTGGCTATGTGCCTTGGATTACTCGCTTATATTTTTAAATAATTAATTTTCAGCCGTGCCTAGGAATAACACCACCAGTGGCCATTACCACTAAAGAAATTCAACCAACCATGATTATAAAATTGCGCTGTATATTTAAAGTAAAACACGTTATTGTGTGAACATAAAATCGAGATAATACAGAAATATTCCTACCTGAATAAACAGAAAATGCTGTGTGACAAACAGTTGAAAAAACGAACATAATAAAGAATGAGATTTAGTAAGCTGCTCATCAGTAAAAATAGAAGAAGGGAAAGAAGAGCTGGTTTTGAAATAGTGGGAATGTGAATTTTGTTATTAACCAAAAATCTAGGGTGAAACTGAGGAAGTGGCGTGAGGGGTTGATTGAGAGGAAAAAATGAAACAGTAAATTGTCTAGGTAATGCAAGTTGCATATCTAGGCATATTTAGGGCAGAGACTTTGAATTTTAATTTTTCAATAATTTTTATAATTTTTATTTTAGGCTAGATGCGTCAATTGTAAGTCAATTCCATGGAAAATAACTGACCTTATGGTTTATGGGCATAAAAAACAACGCCCTTATATGGTTTAAAATTCGAGTTCCGAGAACACCTGACAATTTCATCCTGTCAGGCAGTGGTAATTCTGTGGCCACTGTCCTGTACAAATGTTTTTGCCGAAGTCCATTGTCTTTTTGGATTTTTGACTTAAAATACTGTTGGGACTGTAGGGATATGGCCAAAATGGCCCCCCTGCCATACCAAGGTTTTGTTTAAAAAAAATATGGTGATATTATAACATCCTCAATCAAAAAGAGATGATGTAACATCCTCAGAAAATATTTTATCCTTTTGAGGGCTTGTTTTTAGGTTTTAATTCCTATTTTCTAAACAAGTAAGAAAATAATGAGTATTATATAAAATCCGCCATTCTGCCTACGTACCTATTATCTATTAAGTGCTAACATGCACTCAGATTGATTAGATTTAGAATTCTAAATCCACAATATTGGATTTGCAATTTTAAATTTAAAAAATTTGAAAGCGGATTCGTAATCAGCAACGAAATAATTCAAGATACCAATTTTCGTATAAATTAGTTCAACTTTGTATTTTAGGTTCATAATTTCGTATCCGGTAGGGACGCGGTATCGATCCGATCTTAAGAGAAATATAATGAGACCATCTCTAGGCTAACTTTTTCAAATGAATCATTATCCATCAAAATCAGGTTAGCCGTTATGAGTAATCAGTGTAGGTACCTACATATATTTTAAAATATATATTATATAATCGACCAACATAGAACTTCCTCCTTCTTTAAGCCGATTAAAAAGGCAAAGTCTATTATACTGTATAAATGAGAATAATGTAGGTGACGCAGATTGTTATTGTTATCGTATTTTTTTATCATTCGAAAAGGATATTTTCATCGCAATTTGCGTTTATTGGGTTGTGTTTTTATTATATTTTATGATTCGAAATAAACATTCATTTCTCTAATATGCTTCACATTTATTGAGTTGTTAAGTAAAGTAGGTATTTAGTTTTTTACACAATTTTATTTAAACTTCATTCCTGTCTCTAGCATGTCTTAAAGCTCTTCTTTTTTCAACTAAAAACGTGTAAACAAAATATTTTCAATTTTTCATGTAGGTACGGGAGTTGATGAGATAAGATAAGCTGTTTTTGTTTAATAAAATTAAAAACTGATTGCTCCAATGTCTTTCTCATTTGAAAGTAACATTAGTCATTTTATATTTTTACTTTCTGCAAGTTGTCATTTACAAAACCTGCATAACGTAGAATAACTTAGCCAAAATGGCTTATTCGGATTACTCAAAACGAATTTTTCATAATTTCAGATTTTAGTGGCGACATAATAGGTACATATTATAATATATATGTATACAGGAAATTGAATAAACCCAAACATAACGTACCTATAATTACTTATAATATTTGTTCACGCTTCGCTAATTTTTTAGCTAATAGTCATCTGTTTGTGACAGACACTATTCTGTAAACAGCCAAAGTGACAATGTTGGATTAAAGTCAACTTTAACTTGGCGGATGGTCCTACAAGAATTTCATTATAACCTCGAATCGCAATCCGTCATGTTGACGTTCATTTTAAAAGGTTATAATGGCGTAGTGACTGAAGCAGTTCACAAAATAGTACTCCACGTTGCTGGCTATAGTAGCATTAAAACCAGTCAAATATAAACAATGATATAAATAAAAAGGGAACGAAAAATTGACCAAGTTTTGAGAAAAGGAGAGGTCTATTAGATGAGCACCCACCGAAGCGATGTTATATTCTCTTGATTTTTTTACGGCGTTCTCTCGAGAAACCAACTAAAATTTTACATAAGACAAAATAAATTCCTACCGAATTCACGAATATTTTAAATAATAATAAGAGTTTATTTTTCAATCGATTGACAGCTGTGATGCTTAAGGATTAATTTTCAATATTTGAACTAACATTTCTACGATTATTTCTTTTCCTAACTCATCAAAAAAAAGAAAAAAAAAGAAAGACATATAGACTCTTAGAATTAATTTTCATCTTAACTGAACTAATTAAATAACGCCATTACAGACAAACAGGGTTGTGGAATTTATTTTATCCTGGGAAAATGAATGATGCTATCTGCTGTCAATGCATTAATTCGTACATCATTAGAGCTTCACTAATATTTTTGTCCATCATCAATCATCCACACCATTTTCAGCATCCATTTTTCGCCTTGGATTGTGTATTTAATTTCGTTTCTGTTTCGAGTCAGAAAAACTAAAAAAATCAACCACCATGGTTTTACGTTTTATTTTAGTGATATTAGACGGGTGAGATTTAAATTATTGCAGAGTCAGTCAAATGGAAAAATTTGAAAATTTATCGAAAAATAAAAAAGAAGAAGATAGTAAAATTTTTGATGACCGCAACATAATTATCATCCTCGGCTAACCAAACAGAAAACATTAACAGAAACTAGAAATGACATTAAAAGCGCATTAAAACCCACTGCCGAAGCTATGCTTAACGTACTTTTCCCAAATTACATTCGTTCTTCCGAGTAGATTTTCCGGTTTTCCAATTATCGGAATGGTGTATCAAACTAGCATTTGATCTAATTGAGTTTAGAAGAACGGTTATAAAATGGACAAGTTTGTAGGTATACCGAATAAAACGATCAAAAAGGGAAACCAAAATGAACTTAAAGGGATACGAAAGAGTCGAGGTCGAGTAAGTATAATAATTATACGATTCACAAATCGAAATCGGAAACGTTTACGTCTAAAAGTTACAAAAAGTGTTGCTTCTGTCTGTTAAAATTTAGTAATATCGAAAGTGGATTGAATATGTATGCAGTTTCCATAAGTCAACTTATGCTCATCTACAAATGCCAGCCGCTAATTTCGCAAGTCCCAATTTTGGTCATTTTCGTCTCCGGATCTTCAATAGTATATTACGCAACTAAGGAGAAAAAAGAGCAATTTTTCAACTAGTGCAATGTTTTGCAAGCACGAGCTGTAGGTGAGTGGTGTAATTAAGAGAGCAGATAAATTGTTCACTTCGACCGAATTATATAAAATATTTTTTGCAATCCATGTAAGGAATGCTATAATTATTTGAGCCAGTGGTAAAATGAAATCTGCGGATTTCCTTGTCGAATCTCTATTTAGGCAGAGAGATTTTGGAAAACAAAAATTGTAAATTATTCAAATAAAAGAAAATTATATATTTAGTGGTATATGAGAAGAATCGAGGAACCAATTAGGCATGAGAAAAAAATTATAGGCGAGAAATAATTATTTTTGATACAAGTGTATAAAATAGGAGATTTTGGTTCGAGTGTGATTTTTTCAGCACGAGCCGAAGGTGGGTGCTGCAAATCACACGCTATATACTTACAGGTTTGTCCCCCACTATTTTTAGTAACAACTTCTCCCCCTAAAAAAAATATTAAGAAAATATTAAAAATATTGAGATAAATATTTTGGCAATTGGAAAACATATAAGCTGAAACTATCACTATCACCTCAGCCAGATCTTGTGGCGTCGTGAGTACAGTGCTAACTTGCTCTCGTAGATATCAATAGTTCTAATATGGGTGGCAGAGAGATAACAGAAATTCAAAATATGAACAAAGCCATAATTAACAAATTCGATGGAAAAATGACAATACACCGTAAGAGAGGAATACAAATGTTAGGCAGCATCGAAAAATGGTGTTGTATTGTTATGACCCCCAGAAAAGAAAATGACTTCTCAGGCAACAAACTTAAACTGAAGGACCAGTATGAGAAATTGAAGAACACAGTTATAAAAAACCACGCAGAATTATTAAATATAACTTCCAAAATTCGTATTTTTGAAAATATCCAGAACGAAAATGGCAACGCTCTATGTAAAAATCTGATCAATATGAAAACGATAATAGAAAACAAGGAAATAAGTTACTGACAGAAATACAGAGATAAGTTATTTTAGATGCAGCAAAAGGATTCTATGCGGCAATGGTAACTGAGAACATAAAACTCACTCACCTTCTTCAAAGCTGCAAGAATCATCATTTACCAGCAGCAATAGTAACCTAGAAAATCTTTTGAACCAATTCAGAAAAGATAAAGATTCTGGAAAATCTTACACTCGCATTAGACATAGATAGCCTACAGGCCTACTACCAATATAAGCTTGTAAACTGTAATGTCAACAACAAAGAAATAGAGCTGAAATAAAATAAAAAAATAAAGAAAATGACGACGTATGCTAAGTTTCTGCTTCTAAAAGACCAGTGTATAAAGTAACGCATGCGCCCAAGACAGTGTATTAAAGTGATGACTAATGTATAAGGTAAGGACATACCGTCGGTTCTAAATGGTTATAAATTGCCTGATTTATACATCGTCAAAGTGTACATAAAAATATGGTTTATCAGAAGGTATTGCAAAAAAGAATTAAATTATTGAGAAGGTAGAAAAAGTATTAGAGAGTGAGAAAAAAAATAAGGGTTGAGAAATATAAATTAAAGACAGAGAAAATAGTATTTTACCAATGTAACAAGGGAGGAAAATGAGTGACTCCAAACGAGTACAACGTTTGCTAGCATGAGTTACAGGTGAGAGTGGTAATCAAACTGGTTGTTAATTGCTCACTCTAACGAAGTAGCGTGCAGTATGTTTTGCTACAAATATGTGGAATGCTGTGTTTGAGCCTGGGGGAATAAAACAGAAAAAATGAGAGAACTGAAGAAAAAAAAGAAAAAATGAAGAAGAAATTGGGATAAACAAAGAAATTGGTAACAGTTAGAAATAAATATGGACAAATAAAATTTAAAAAACAACCCCCACCCACCCGTCACTCACATAAAATTTATTTTTGAAATTACACCTTTATGTATAGGAAAATTATTATCAATAAATCTAAAAAAAAAAAAGGAATCGATGCAAATGAATAGAGAAAAACAGTCACTTCTTCTATCATAAATTTATATGGCTAAGATTTATAAAGCAGAGAGAAAAAAAGAAATCAAGTAGTGAGGAAAGAAGTTAAGGAGTGATTAAAAGAAATGAAGAAGTGAGAAAAGTAGTTGGGAAGTGAGACTTCTGAGACTTGGCCACTCGGGCCATACTAGCCTTGAAAACTAGTATTTCTTACCAACGTTGTCGAAATAAGTTGTAGTGTGAAAAAAAGAAATAAAGAAGTGAGAAAAGTGAGAGTTCTGAAATTGGCTACTTTCATCACGCCATACATGCCTCGAAAATACATAATTTCGTGCATATATTGCAAAAACTGGACTCATGTTAAATTTTTGTCACCTAGAACATAATTAGAAATCTGTCGCTAGGCCATTAAAAAGCAAAAAATTTGAGAAAAGGGGAGAATTCAGTGAGAAAAATAAGGATGACAAACGAAATTTTCCTTTCTTTTTTTTTCACACTCTCGACATTTTCACTGTAACGGCATTGTTTTCTAAAAATGAGCATACGTCTTCGTTATCGAAAAACGATTTCTACGTTATTCGATATAACTTGACGAAGGGTTTTTCTATTCTTTCAACGTCCTTATATAATTTTAAGGAATAGATGAAATCAACCAAAAAAAAAAATAAATAAAAAATAAAAAATATAAAAAGGTGAGTGAGGAAAAATATAAGTATAAGAATAGACTGTAAAAGCCCAGAAATCACGTATGCTCGTTTATTGCTCGCAATTCGACGTGATATTTCGTAGTTTTCTTGTTTTTTTTTGTTTTTTTTTGTTTTTTTTGTTTTTTTTTTCTACTTCTAAATAATATTGCATTGCCATTCGAAAATTACATAGAAGAAACAGAAACGAAAAAAAGTATCTTCTATCGTACGATATTGGAAAATCGAAAAATAGTGAAAAAAGGAAAAAGAAAAAAATATGACCGAGTTGAAAAAATGTGAAAGAAAAATTGAAAGCTATGAAACATACCCATTTGCTGATAATGATGCCAGCGATGCCTACCGCAAATATACTTCTTTTAATGGTAATCTGACTAAAGTTTTTCGCAGGATTCGAAATTCATTTAGAATTTTAAAAAGTGAGCTTTTAAAATTAGAAGACTTGTGAAAAAATAAACAAAAAAAAAGAAAAGAATTCTAGATGAGTGAAATTTCGTTGTGCCTTATTTACTAATCGGCGAATCTAAGGTCATCTATTTATTGTACACAGCGTATAAAATGGCGATTAACATAATTGATTAGAACATGAGCAATATGAGGTGAGGTATAAAAAGAAGGCTCCAAAATAGAAAACTTTCAGAATCTCATCTTTTCGCATGTATCGAATGCTGTGTATGTTGGTACGTACACTGCGATGTGAATTTACAAAATAAACCCTCATGTCCCTAAAATAAAGCAAAAGTTTTCTCCATCTCTCTTTCCAAGGCAATATTTTCACAGTGCTAAATGTCACTCAATCGTCTATCATGTTTTTCAATAATATTCCTATTCGACTAATGGTCACGATTCATCAACGATTCCGATAAAGAAATTGAAGATCTTCTACAAATACGATGATCCAAAAATAATTAGAATGTGCGTTAACTAAGGCCAAGATCTTTTCGATACTTCGACTGGATCAAAATTGAACTTTTTAAACGATTCAACAAGATATTTATGTATTTCAATTTTCAAAATAATTCGGATTTTTTAGAATAAACAGTAGATTTAGGAGAGTGAAGTTACCACGTCATACAATTAAAATAATAATTAATGGAAGAACTGGACCATACTCGGAGACTCATTCGATATACCTAAATGATGAAGAAAACGAATTCTAACTTCAATAATTCTGGTCCTTATAGGTATTTTGCTAATGAAAGTTTAAAGTTGTTATTTTTCTCTTTTTAGCGAATTTTTATTATTATTATTATTATTTTTTTTTTTTTCGTCAAAACAAACAAGGTTTTCAAATTAATAATTATCTCAATTCATGAAAAACATTTCATCTTCCAACAATTTCTCTCCACCTATTGTTCCATTTTTTTGTTTTTGGTTTCGAATTTCTCAAGAAATTTTAAGTTACTGGTAATCGACTTTAAAAATTATTTTTTTGTAGTAGTATAATATGCTTTCTTGAAAAGAGAACAAATGTTACTTTTGAGGTATACGTGTGATTTTACCTGTACATTACAAGAATTATAATATTGTCTAGAATTCACCTATTTTCAAATATTTCAACGATTGAATTATATTTTTCTCTATCTTAACAGATTTATTCTGTTGGAGAGAGAAAAATATAAACCAATCAGAAAGTTTTACGATCTGTTAATCAGTTGATCGTACAAACTTTCACTTTTTTTCTGTTCCAAACCTCCTTGGTGTGAGCTTGTTCAATATTTTTTGTATATGGTTTTGTACTTATTTTATTTTATTTGTGTATTATGTTCGGTTGAACATTTTGTTTTGTCCATGTTTGGATGTTGTGTTATTTCAAATCTGGTATGTAAATCTTTTGTTTTTATTAAAACATGATTTTGAATTTTGTACATGTCGTTTTTCTCGAGTAATAAAACAACATGTTAAGCTAGGCAGTAATGTTGTAGGTAAATACATGTATTTCAAGTGATTTAAAGATTAACAATGATGTTAGGGCTAAAGATATAGAGAAATCAGTCTTTTATGTACGCAACTCCATTAATAATATCCAGGAGAAATTGAAATTTGGTAACTCTGGCTGCTATCTGAGCAGGATTTTTTTAGTCAGAATCGATACGTTTTATACAAAATTTGAACTTCACTTGTTCCAGAATTCCAGGGTTTGTGAATTCAAGTGAGTTTGTGAAGTTGGTAAGATTTTGTGCAGCTAATGAAGTTTTGTTCGTGGCATGTTACCACCTTGATTGGCATACCACACTTTGACATAATCATATTGGTTCACATTCTGGAAAGTAAAATACCATTATAACGTGACCAAGGACTGAATCATACACGTAGTACCCAACAACTATTTTTTTTTTACCAAACAACCATTTTGTTCTCCAAAAACATTTCCACTTCATTAAATATTCATAATAATCGGAAAAAATGGGAAAAAATTCGCCCAAACTACCGACCAATTTTAGAGTTCATCGTTTTCCACCCTAAATAGAACACTAGTGTAGAAAAAAAGTTTTTGTTATAAAATTAAAAAAAAAAAATTATTTCGCTCTAAATTTTGTATGTTTGCAACTTTACTGACACAGTGTTTTTTATCTTTCTCTTCGTCTCTAAACCAAAACTCCTTTAATCTATGTTGTATTTTTTTGTTTTTTACGCGTCGTAAAGTTTCGTTTCCGTCGTACATTTTCCTGCCCAGCCCGTCATCGTAGCCATTTTTTTCTTGTTTTTTGTTTCGTTTTTTGGTTGTAAAGTCATGCCGCAGTACCTTCATACGTATTATAGTTACGATCCTACAGAGAGAAATGGTGTTAGGGAAGGAGCAGTGCGACAGAAACAGTGTATTAACTTCGCTCGCTATGAAAAATTATGTATATAAGATGCCGATGGTCGTAAATTCTGAAAGGGTTTAGTGTTTTGTAAACCTTTGTTCGTTGGTTGTATGTGTATATGGATGGGATAAACGTAGGCAAATGGTAGAAGACGACTTTCGTGAACACCTTATGAAACGGCGCGGGAAACTATGTCTAACTAAAATAATTTATCGTTACATGACCCGAGCATTTCTACACTTTCGCTAGGGTTGAATTGTGTACAGCCGTACAGCGAAGCATTTGCCTTGTTTTTGCTACCAAAATGCTATCCAAAAAACATAACATTATCACCGGACGAGTGGTATCTTCAGCTTGTAAGGAGTGGGTCAACTTATGAAATATTTCCGTTCCACCCGAAATAGTTAATGATATTCTCCAAAATGTGTTTCCCACATTGGTGTATAGGTACGGATACCATCTATGTGTCACTTGAAAACGGTGTACTATTATACTACGTTCAACTGCTTATACTCGTAGTATATTATAGATCAGTTCGGTCGAAACATATCAAGAGCCACTCGTAACCAATTTACAATCGAATATTCAAATGAGGATGTTCTGTTTTAAGTGATCGTATTCAAAGTTATGCAGCTTGTTATAATCTTTTCAGGTAAAACCTAAAAAACGGCAACCAAAATAATTATGTAACAAACAACCAATTTATTCGTAAGTTAAAATTTTTCTTTTAGTATTAATTTTACTCGAAACGAATATTGGCATAAGATCGTTTACAGAATCTCTTGATGAAGAAATTCACCAGGCGTCTGCAAGAAACAGCGTAGAGGAAGCCTTTTCACTTGTGCAGAAATGGAAACTCAGTGAAAACTTGAATTTCACTAAACTTGAATAGAACAACAAAGAAAACCAAAACCAGAGTTCCAACATCAATAGTAAAGGAGACTGGAGCACAATGGAAAACGTTTACAATGGGCAAAACATTAATTTTTAACCGACTTTAAAAAAAAAAATGAAGTAGCTATCAATTCGATCCGTATATATGATTTTTGTTTGTTTGTTCCAACATAATTTTTCAACCTTTCCACCGATTTTGATGAACTATTTTTTTTAAATAATTTAAGATGATCGTAGTAGTACCATTAAATTTATTGATGAATCGATGAGGTAGTTTTGGAGTTATCTTTAATTTTAAAAAATTGGTTTTTAAGTAATTTTACCACTAACGCTAATGACGAAAAATTATTGAAAAAATTTTTTAAAACAATAAAATTGACTTATAAAAAATAATAAAAAATGGACTAAAAATAGATAAATAATTCTTTTAAAATTTCTATAGTATGATCTAGGTCTAGGGACAGAAATCATTGAAGTCGGCACTCTTTTTCTTTACCATGTACTAGGCTTTATACAAGGGTCAGTTCCTTCTAATTTTGTGATTAAACTTTTTAATAAGCGCCGACTTCAATAATTCCAGTCCCTAGACCTGATTTTACTGGAAAAATTATAAAAAAATAAATTATGGTTCATTTTTTAGTCCATTTTTCATTGTTTTTGGGACAAACAGGTCCAATAACATTATGTACTATCATACACCTGGTACTATTGTCTTTGTCTACCATTGTCATCCTGTTTGTTGTTAAAAATTCATTGCAATATTTATCGAAATTTTACCGAAAGTAAAATTTTGATAAAAGCAGTATATTAATACAGATGCTATACTAATACAATAAATTCATATTATAATGGAACCATAGTCACAAATATCACAATACATTTATTTTTGGATAGGCCTCAAAATGAGGGGCAATCAGGTCTAATACCACCAGTGTTTGTTTTATCTTTTTAATGTGATAACATTTTTATTTTCTATATGGGATCTGTTTTCGAATTCGATGTTTCTTTATTTTCCTATTTTTTCTCACACATCGACAAAATATCGATATTGGTTTACATGCATTTTCCACTTAACATCGAAAAATATAGATTTTTTTATATATCGAATTTTTATAAACCAGATCGATATTTATTTACATGTATTTCCCATTTAACATCGAAATCAAATTTTTATCAATATATTAAGTAGCTAAAATATTTACTGGAAGAAAATTGGTCGGTGAATAGTCAAATAATATGAAAATGTTATCACATTAATTGTAATCAGCTTCAGCCACTGATACTGATCACTAGTATATTTATGTTCGTCTTGCTGAAATGAAAAATTGTGAGGAAAAAATTAGGAATACCTGTGTGGACTATCAACTTGGGGATTCAAACTGGGAACCAACAGGTTATAAAACAGACGACGCACCACACAACTACAATGCCGACAATGTAAATGAGGCATGGTAGTGCATAGTATAGATGCATCCCCACAATCACTCCCCCCAGTGCTAGAATGAAAGCATGACTATAGAGGGTGGAGCTGGGCTTCTATATATGAACACAGACTTAGGTTCTCATGGCTGGATGCCACTCTAAGGTGGGGGGATGTGGAGGTGGTTGTGTGTACATCTCACATTGGGATCACCAGTTCTGTTGGCTATTGGCTAGGGGATTCAAACAGGCAATCCACAGGTTAGAAAACAGAGGACACACTGCGTGGCTATCACACCAACTATGTAAATAAGATGTGGCAGCATATATAGCCGTATCCCCACAACCTGGAAATTTTTCATTTTAATATTTCTTCAGTTTTTAAGTCTTCTCAGGATCTGATCAGGCTTCTTATTTTATCCTGGACTCAAAGGTACTGCCCATCTCTCTTTTTGAATCAAAAAACAATTATCTATAATAGATTTATTCGTCAATTGTTCCACTGACAAATACATTCGTACATGCGAATGAAAATATGTGGAATTATGTAAACAACAATGAATATCGTTTACAAATTAAACTTTTCTTCTTTATGAAGAGTCTTCTTCTTCCCATTCATTCTTCTTCATCTTCTTCCAGTTTGTTCTTCTTCTTCTTCAATGTCTCGCTTCTTCCAATAAACTCTTCTTCTTCCTTACCATTTATACACACACATTAATATCAATTTTACCCAAATCACAGTGAACACTAATATACCTAATTGTATATATAAACTCACATTTTGGTGTAGACGATGCTGATTATTACCAGGAATTCATCCAATCACTTATTACGTGAAATTGTATTATGTAAAAATAACTGTAATGTATGTACAAAATTATTATATTTTAAAGTATCAATTGTGTTATTATAATTTTATTATTATGTTTAAAGACTGAATCTACAAAAGTTAAGGTCCACCATATGAGTGTGAATGATAAAGTAATTAAAATAATTCACATTTAGAGGTATTGATATTCAGTGATATACTCCTATAAGGTGTAATACATAAAGTGGTCTAAAATCATACGAACAACCACCTTTTATGTCGTTACATTATCATCAGAAAATTTTCAAAGTATTATTCTCTTTTTTTTACATTGTTTGTAACTGTATCCAAAAAAAAACTGTGTGGAATTATTTGGACACACATACAAAAATGAACGCATCCTCAATAATATGTCATTATTATCATTATTAGTTAAAATTATTGCTTCAATATAGCAATTACTTTAGTCTCGCTTTCAAGATTTCCATACACAGTGCTTTCTGTGTACAATGAGAATGTACAATATCTAATACTTATTGGTCAAGGGAGAGGGACATCAAATTATTAAAATATATGAAACTTTTCTTATAGTAAATTTAGTGCCAAACATTTTCATATTGCGCTAGTTTTTTGAAAAAATCAATTTTTGTTAAGATAAACATGAAAAACTATTTTTAGGGGCATATTCATCCCCTCTGGGAATGCGACTTGTAGTATATCGATTTAGGCGCCCAAACTGACCGATTAGTGAAGAAATCTAAATTATTTGTCCGAATAAAAATCTCTGTCGACTATACTGTAATTATATACCTACCGAATTTGATTTAATATGCTGAATGATGTTGAACAAGGTTTGAAAGCCTACTTAGCTTGTTTTTCTTATACTAAAAACAAGTACCTGCCACGTGCAAACGAGTACAATGTGCTAACGTCAAACTACAAAAGTGAACCTTTTAAAATAAGCTACACCAAAAAGGTGCTTTTTAGATGCATATGACAGGGATTTTCTTCGTTGGACACCTACATAACAGAAAATAATATGTAATCGTAGTTTATTGACATTCAATTCCGAGAATAGCAGAATAAATATTGACACTCTGTAAATATCCAATATTGTTGAGTTAACGTAACATCGCACAACTTAGATAAAGTTACGATATGGCTTCATGTAGGTACGAGTGAAATCACTATTGAAACATTCGTAATGCATTATATTGGGATTTGTAAGTTCGATACTATTTTTATCATGCAGATTAATTGTTCAACCCCGTTCACGTCATTTAAATTAATCTTGTTTTGCATTATTTCGGCTCGTTGAACTGAAAGGTGAGAATTACTGGGTCACCATCTACCCATTTTTTTTTTTTTTTTAGCCTTTGGAGTTTTGTTTTGGCTAAATTTCACATATTGTTTGCGCTACATTATTATAGGTCTTACTTTGGCTCACATCTCAATTCTAAAATGGTTGAGAGTTAGCTAAAGAAGTGTCAGTTTTTGGGTTTTCTAAATTCTTTAAAATCGTTTGTGCGCTTCCTTCATCTGTACCATATAATGTTAAGTGTACCCTTTATCTCTTCAGGGGGTAGTTTGGCAAATAGCTTTCAACTCCTCGCGAGAGCATTTTTACAGATGAACTTTATTTAACTGTTGGATATATTTTCGATGTTTTTCCCGTTTGAACGTTTGTGCTATTTTTAATTCATTAAGTATAATATCGTGTTTTTCTATTAAATACACTATGTATATATTATATTACTATAGTGATGTTCACCACAGGCTGATAAAAACTAAAATAATTCACAGCAAGAATGTTTACACCTACCTACTATAATAACCTACCAAACGTATGAACAATTTCATACTTCATAAGTAAATTAGGAAACATAGTTTTCTACCAAAATGTACTTAACACTAACAAATCTCTGGTAACTATCAATCCCACATTCGGAGGGAAATAAAAAGAAAATATACCCTTAGTTAAGAAACTAGGAAATAGTTGTGCAAAATAGGGATATTTTTTCGTATCAATACATATCGATATTTAAGGAAAATAGGTATAATTATACAAAATACTGATATTTTAGGTAAAATATTGTCATACGTTGGGTTGATTGGGAGTTAGCCGAAATATTTGAATTTATTTTCAATGTGGTCCACATATTTTCTATTTTCTCTATGGGGGTAGAAACTAAAAGGTGAAGGTGACCATCAGAAATTTCAGTGCAAGTTTTGGTGCAGTTTTGGCGCAAATTTTGGAGAAGGAAGGAAAGAAATAAGAAACCTAATATGTTTGTGTGTGTGTACGCACGCGCGCTCGCGCGTGGACATTTGATTGTATTTAATATACGTACAGTAACAAAAAAAAAAAAGAATTCCATTGTTTTTGTGGAAACAAAAAATTATACAGTGCTACCAGCCGCAAAAATAGGAATGTGTACCACATTAAATTATTCAGTCTGCTTGCTTATAGGCATTGAAGTATGCTATTTTTTGTATCGATACATACAAAATACTGATTTTTGAAAAAAAAAGGTTGGTAACTATCGATGGATATCATTTTTCGCGTCTCCATTAGGCGTAGGAGAACAATTAGTGCAAAGTTAGGTATTACAATCATGTCTATCTGTCTACTTGTCTCTTTTTGTATTTTTTTTACTTTTTTAGGTTTCGTTGTATTGTTTTACCTGCAGATCAACATTTTTCGTTAAATTTTTCGTTGTAGGTTCCTCTCTCCACTAATTCCCGCGTAATGAAGGTATATGTTAAAAATTATTGTTTTTATTTCAAGGATAAATGTAATAATTACGTTCGTATCCTCTTCTGCTACAGGTTCAAAAGAGATTTTTTGTTAAAAATAGGTAGGTACTATAAATGATAAAGTGTACCATATCTTTATGATAATTTTCATCACAGACCGTTCACTATTGGAGAGGAAATACTGGTGAATACGGAAAAAGTCAATCATTTTATACAAAGTAGGTACTACAGAAGTTAAGATCCATTCTAATATCAGTAAAAGTAATCCGATCAACATATAGAGACGTGAATCCGTCTCTTATATATATATATATATTTTTTTTTTTGTTATAGTACAGAATAAAATATTGGAAAGAATTCGAATAAAAGGCCTCCACAATAAGTCTTTCTCTAACACTGACCAGAAGTATCTACTCCTAAATTTATATCCAACAAATTGACCCGACATCTTACTTTGTTCGTGGTTCGCTAGAATTGAGAACTTTTTGTACACATCTTCATTGAAGATCGCTAACAAATGGTCTCTCAGCGTTCGAGACCGAAATTAAGGACACCTAAACAACAATTCTTCGTATTGTAGGCGTGGAAATAAATCTGCTCGTGCCACACACGCGTTTACGGTTTCCACACACGACAAAAGGGTAAAAAAAAACAAAAAAAAACAAAGGACGAGAAGAAACAGACACGCTGGAATGCATTCCTTCCATTCGTTTGTGGTAGCAGGCAGTGGAAAAACCACCGGAAGATGCAAATCCATCGCCAGAATCGTAAATTGAGAATACAAGAGTAACGCATTAGAAGGAAAAACTATTTTCGTGGTAACAGTAATATGTATTTCAGACAGAGGACGAGAATGTGCAGTACCCAGAAAGCAGAAAAAGCCTAACGTATAAAAAAAAGTTTTAAAGAATGAAAAGCGTATACCATAGCCGCACATAAATACTGAGGCACAAGATTTTTTTTTCTTTCTTTTTCTCATATAGGTACCTATATATATATATATATACGAAAAAATACGTGTCCACAGCACGTACTTATACACATATCCGTGTAACATATGGTCTCCAACAATTGGGGGAAAACGAGGAATTTATCAGTTCCTCTTTCTTTTTATTCTCTCACTCTCTACCTCTCTGTGCGTCGCTTTCAACTGCAACAAACTTTTATCCGACACTTAATCTCGTTCGAAAAAATCTTCTTTTCTTTTTTCCTCCATTTTTTTCTGTTTCTTTCGTTTTTCGTCTATTTAACTGAAAATTCGGTCACGTCGATTTAGTACAAATTATTCGCTACTTTTTCTTTCGTACACACGTTTTTTTATTGAGGTTGACACAAAATACTGTTTCTCTATTTCTACGTTTTCGGCGATGCGTCTTTTTTATGCTTTTGAAGGTTTTTTTGGGGGAAAAAATATCATTTCTAAAATAAAAGTATTAGAGGAAACGTACGGCCAGAATTTATGGTCTAACAAACAAAAATACTATTTACGACGAGAAATAATTGAAAAAAAAAAATTTCTCCACTTCCTCGATTTGACATTGGTTGTTGTTGTTGTACCAATGCACAGAATTTTACACATCACTCTTGCAACTGCTTAGCAAAATGCGTAGGTAATTAAACTTATTGGTAATCTGATAAGTGATTTGTCCTTCCCCAACGATTCGGTTACTGCAAACCCTCATAAGCACAATATTGAATAATATTTAGACAAAATCTTAAGAAAAAAAGTGTCAGATCAATAAACGTAGGTATTCCATTTATCTGACAATAAGATCATTATGAGAATACAAAATATATAATGATAATTTCAATTTCTCTATTGCAAAAATATCAATCATATACTCGTATTTGCATCATTTTTATGTAGGTTTTTGAAGAAAATCTACATATTATAATTTATCTTGTATTAAAACCCATGGCTGATGGTAAGTTCGTTTTTCGTCCCATGATCCCAGGAAAATTTTGGCACTCTTCGCTGAAATTCATATAATGTATAGTTTATCTGTTATATACATTTCTGTTTGACTCTGTAAAGGTTGCAATTTTTATCCGATCATCTTGAAATTTGTTACACTTATTTTGATCTACATCAAAGACGAACACTTATTATTTTTGATTCAGATAGGCCAGATGTTTCGTCTGTTACATCTTGTTGTTTCATTTTTGTAGTAATTTCTAACCAATAGTCACGAAATTTGTAACAGCCATTGAACATATTGTATTTCATCATTCTGCATAATTTCGTTTCAAACGACTGAAAAAGGTTCATGCGTAGAGGTGATTTGAAAAAATCTTAAACTGTCGCTAAAAAAAGAATATAAGGTCGAGGTTAGCCAACGAATCTGGTCGAAAGCAGGTGCCGATCATTCATTTAATAACTTGTGTACGTGTTTTGTATCTTCGTAATACACTTCATTCTTTCACTTCATTAGGAATTTTCTTGACACTACATTTAAAACGTTCCTAATACTTACCCACCCTCTCTCCAACTAATTTTCATATTTTATTTTTTTTTACTGTATTTAATTTTAACGAATTATGTTATATTCAAATAAATTACAAAACAAGTTTCTAAAAAACTTCAAAGTTCTGTTGAGAAAATAATTTAAAAGTCTTAAATTATTGCTAACAAGAGAAGATATATTCTGTAAAGTCAAAAAAGCTGTTATCAAAGCACTGTTTCTGTTATTTTATTCGACAAGTAATCATTTATTATGTTTCACATACCTAGTAATTCGATTTTATCAAATATTCAGTTATTTATTTAATTTTGTTATGGTTAGCAAAAGCTACATTTTCTAGCTTTTCTTCCTGCGATAGAGTATTTTAACTTAATTTTTTATTTTATAATGGAAGAAACATTTATTTGACTCTCGATTTTAATAGACAAAAATAATCGTGCTTGGTCGGTGGTTATAAACAATATAACAAACTGAAATAATTGATATTGTTTTTATCGCTCAATCATTTTAAGGTTCTGAAAACGGAGAATATTTTAAATTAGATTACCTATGGAAAAAGATGAATGGAGCTTTGAAAAAGAAAATAATCGTGCGCCAATGAGAGAAGAAGAGAAAAGGAATGAAGAAAATACCTAAGGGAAATGGTGATAAAAATAGAAAGAGTGAGGTACCTGGTAGAAGAGAAATGAAGATAATGTAATTCTCATTTTATTTTTCGTATAACGAACTGATTACCATACTCTTCTAAACAAAAAACTTTTTAGCCTTTACCAACTTTTCTATACACGCTATCGTCGGGAAACTAAATAGGTGTAATATGTTTTTTCTTTTTCTTAATTTTTTCTCCTTTTTTCACTATAAAATATTGTCTAATAAACTATGAGAATCTTTTATTATTAACAGTTTGGCAGGTGTTTCTCGAGAAATACGTTATGGGGTTAAAAAATTTTTTTAGAAAAATTTGAGGAACGACTTTTTCGACCTTGGCAAACTACTGGTTCCTATGTCAGCTATTCAAAGGCGAAAAACTTTATGAAAGTATTTTTGTTTTCCTTCTCAATGACTAATGAAAACGGAAAAAAAGAAAACTGTGTATAGAACTGAAATTTAAAATAGAACAAAAAAAATCAAGGATAAAAATGTTTGAAAATTTGTAGTAAATTATTACCTAGCTTGGAAAAATGGTAGGTAGGTAACCAGTTATAATATTTTAATAAGACAATAATATCATGTTTTATCTTCTCAGTGAAACAAGATGCTAAATGATAATTAATTATAAATAGATTTGTGGTATGAAACCCCATGGGGACATATCCTTGAGAAAAATACTCAACGAAATTAGTCTAACATCATGCATCATACCTACACCTCGAGTGTCACCATCAGCTATATCGAAGAATTTTAGCTTAGCTCTGCTCAAACATGCCAAAATCTGTAAATGTCCGACTAAATCATATAATTGTGAAGGGGCTAGCCTGATACCTGAAAAAACATTAACGAGAAGTGATTGTATATCTATGACAAACCACTTTCATCAATTTTTATCGTGGCCATGTGGTTAAGTAAGAGCTTAAAATGCCGGAGCCAAAGGTTCTAATCTGGAGTCTGATAAACGTTTTTAATTTTTTTTTTAGTCCACTGATATTTTTATGTATTGGAATACTGGGTGTGGTCTTTTCTCATGTTTTTGAATCTTTCATCGTACCTACTATTAAAAAAATTTTAAAAAAATCCCAAAGCTAGTCCATAATGTCATTGTGCCGAACAAATTTTGCTGTCCATCCACTTTCCTTCAGTCTCACCTCTTCACAATTATATGATTTAGTCATAAGTTAGTTCGTAACACGACAATTTTATCCATGCACCTTGATTAAATTATGTAAGTGAGATTACTAAAGTCTGTCGTCTGTGGGTTTGAACTTAGAATACCGTCATTATTGCTATGAAGGAGTCGGTTGTATCCATCCCCATTAGAATAAGACAGTTTTTTACTCCAAAATAATTCA
The DNA here is from genome assembly GCA_011428145.1 of Ericerus pela. Lineage (NCBI taxonomy): Eukaryota > Metazoa > Arthropoda > Insecta > Hemiptera > Coccidae > Ericerus > Ericerus pela. Next base: position 1,543,181 of record WOFM01000302.1, on the reverse strand, counting down.
ATACAAATTTCATCCGATAGAGAGGTCTGTTTAACCAACAATTTGATAAGTTGACTCAGAATTGATTTCACTTGTTGTTCAACTTTTAGTCAATTTTTCAATCAGTCTAATATCAACTCAAAATCAATGGTTGTAATTACCACGCATAAAAATAAACATGTCATGATTTCTGCACCCTCGGATCTATATAAAATGAAATAAACATTTCCAACATCCTGGAGCGTTAAAAAATAAATAAATTAAAAATTTTCCACGTATCCTCAGATGGTTAGTAACTTCCAAACAATAACAAATATAAAACTTTTCAAGTGACCAAAGTCACACAATAATATTAAATTAAATTAAAAAAATAAATTTTCCCAAAATAATAATTTTTTCATAAGCGTTGTGGTTAGGCTAACAACTTAGCCACAACTCTCCACAATGAAAACACTTTTTCTCCCCCATTTTTAATTTTTCTCAACTCATTAAACTACCCCCTTCAATCTACCATCCAGCGATATTCCCTGGTACAATAAATAATAATAAGTTCGTGTACTTTGGTACCATCTCTCTTTAATAATAACTGATTTTTACCCTCCCTCCTTTAATTTTTTCACCCAGCAGCTAATTTCTACACCTCCATGTAACGTTCAACCAGAATTTATCGCCCTACCAGGCAACATTGTCTTTTATTATAGTCATTCTTTTTTTTGGTAATTTTAATGTTTATGCTTGTATTTAAATTTCTCAAACTCTCTGTATTTACTCACGATATTTGTTTGTCCCCAGTTTCCTCAAATGGTAGTTTCTTGGAAATTCTCAGCCTTTTTAATGTTACTAATTTAACCTCGGTGTGTGGTTAAAATGGTGGTAAAACAGACACTGGCAAGGCTGTGCAGATCTAGGCTAAGATTCTTGTCACCATCAGATGTAGTCTATGGTGACACTCGAAGTGTAGGTCTGACGCGTGGTGTTCATTTTGTGGCATGTTTTTCCCGGGATATGTCCCCCTAGAGTCGTACACCACAATGGGAACTTAAAAAACCCACAATCGGTATACAACAAGTGACAAACAAGCAAACTACTCCTTATTTCTCACCAAATATGTGTAAATCTCAACTAAGAGATTTAGAGAGAAGCAATTTTTTTTTTTTTATATAAGAAAACCTTAAGTCCCCTCAAAAAATTAATAAATCAATTCGTTGTTGTAGCTAAGCACATAATATTATCTCCGTTGGGTAGTAAATGGAAGTTCAATTGCAGAAAATCATATTTGTTTTCGATAAGAATCAGATTATTTCAAGTTGAAAGAAAAATAATTGAACTTATTTCTTTTTCTTTTCTTTTTTGTTACCTACCTATGTTATTTACTTTTTTATTTTTTTATTTTTTGAACGAAAACCTGCTTTATCACATCGACTCGACTCAACAACGCGTTTCAACGAAAACTGCTCCCAAACAAATGGGTTCATAATTTTTCAAATATTTGAACCGCCATAAAGTCATATCAATCCATCAACAAAAATCGTTCGAGTTTACACACAAAAAAGAGGTGCACACAACATTCATCGACCTCGCATCAAGTTTGTTATTCAATGAAAAATGCCTCGAATTTTAACGTACTATTCCTCAACCCCTCACTCCGCGCACCCACCTCATACTTTTTCTAAACGTTCCGCCGTCTGTGAAGGTCACGTAAATATTTTTCTTTTTGTTTTGATTTATTCTCGATGTACATACGATACTTTGCTTAGTAAACCGTAGAGAAATGTTACTCATTTATCACATTCTGTCACGAATTATTGGCGCGAATTTCCATTAGCTGATGTAAAAAAAAAAAAAATAGGAGGAAGAGAAGTTAGGTAATGGTGTTAAAGGTTGGAAAGAAGAAAGAAAAACAGTTCGCGTATGTAATGGTTGGATCAATAGACCGATAGTGGATACCTTAACCGTTAAATTTAGCCGAAAATCTGTAAAAGAAAATTATGTTCGCATCATTTCGATCGCATAACGTGTGTCCTCGGCGAAAAAGGAAATTTTAGATAAGTGCAAAAATGAACGAGCTTTTCAGCGGCCAAATAGATTGAAAGGAGTTTGTGTACATTTATTTCAGTTATCGTGTCCAAAATGATCACCTTTCGGTTTTTTTGCCATTGGAGAGAGAAGAGTGACGGGAAATAACGCTCAACTTTCCAGAATTTCAAGCTTCACTAAATGATCAGAGAAAAAATAGAATAAAATCAATGGTCACATAAAGTAAAGGCCAGAGTTTATTCGAAAAAAAAAAAAATTTTCTTCGAAATATTTCTAAAATCTAAAGGTGATTCTCAGAATAAGTCGATATTCTTGTTCAGCGCGTAGATTTTTCCAGTGATAAATGTTATAGAATTTTCTTTTTTATATAATGTAGGTAAGGAAAACTTCCTTTACAAAATCAACAATGGCAAGTATTTCACAACTTACTGTAAATGAAATAATATTAAATTTTTTACGTCAAAATTTCCATCGCCTTGGCAGTGCACAATCATGATTTCAAACCTCACATATACTTTTTACAGTTCATATGACATATTAGTAAGAAGTGATTTAGATGAAAATTGTTCAGAATACGAGCAGCTAAATAAGATTTTCATTAAAAATATAAGAAAACAGAAGTATCGAACATAAAAATCCAAAATTAATCGAAGTTCCAGTAACATGTGCATACAGACAAACTGCAACTCAAAAAAACAAACTGAAAGCACCAAACAAAATTTGAGCGAAACAAATATTTAAAACTGTCGATCGACCTTATATTCAATTACAAGGGGTAATAATAAAAAAAAAAGGAAGAAGGAAGAACGCGTCCAACTTTTTCTGACTTTTTCCTACAACTTCAAGAGAGAATCTAAAGTTGGAGTGTTGAGAAAAAATATTTTGCCGAAAGCCACCTTAAATTTTGTTTCGATTAAGCCTCTGAATAACGTAATTCAGATTCTGAGATAAAGGATGCTTCCACAAGTCGGAAAGCAAAAGAAAAAATATTTTATGACAGAAGACGTCGTCCTTAACTAAATTGTTTTCGTACTCTCACTAATGGCCATCACTAAAAATTAATAGCCTCGATATCGTCCAACCGATGATATTTGTGTGAAAATTTTAAAATAAATCCGTGTACACCTCTTCTGTCTCCTTTTTATTTAGGAACTAAAACGTTACTTTTTCTCCACTATACAACTTTTTACATTACACTTAGGTACTGTACGAATGTATGGGAAGAGAAATCATTATTTTTCCGTACCATTTCGACAGAGTAAAAAAAAAAAAAACAAAACAAAAAAGTACCAAACTCAACAAAAATAGGCAAGTACTACAGAATATTATATTTGTGAGATTAATAAGATGGGTAGGGGAGACCGGCGTACCATGGAATTCTTTTTTCCTTTTTGTCTCTTGTGTCAGATAGAACTGAGTTAGAAATTTGAGACCAATAAATCTGAAAACAACAAACTTTCATCTACAAAATAAAACTAAAAGAAATAATTAACATAATGATAACTTCTTTTTAATTCCTTCTTAAAGGAGAATAACCTTTTTTGTTCCACGGTACATTAGCCTATTGTACCATAAAACTGAGGGTGGTGTACTATGGTATTTACGTTAAATCTCATACAAAAAAAATATTTTAAAACCAAAAAATTAAATTTATTTTGTGTATTAGGTACAATAAGAAATGCACTACATCTAAAAGTAATTATATTGAGATCACAGATGATATCTGCTATTTGAATAAATTGTAATAATATAATTATTATTGGAAAAATTGATTGTTTTTCAATTGTGACACTTTTTTCATGAATTTGCTAATTATTTAAGACATATTTCCCAGTATCCTCGACTTATTCAAGATCCAACGTTTCATGTTTTTGGGCCCGTTTAAATTCTAAAATTTATTTTCAAACAATTGAAATGTACCCATTTTCAGTGTTTTCCATGGTACACCATAAAATTTACACCATTGTACACTATAATGTTCACCTTCTTACCAGAAATTACTATTACATTTAAACGTTTCCGAGTATTGGTAACTCTGAATTATTAATTACTGACTTATTAAACTTCTCTGAAATCCATTCGAAAATCTGAACGCTCAACTTCTTTTCCATTAGTAACACTTTTTATGAGTTACCAAAATGTTACTTTTGGTATAACGTCGATAAATATGTCGATAACTTTTGAATAAAAAACTGCGTAACGATAGTGAACAAGTGAAGTACTACCAGGTGTATGATACGTAATAGAATGGGACCAGTTCGTCCAAAAATTAACGGGATGTCAATTTTGCCCGAACTCTCCTACCATTTTCGTCGAAACATTTGAGAAGTCAAAAGCAAAATAAACTTGTTGTTAATGCTAGATTACGTACGGCACATTTGAAATATTCTTCGCTATCGAACCTCGATTGCATCTTATTTTCTATTCGCTAGATTCGATTCCACGTTTGCATGAGATAAAGTTTCAAATAACAAGTAAAATTCCTGTTTCTGAAGTGATATTTATCGCATCTTCGCCGTCACGGATATTATTTCAGTCAGATAAGTTATCGAAAAATGAAAGTTTTCGTCTTATCTGACAATTCCGCCTCGTCAAACTAACGAAACACGTTCGAATTTTTTTGTTTTTGTTTCAGCTTTTGTTCCTTTGCATTTTATGTTTCTTCCTTTTTTCCGCCTGCTCGCGTCTGCCCTGCGGCATCTGTAGATTTTCTGTATGCTCTGTACGTCGAGCGGGTAACGGTACGAATAAATTACAATATTTAACCAATTGAAAATTATATTTCCAAACTTTTTGTATTTTGCTGTGCATCCGACGTATAAAAATTTTTCAATTTCAGTTTTTTTGTTTTAACTTTATTTTTTTCCGGCAGATATGCTCGTTTTGCCTTACTGCAGCGTCGAAAAAAATACGAATTTCTTTCGTTGTTTGTTGTGGTAAGTTTCGAAAAGTTATGTAATGTAAAAACACGTTCGCTGTGGAAGCACCAAAGTACGCGACGTTTAGCGAAACTGACAGTTACTTTGTGAAACTGGAAACAAATTTTGGGAACAAAAGTGAACAAGGATATGGTAAAAATTTCATAGTGAAATTTAAATAGATCACATTTAGAGAAGATAAAACAGATGAAAATAATGAGTATGGTTACTTGTCGGTTTCCCTGGGACTCAGCCCCGGTCGACAAACGTTAATTCAGTCCATCACCAAATTCTTAGCTTCTACATAGTGCTTTGCGTTCGAAGACACATACATTGGGCAGAACAGATGAGGTACGAGATTTTTGATGGACATAAGGTCTGTTAACATGTTGAAAATAATATACTTATTTGCCTGTAGGTGGAGTTGCATATAAATAATTTAGGCAACTTGTTCTAAAATACATATCCCACCAATAATAATGATAATACCCTAATACAATGAAAGCTAGACTCTAAATTCTCCCACAAATGTTCTTGATTCACGTAAGTATAATATTATTACGCTACATTTGGTAGGTACATCTAATTTTGATTCGAAATTACATTAAAGCCTTAAAACTTTGGAAATATCAATAAAAGGATTCTTTTTTGGCAGTTACGATAGTTTAAACTAATCCTAAAATCAGTGGTCTTTAGCCTTTTTGTACCCATGGAACAAAATACATTTTTGGAGAAGAGCGCTTGGCCACGAAGTAATAAAGTTACACAATATTCATCAACATCATTGTCTTATGTCGGATTCACTTATGGGGGAGTGGAGTTACTAGTGGAGAAAACAATTTTGGGAATGGAACGAGCGCAAAAATGTTTTAGGTGTTGTTTATACTCAGAAACAGGTATTTTGATTTTTTTGAAGCTTCGTCCAGGGGGTTTGACATCCAAAACCACGTTTCCGTAGATGTGACCGAAATAAGTGTCATAAAAAATTAAGTTGCAGTCACCAGATTTTTATTTTAAATTTAAATTTCAAAATCCTAAAGATGAGAACAATTTATCACCTCCTAATCTACCTATTATAAAAAATTAAAGTTTAATTTTTCCCCATTAACTTATAAATTCTTTTGTGGGCCACGGGTTAATGACCACTGGTTTAGACAATGTCTGATATCAACATTCATTACAATTCTCTTTCATATAGGTTTTTGTAGAAAATCTTCATATTAAAATTAATAATCTTGTAAATTATAACCTATGGTCAAAATAAGGTTTGGTAGGGATATATACAATAAATTAGGTGTACTTATTTACAAATAAACAAAAATGTACTCCATTATTTTTGGTCCATTCAGCCTCTGGTACAACCTATTATATAGGTATTTCATTTCTGCGACCTAAATGGTTATAAAATTCATTATTTTAACCAATAATCACCAAACTTGGTACAGATATTGAATGCATTATTTTCTAATATTCTGCTAAATTTAGTTTCAATCGTCTTAACGATTTTGCTGCAAAAGTGATACGAAAAAATCTCAAACCGCTGTTAAGAAGAAAAGATGCATTCTGGATGAACCAAAGAAGATGCAGTTAAAAAATAAGCTTGCTTTCATTTTATTTGCTAACCAAACATTTATAAACTTGAATACGTTTTTTCCAACTTCACAATACAATTCATCGTGAGTTTTTTTGACAATCTTTATTTTAAACGTACTTATCTAATTTCTAGCCAGAATTCTGCCAAGTAATTTTAATTTTTTTAATTTTTATGTTTAAGAAAATCTCCATTTTCTAGCGTAGCTTGCTGCGCTAGAGTTTCTCCATTTTTTCTCGAAAGAAAATCATTTATTTGAAATATTCACTAAAAATTATCCAATAAATCTTCAAAATGGAATTTGAATGTACTGTAGATAATTTGTAAGAATGAAGAACGTGAAGATGTGAAGAGGAAAAATAGAAAGCTTTAAAAAAAAAAAAAAGTTAGGCAGAACGTTCTACCTTCCGGTTGATTTTGAGTTCATTTTAATAATTATTACTACAAGAAATTAAATGGGACAAAACTAGTTTTATAATACTTGAAAGCAGTGGTGAAGTTACAACAGTTTATATTAATAAACTTGTATTCATTTTCAACATCGCTGTAGTAATTGCGAAATTTGTTTCTGTGCGTTTTTTTCAATGACGATAATATCAAAAAATTTTACAAGATTTAAATTAAAAAAACAAAAAAATCTACCTACAAAATCAAAACTGAACAACTAACAGGAAATGCATTTTAGGAAAATATATAAATCGAACAAATTTATTTTATCAAAAAAATAGTACTTTAATGTAATCCTACTCTTGAAATGATTTCGAATATAATATTGTATTAGATAATACACTTTCTGTTTACTCCAGATATTCACTTTTTTCATCGATAAAATTTCAGATATCATGGATCATGCTGCTCCATTTTTTATATTTTTGTGAGATTTCGCATAAACTCAAACGATTTTCTGACTACAAGCTATTTTATTCCAATGTTTCTCAATAAAAATTCGTTTTTTAGTGCGCCATGATTTATAACTATGAATCATAAAAATTAAAATTAGCTTCCAGTCGTTGAAAAATCTCATCATTCAATATTTGATGTATTATTAATTTTTCACAATGAAAATTGGAACCATCTTAAACTTAAAAATTCAAGTGAATACGATGATTCATTTGTCCTATTATTTTATCGATAACGCGTGGTGAAACATTTAATTCAAAATGTTCTTCAACGCTCAAATTTTTTAGTTGGGAAGAAGCATTACAAACGCATTCGTATTTACGGCGAACTGCGTATGCAAATTGTATTACACGTTCAGAAAACGTCGATATCCATCGCAAGACAATCGTTTACTTTTATTTTTTTACACATTACGGTGATTTATTTGTTTTATTATGTTATCGATAACGTATAGTGAAAAATTCAACTCAGAATATAAGTCGACGCTGTCATTTTTTTGGGTGGCAAGAAATACAAACGCATTCGTATTTACGGCGAACCGTGTATGCAATTTGCATTTCACGTTACTAAAACGTAGGATATCCATTCCAAATCGTTCACGTATAATATATTTTTCACATAATTTTTGTTAGGATATGATGTGAAATGAAAACTAACAGTTTTAAAATTAAGGTATATGAATATAAAATTTTGAAGTGAAACTTCTGTGGCGAGGTTTTACGGGTGAGTGAATTTGTTTGACCGAAACAGTTTGGGTAGGAGAATGGAAATGGTAGGGTGTGAACTTACGTGTATAAGTGTTGACGTCTAGCACACGTTCATACAAATATATTTCTGGAGGAACCGTATTCAAATTTTTTGTCAAGTTTTGGATTAAATCATTGCTTCGGCTCCCTGTGCCCTCCAGAAAGACCTCAAAATCGACTATTCATAAATATTATTAAGTCATAATACCGTCGGTAAAGTTTCTCGAGGTAAAACATTTAAATTTACGTTCATTTTCGGATCAAGTTTTTCTTTTGGGTCCCTTGTGGCCCTCAAAATGCGGTCAGAATTAACTACTCATAAATTATTGAGTGATAATATATCGTTAGATACGTTTCTCGCGGCTCCGAGCTCAAATTTACGGTCCATTTTTAAATTAAACTATTTGTTGCGCTTCTGTAAATTCTAAACGCAGAGTGGAATCAATGTTTCATAAGTTATTATGAGTGAATGAGTGATACGTTATTAGATAAATTTTATGTGGTAAGCAATTGAAATTTATAGTTCATTTTGTGACTGAACCATTCTGTGAGGTCCCAGGAAAGTCACAAAAGTGGTTTGAACAATCATACTTTCTTGGGTGACACAATATTATTGTAGAATAGATATGTATTTTGTGTTCCCAAGTTCAAATTCAAAGTTCATTTTTGGATTGAAATACTCTTTGAGTTTTCTATTTCTATATGTTCTGAAACAGGGAGCGTTACAACTAATTTAGCTTCCATTATTGAATAATACACCGTCTAATCATTTTATATTAGACAGTTCGGAATTAGTTGATTATTTATTTGAGAATCTACATTCGTTAGCCGCAAAATTGAATAGACAAAATAGAGTTGTTAAAATTAAAGCAGAGAATTTATCTAAAAATTATTAAAACGGGGCTACCTAATCATCTAATCATTTTTCTGTGATTTACATGAGGCAAATTTGCTGATGTTTTCCGAAAATTTATTTTTGAATATCTTGAAATTTTGAATTATGATTGAATTTACAAAGTAGATTCTCTAGCATAGTAATTAATTTTGGGTCAAAAATTGTGATTTTTTTTCAAAAATATATTTGTCTCTTGCGGCTGTCAAGTATAATGGGAGTATAATATAAGCTTTCGTTGAGGACGGTTTAAAAAATACAAAATAAAGAAGTTTCACTTCATGAGACACAAACTCATTTGTGTTTTGGAAGCAAGTTTCACTTCCAAATCATCTCTGTAACTTCAGTCTGGATTTATAGTCTGTTTTCTTTTCAAAAAAAAAAAAATATTGCATATTTATTCTTTTATCTTTCAGCTGGAAGTAATCATAAATTAATAACAGTTCAGACTCCGTTTTGTTCTGCAATATAAATTGTCAAATTAGTGTGACTAAAGCATTATCAATCACAGTCAACCAGAAAAATTAAATGGATACAATAATGCAGGAATAGTTTCCAAAATGTTTAAATATCTAGTCGTGAAAAGGAAATTTTCACAGTTACAAAAAATATTAAAACATTCGAGTACAACGAAAACTTCAGCTAGACGTATAATTATTTTCGTGTAATATACCTTTGAAACGGTACTTTCTCGTCAGAAATTTTATTTGAAGGAACAGTATCGTAACAAAGCTTTAATTACTATGCTGTTAATGTTATTACATACGTTCATCTGGCACAGTGAGATGTCACCATAACATGAACTCCAAACTACATCTAAGAGACTGCCTTAAAAAAACGTGCAAAAATTCAAATTATTCTTCAGTAAACCAAAAAAAAAAAAAAAAAAAATCAGACGTATTTAAATAGGTACCGAGTTCAGTGTCATATTATGTGAGTAAGATCAAAAGTTATGAACATGAAAAGAAAAAAAAAAGGATAGATACTCTCGTACTTGACGTGACGTAGAAATTCAGCAGAGAAGTAAAACAGTGTTTTTGACGTTAATTTTTCGGAGTTGAGATGTCTATTACTACAATGATAGCCATGATCTAACGAATTACGTTCGCTGAAGTAATGTGTGAGAAAAGTTTCGATTGTTTTAAAGCAATTAAGAAAAGTGAAGGAGACAAATAACAGTGGGAAATTTTCACGCTTTTGTTTGTCGACAAAAGTTTTGATCGGACGAAGTAAAAGTTCTTTTCTGTTACAAATTCGTTTCGTGAAGATACAAAATGTACGATTGTTATTTGTATTTGAATCTGATTTTGTATTCTGTACGGTTACTAAACAATGTAGTAATTTGTTAATTGGTGTACTTAATCTATTCGATATGGTACACATGGGACGATTCTTTCATTTCTAAGGATACATGTAATTCTTTCAATATATTTTTAGTGTAATTTTCAGTTATGAAACAGAGATACTTACCAATTGGAACTTTCAATCTTCATTAATTTTATATCTACGTTGTTCAGAAATAGCAATAACAGTTGCGACGTTTTCACTTACCTGAAACATAAAAATTTTAATTGTAATCAGTACAAAACAAAGAAGGCTGTATTTTTTGTAGATGAAAAAGTTGCCAGAAAAAATGTGATAAATTTTAAGAAACAAAATTCTCACTGGCTCTGTGAGTTTGTACCTCTATCATATATGGTTTGCTAATGGAGATGAACATACCCAAGTCCCTCACAGAAATACTTACAATATTTCAAATTCAAATTCACGGACAAAGGACTTCAGAAAAAATATTTACTGTGGCTATAGAATTATCGCTTCTGAATTGGAATACCCTGTCAGATTTTCGTTGAATTAAAATTTATAACATGCATGAACTATATTTTCATGTCCATAAACCAAAGATGTGGTTAATTTCCATAGAAACTTGAAAAACAATTTAGACTAAGCTAAAAAAAACACTTCCATATTCAGCCTATTGTTCAGAATAAAAATCAGCACATCGTAGTAAAAATGACCATGTTTAATATACAAAATTCACATCTGATAGAGGATATAATAGACCTACGTTTCACGGAGAAGATACAACAATGAGTGAACAGACAGTAAAATTAAACAAGTGAATTTAGTGAGAAATTATGCTGTCAGTTCAGGTGAAAAAAAGAGAGGATAACTAAAACAGGTGTTCAAAGACGTACATTCGATGTTTTATTTAATAATTCTGTGGACACAGTTTTTAGAGAGGAAAAATACAAAAATAAAAGGTGGAAAAAGGCCAGAAAATTTAAATTTCCATAAAAGAGACTCGGAGAAAAGGGAAAAAAGATGATAAGAAACACCATAAAATGAAGAGAACTCCAATATTTTTAGGGGAGTCTCTGTGAAAGATGGTGAAAAAAGATTACGTGACTGGAAAAAACTAATTTTCCATGAAAGTATGGGTGTGTAAGTTAAGCTAAAACGAATTAATGTTCCATAGCATATATTGCGGGTAGTATTGTGGTGCAACAGTCAAAATAATTTAATTTTTTATTTTGTGGTCAGCCAGATATGTCACATTTTTTGACTAATGTGACAGATTATCTTGCTTTTGAATGCAGTTATCTGTCGTAAATATTGGCTATTGACTTGACAGTAGACAGCCACTAGCAAAAATTAGTATGAATTACTTAGTATTGTTCATTGCGGGAATGAGAAATTCCACTGATACAATGGTAAATTTATTTCGGAAGCATAATTCAAAAAACTTTTTCATCATTCAACCTACTTGTTTTGAAGACCCTGCAGAATTCTTTGGAAGCACTTAACTGATTTATTTCAACATTTGAGACTTTTTAATGCAGTTTCACTGTGTAGGTGCCTGAAAAATTAATAACACAATTTTGCAAAGCCATCATTTTCTACATCAGTTAGTTTTGAAAAAGTTCACAATATCGATTCCATTTGGAAAGAATGAAAAATTTTTTCAGAGAGACAATTTCTTTAGCTTTACTTACGGATTCGAGATACCTTTGTGGGTAATTCTCAGAATAGGTAGTTTTTTGGTCTAATTTTCACTAAAAAGTTTTTTAGGAAATTTTGGATACTTTATGGTTGGAGTTATTGACACATTTACGTAGCACAACAAGTTGCTAACATTTTTCACACAGGAGCCTTCCTTGGAGATGAGCTATAGCATCTTGAAAATTTGTCATGTCTATGACGAAAGACAAATTATTGTTCTCTCTGAAAGGCGAATCATGATAATATCTTAGACCAACCATATTTATGCAAATAATTAAAACTTGATTATTTAGTAGTTTCCCTTCCAAAACACAAAAGTTTTAAGCCTAAAATATTCAGAAGGGTGATATAAATCCTTTTAAAAATTTTAATATATTCTATAAAGAACAAAGTGAAATTATGATGTCATTATAGACTGCCAAATTCAAACCAAAAACAGTAAGAAACTAAACTATTCATTAATTCCTTTTCAGAACACTTGACTCTTTAGGATTTGGCTAAGAAACTAAGAAAGAGAGACAAATTCTTTGGTTGAATTTTCACATTGCCACGAGAAAAGACAAAAATATTCATCCATGACGATGGACAAAATGTGTATAAAACCAAGCCCTGTCATTAAAGATGAGGTTTTTAATTAATTTGAAATATTGTATTTTAATAACCTAAACATTCATTTTTAAATCCGAAACTGAGATGATGAGAAACAGAAAATCGGCATCCACGAAAATAGATTAAAAAAAATTATGGGGTAATTTATCAAAAATGTCACAGGAAGAGGTAAATTTTGACAAAAAACTGAGTTTCATCTATGGATCTTATTTGCATCACCGAAATACATCAGTACGACTAAGTGAAGAAAATAAATAAAGTATAGAACAAGGTTTTCTGGCACACTGAAAAACTGCCATGGCAATAGACATAAAATTGTGTGACAAGACTTTAACATCTCTAGGAGCATATGCGCATTACAGGTGAAAATTATTATCACCACTGTGTAGGTACTTGTATTCTTAATAATTATTACTTTAAATCACTCACTACTGACATGCAATAGAATTGTGAAAAATACTTTAGAATGTTGAAATCATGACTGTGTGCAACCAAGGTGATGAACATTTTGGCATAAAATATGAAATTATTTTTTTTGCAGCAAGTGGTGGAGAATTTTTCGAGAATGATTTTTGTAGAGAAAGTTATTTCATACGTAACTAAAAAAAACACTTACTCCATCATTTATCACTGTCGAAATATCAGTAGGTATGCCATGTACAAGAATATCGACTTATACTGAGAATCATCCGTATATACGATATCAGAAGAGTTATGAAAATGCATAATTATACGCCTCCCTACATTTTTATACCCGTAGTTTTTCACTTGAATAAATTCATTTTTGTCATTCGACACTCTCTTTGACACATTTTTCCAGTCCCCACCTCATTTGCCACTACTTTTATATCACTTACACATTATTCATACTCATTCATACGCCAAACTCGTTCATTCCTTTTCCGTTCATCTTCAGTTCATAACACTCCTCATTGAATTTGTTGCCTTTCTCTCTTCAATCACACTCAATTTGATTCACTTCATTCTTGATCGTTTTTATAACCTCTTGGTTGACTAATCTCTTTTCAGATAATATGAATTCGTCGAGTTCTCTTTCACCAATAAGGTTTACTATTTCTTACTCACTATATTAATGTAATTCTAAGCACTGCCACCTTTTCCCCATAGTTCAGCCTAACATTATCCGTAGTATAAAATTACGAACACACATATCTCATGGCCATGCGTTTTAGTTTTGGTAAATATTTCGTAGAAAACACTGTAGTATAATTCTGTTTACTATTGTTATAAGTTATAACTACATAATTATAATGACCATTAAAATAATATATTATTGGAATACTGTAATTATTCATATTATGTAATTAACACAGTGTATGTTCATTTGACGTCGGTAGGTCACATTCAACCTCAACTTCACCAATTTAATTTACGTCGACTTCAAATCAGCATCATTTAATTTCTCGTTGAATTTGAGGGTCACAAAAGTTTATTTCAAACCTTCGAATGCATAATGGCCACTTTTTATATTCCTACGTATTTTTCCTATAGGGCAACGTCAAAGTTACCATCCATCGTATACATATTATTGGTAACTACCTATATAATTATGTATGATGTAATATACCTATTCTTGCCAAAAAAAAAAAAAAAAAAAAAAGGTGAAAATGGGAAAACGGTACCAGTCGTTTTCTTCTCGCATGGAACGAATAACTTTCATCATCCTCTCCCCAAAACCGTTTTGCGAGATAAATTTTAATATCCCGTTTGCAAACAAGTCGGATAAAAACATTAGCTCGTCTCATAAACTTTCCACACGACAGACACACGTTTTTACCGACGTTACATTCGACATTTAATTTTTGTCTCCTACGAACCTCACAAACTCTCTATCCACCTGGCGCACCTATACGCCGTCTATTTTAGCACTGATGTAAGCATTCTCACACGTATTCAACGTTTTTCAATTCCAGTAAGAAGTTAAGATAGTGTTCCGGAGGTAGGTGAACGGTACGAAGTTGTTTTTCCACGTTTCGTAAAAGCTAACAATAATGTACGATAAAAGTGGAACGCCCTCCTGAGGGTAAACGCTAAAAGAAAGGGAAATCGAATTTTTCGATACAATAAAAAAATAAAATAAAAAGAAACGAAACGAAAAGGAAAAAGTTGGCGAGCCAAAGAGGAAACCGCTCATCCTTCTCTGCAGCCGTTTCTCCAGTTCAACTTGTGCTTCAATTTCGTTCTTTTGGCACAAAAATATTACAACCCTCAATTTTTCAAGATGCTGAAAACCGAAACATCGTAGACCGTCGCAAGTCGGTTTTTATTCTAACCTCACTTGAATCTTGCCGATGTTGATCTTCCAATTTTATCTTGTCGACGTTATCGAGTAGGTAATGAGACGGAGGTTGAAAGCAGATAAAAAAATAAGTGCCGAATAGAAGATTAGAAAGGGATTAAAAACACAACAGAAAAACGTCAACAAAACAAAAGCCAGATTAATATCAAATTTGTTCGCTTTTTTTTGTCTACGCCATTCTCCTTTAAATCGAAATCCAACTTCATATTTCTACGTTTTCGAAACATTTATGAAGTTAAATTAATTCCCTAAGCTCGTATTTTCGCTCGAAATCAAAAACTTTTTCGTAAATATATTTTTCGAACATGTCATGCATATATTTGCGACAGTTAATTTGTAACACCCGTCTACCCCCACCCTTACACGGGTGCCTCGTATTCTTGCCACACCCTGGACTTTTCCACTTATCGCCACCCGCCAGTAAGTGTTTATATTATTTGTGCTTATGCGGCACAAAAGCGGTAAATTTATACAGATGCTGAGCTAAAGTCGAATTTCAAATATACGTGGAAAGCCGTATCATTTGCGTTTCGGTTGTTGTTGTTGTTGTTGTTGTTGTTGTTATTTTCTTCGTTCTCGCGCTGTTTTTCGTGCTCCTCTTAACACTGTGAAAATTGTCCGATTTACGTCCATCTGGTCCAGTCTGGATGTGGACATTATCACTACCCTTTGTGTATAAAATAACATTAATGTAGCAGTGCTCCGTAAAAGGATCCAATCAGTTGGATAACTTTTATTTTATTTTATGTGGGGCAGAGAAACAATGTGAATTTTACTCAAAATGCACGTTTGCATAGTTGCCCGCCTTAAAACTGCACGGATATTGACTGGATGACATGAGTGAATACTCTATACGGTAACTCACTTAAATAAAAAGTATGCAATTTTGAGTTCTCAGATTCGACTTAATCATTAATAATGAAATAGGTACCTATTAAAAGGGATACAAAAAGTGAGCATTATTTACCTTCGCTACTTTAATTTAATCCATCATAATTCTCAATACCGATCAACTGGACATTTAACGTGATAAGTATCTTTTTAAATCCAAAATCCAAAAATTCTGAATTACTTGGCATGTTTCAATTTTATCTATTTTCGACTAACCAGGAAATATCGAAAGCGTTTGTAGTGCAATGAAGCAATGCGTGAGAATGCTAAAACTTTACAAAGAATTCCAATCGTACACACAATCAAATTTTTTCAAATTCAAATTTATTTATTAAATTTTTAATTTTAACTCGAAAAGTATCAATGAAATATTTAGTAGGTAAGTAAGTGTATGAAGTACCTACCTACAACATTTTCAACCCAATCATTGAAAAACTTCGACAACCGTTAAAAATGAAAATTTTATGTAGCGACTGTTCTTTCAAAGGGTTAATTTACACATTCACGGTGATTATCGTTTTGATCTAATAAATTAAACGTGGCTCTTTTTTCTTTTTCGTCTCATCCATTTACACCTTTTTCTTGGATTTCCTCTCGAAATATCACCATTTAGTCTTTTTTCGAAGTAATTATTTATCGACTATTTAGCCCGAAGTATTATTCTTTCAAGAAGGCAAGATTTTAAATGACTCTTTTTTTTTTCTTTCTTTGATAAAGATTAAGATTCGAAGGAAAAGAAATGGAAGAGAAATTAAATTTATTTTAAGGAACGTTGAAACACGTCTCACAAATCTTCATGCTAATTTATTTTTTAGAATTTTCCGTGGAATTGGTGCGGAGTTAAAAAAAAAAAAAAAGAGACAACACTACGAAGACTTGCTGATAATATTCTATAATAAGTGAATATTAAATTAATTACGGTACGTCGAATACGTTGAATAACTTTTTGGCGGTTTGATGTTTTTGCTCGATCTAAGGAAGTAGAGGTTCGTGATTGAAAAAGTTAAATTAGATGAAAAGTAAAGATAAAACGAAAGGGAGAGAAAGTGCAAGAAAAAAAGAGAAAAAAAGAGACAAGATACTAAAATACGCTGGTAAAATCAGTAGAATTTGCTTCCATCTACTTGTAAATTCAATCTCCACTTTAAAGGCAATTGGATTTCTTACGCTAATTCGAAGATTTAGTGCAGAACAATAGACCGTGTTACTTGCTTGTTGAAGATATGAAAAGATTGTTTCGAAACCTTTTCCAATAAAATGAAGAAAAATCTTTCGTAATCGGCTTAAGTGCGTTATTGCGAATTACATAATTCCTCCAGACGCGGGGAAGATTGGTGACATTGTATGGAGATATAAATCAGATTCGAAATGAATTTTTGTTCGATCACAGTTTAGTTTAACTGTAGAAAATAGCATTGGGAACTAACAATTTTTTTTGTTTTTAATATTTTAAATAGGTTCTTTGGAAGATTCGACCATGTATTTTATCAGTTAACGGAGAATCACATTAGGCTATATTTAAAAAGGTGCCTACGTGTATTAATAATCTGTTGAGCAAGTTACTTGGAAAAAAATAAAGGTATCAGTAAGTACACTTGATTAAATTTTTGAAAAGAATTGTTTAGGCTACTAGTATATGTGACATTAAACAAAAACAGAACAAAGTACCCTTAGCCATAGCCCACTCTTCCAAAATGTTTGAAAATATCCTATGTAGGTGTCTGGTTTTATATATGTGCATAGTTCATTCGTTTCCACCAGAAATGGCGTCACTGAGACGCTTTTTTATTGTGAATCGTGTCTAAGAATAAAAAGTAAGAGATATAATAAAAAGATTTTGATTAGGGAAGACCGGGTATGGTTGTAACACCGGGATGGTTGTAACAGTCACAATATCTTAAGAACAGTGTTGATTTTATCACTTCTAATGGCATATATGGGTACTAAGATGTGAAAACGCACCTAAAACAAAGTTTCACATCTACAGATTTAGTATTTGTGGAATTATTATCACAAAAGCATTTTTCAACATTAAAAGTAAATTTTTTAAGAAAAACATGTTTTTTTCTAGGTGGTTTGAAAAACAGAAATCAGCGATTGTTTTACACAAAAAGTAAATATATAACCTTCCTAAATATACGTAATTCAGTCGTAACTAATTTTCAAAGTTTTGTAGAAAAAAAAAGATCTTGATTATCAAATGATCCTGTGGGAATGGTTGTAACAGATGACAATGGGGATGGTTGTAACACTATATTGACGTGTATATTTCTCAAATTTATTCATTTTAATAAAATTTTTATACCTAGTGGTTTGAAACTGGAAGAAAAAAACTGATCATGGATGTGCTTTGAAAAACGAAATGCTCGAAGCTGTGAGAAAAGTCAATAAAATGGGTTTATCAATACAACAAGCAGCTAAGACATCTGGTCTGAATTACCAAACATTAAGGCGTTACTGTAAAAAGTTTAGAGATTCAGAGGTATGATTCTCGGCAAAATAAATTATAATTTTATTGAATTTTAAATAGGTAACTATTTAATGAATTTTAACATGCATATAAATGATTTGTACATTATTAGATTAATGGTACTGAGCCAATAAAAATGTTTGTTGGTTACTGAAGAAATCAAGCTATGTTATTAGATGAAACTCAAAGTGAACTGGTGAATTATATCAAAAAAGCTTCAGACATTTATATGGGATTTTCTCCACATGATGTAAGGAAGTTTGCCTATAAATTAGCTACTGCTAATCATGAAAAAAATATACTTGAATTCTGGAAAACTCGACCAAAAGCTGGGGAAGACTGGTATTTAGATTTCATGAAGAGTCATGAGGATTTATCTCTTTGCACACCAGAAGCAACTAGTTTGGCTCATACAACAGCTTTTAATAAAACTACTGTTGATGAATTTTTTCAAAATGTAAAAAATTTTATTGAAAAATATAATTTTGCTCCCCAAGACATATGGAATGTGGATGAAACAGGAGTAACAACAGTTCAGAAACCTAATAAAATCATAGCTCAAAAAGGTTTGAAACAAGTCGGTTATATCACATCAGTGGAGAGAGGAAATTTAGTGCTTTTGCTTAATGTGTATGAAACCATATTGCGATAGTCAACCTGGAAGTCAGTGGTTTCAGTGCTTAAGTTGCAAGAAGTGGGCACAAATAAAATGTGTCAGTAGTATCTAATGATTTGAAATTTTTTAATTGTAAAAATTGCAATTTGGATGAATCCTCTTTGAATAAAACTTTCATATTTTAAATTTTTTAGTAACATCTTGTTGACTTTATATAACTAATTTTAAGACATGTTACAACCAACCCCTTTTATGTTACAACCATCCCTGATGTGTGATACATCCTACCCCATGGGATGGGATGGTTGTAACAAAAAAAATAAATTTTTCAACTTAGATTTTGAAAAAGTTTAAATTCTATGATATTTTTGAAACTCACATCATTCATAGAGTATACTATGAAGTTTCATATGCTGTTAGTTTCATTCGAAAAAAAAAAAAAAATTGGAATGAGAGAAAATGAGCTAAGAGTAAATTTTGTGACAACCTACCCCGGTCTCCCCTACCTATACATGACGTTATACATATAAATACACGATAAAGGTAAAATCTAAATAAATTACGCATTTGGCTTAACATAATTGTACTTAATACTATATATTTTTTTTGAATATGTAATTCCAATCCTCGTTCTTTTCCCCTAAATTCGCCGGAGTATGCAATTTGCATTAGTCTAGTAAAATTCCATTTTTCCCTTGTCACTCTATGCCATTTCCATCCCCCAAACATGGCTCTCCGTTCGTGCTGGCACAAGGAAGCACATCATAGAATGCCTCCACATCTGAAATGAGTTTTTCCAAAAACCTATTTTCTTTTATATTACTCTCACATTTTCTCTTCTTTTCCCCCTCTTTTTACAATCGCCAGTACAACGGAAATTACAACTGTCTTCCACACTGTTTTCCTGCTCTGTTCTTCTTTCAAGACAGTTGAATTTTTACACACTTTAATTGCAGTCATTAACTTCACGAAGTGTGGCACAGTTCTTGTGCTAACATTCAGGTGCGCTGAAATTGTGTTTTGTTATCAGTTGGTCTATTTTTTATCAATGTGCTTTTCAACTCCGGTTTCTCCAGCTTATTTTTCCACCGATGTTTGTGGCATCATGGCAGTAACATGTTTCCTTAGTTTCGGGTAGTTATGTTCGAATCACCTCAGCGGTGGTTATTTTTTTTATTTTTTGCAGCATAAGTTTCTTTTAGAATCTTGGACATGGGACTTTGGTGGGAGAAGGTTTACTTATCTTATAAAAGCCTATTTATAAAAATTCATTTTAACCTAACTTATTTCTTTCTAAAAATGTGTTCATCACACATAATGCCAAAACCCTTACTCTTGTTCTTTCATGAATTCCAAAAAGAGATGTTTTTTATTTTTTACCTGTTTTTTACATGTAAATTTTATTGCTTTTTGCAATACAATTGTTGTTTTTTAATATGAAATGTTAATTAATTCACAATGGGGAAATTTTGAGAATAACGACACAATCTTGAACTTGAAAAATATACTCGTGAGTTCCTTTCCTTAGACTTGAGGATAAGCTAGATTGCATGTTTGAAAATGAGTACCTACTTGGCCTAAGTATCCAGGATAACTCCAGATTCATTAACTTTATCTGACAATGGAAAAACTTAGATGTTCACAATAAAAATGATCTATCATCTTTGTTTTAATATGTCCTTGTCACTACTTACTTATGCTAGGAGATATTTCCACCCCAGTTCACATACCACATGAAACATATAAAAAACATTCAGAAAACTTCTGAATTAATACATATTGGGTCCTATACCCGGTTCTATTATCAATATTGAACATTAAAACCTCTACTTACTGGTTAATCATTCTTTATTTTTCCATTAAGGTTATCAGTGATTCATACCATTTGGAAATATTTTTGATATCATTCGGAATTACCTTGCACTGAGCGTAAGAAAACTAATGACAACAAATCACATCCGGAAGCCCTCATACTCACCCACACACAAGCCACATTTTCTTCTACATATCTATTTGTTGCTTTTTTTTTATCAGCCTACTGGTTTTATGTCATTGTTTCACATATTTATTTTTTTTATCAAAACAATCAAAATTTACAGACTCATTATGAAATTTGCCTGAAAGTGAGAGAGCTTCAACTTCCTGGATCTTAACTACATGAAATACAAAAAAATTAACAATGAATACAAAAATTAGTAGACCTCATTAGATTAAGTACCTAATATTAAGTGTGCTATTCACCTTCGAATATAACATTTAATTAGGTAGGTCACTTCCAAAAAATCAGTATTTTATTTCATTCTTAATAGCCTTACATAATAATCAAGTACATTTTTCGATAAATAAATATCATTTCTGACGAGAAACTTGACTGAAAATGGTCTGTAGGGCAACGATACGTCATAACTGTAAAAATTTCACGATTATAATACCACTATTTTCCCTGAAAATGAACCAAGTTCAGTTTTCTGCTGATCATGTCTTGCTCAGAGGCACTCCATCGTAAATAAAATAGCTCATGAACAAGTCGCAAGAAGGTAAATTTGTTTCTTAGTGAAGAAAGAGCATAAAAATATTTTACTCTTAAATAAGTGATAACTAAAATTATAACTGACCAAGGGGTTTCGCCTCGTGGCCGTTTCGCGCCTGGAGGTTCAGTGAATTAAAAGTAAACTATGAAATTGAAAAATGTTTATTTATTCAACAAAACAAAATATAAAAAACTAAATTATTATGTGAACTTAATTATAATTTAAAATAAAAATGAAAAAACAACTAAATTATACCAGTTTGTCTAATTTTCCAGATTTTATTCACCGAAGTACTTCTTTTTATAATGTAAAAATAATTTAAAAAACATTTCACACCATTTCACCCCTTCAAGGGATGAATTTTCAAAAATACAGGAATCAATTTTTAAGGAATGAATACAACAATATTTTAGTGCGAAAATTCCTTTGATATCTCATCTCATTGAAGAGATGTTGACAAAAATGTGAGAAACAATCAAAGCACATTTCACCCCATTTCACCCCATTAAGGGATGAATTTCAAAAAATCCAAAAATTTTTTTTTAAGGAATGAATACAAAAATATTTTATTGCAAAAATTTCTTCAATATCTCAACCCATTAAAGAGATATTGGAAATAAATGTAAAAACAAATTTCACTCCTTTTTGACTCCTTGGGTGGAATTTCAAAAAATCCTCCCTTAGTGAGCACCTACACTATGATAGTGATATACCTCTAAAATTTTAAGTCATTCGGTGCGGTTGTTTTAGCAGGGCGGTGATGAGTGAATGAGTGAGTAAGTGAGTCAGTAAGGATTCTATTTTATTAATATAAATAGATAAAAGCATTCTGGTTTTTATTATACTCATTTTCGACCAAGGTATAAGATATACATAAAAATTCAAAGAAAAAAATTAAACAAAATTACCCTCGACGTTATTTTCTGCTCACGAAATTTCTGAGCCTTTCCCTCGCTTTCAATTCCAAAAGGAAAATAATTATCATTCTCATCATTCTGCTTTAACACATCTAAGTAAAACTTTTTATCTCACTTACCGTCACACAAATTATGTACTGGTACATTAAAGATTCCAATACAGCACAATAACAGTGAATGAATCTTGCTGATCATTCGATACCGACTCTACTTCTTTGCAGATTCGTTAATTCAGAGAGCCCTTTACAATCAGCTCATTAATCACCCTCCTCTTTAGAATAATTGCCATATGCCTATCTTTGGTAATCTTTACATTAACCGTTAGTGGTGTAAATATTATGGCTCTGACACATTTTCTGTGTGTTATCAGATTTTTGATTTTTCCAAAATTCTGAGAAGCATTGCAATGACTTTTGGATAACTAACTGGATTACAATATCAGTCATAATACCAGGTTTATAGTACACAATTTTATGGTAAGTACCTACCAGTTTGTCTAAAAATTAAAAAGAAGTCACTTTTGTTGATGGTACCCATGTCTCCCCTTCAGTGATTCAAGTCTTTTCAATACGTAATTAGTGAATTTGAAAATTAGTGAAAGTAAAGCAATTTCTTTTGCTGGAGCCAAAATAATTTCTTACTTTCTAACTTTTACGTAATTAATACTCGCTTACAATTAGTATGAAAACGACTCAAAAACGAAATTTTTTTGGAGAGTTTTCAACCGAAACTTGAAAGTCAGCTAAAAGTAGCATAATAAGCTTCTTTCGACTTATTTTATACTCGTATTTTAATATTACCGCCTCAAAGGAAACTAATTATAACTTCTTCGGTCCATTTTTCTGTTTTGTAACAATTTCTACGAATATCGTGGCTCACATCCTGCTCAAGCCAAGACGTTAATTTAAATTTTCAAAATTCGTCCAGCGACAACCCATAACAGGTGATTGACGTGTCAGTCTAAAAAATAACCTTGAAAAATAGAAAAAATAAATACCTTAAAGGTGAAAAATTCCGGTTAAAAACTACTGTGGCTCAGACATTCAACTTTTTTCAAACTTTTTGTCGCACCGGAAAACAGAAATTTTTCAAAGGCCGATTCTCGTTTAACCGAAATAATGGTATTTAATACGTTAAACTTCCAATGGAGAAAGAGAGGGACAGAAAAAAAAAAAACAAGAAAGAAAAATACAAACCCTACGTGCTTCGAATTCATCGCTAAAGAAAGACGACTTATTATTTCCTGCAGTCGCAGTCGACGTGCTAAAGCTCAATTTTTACGTTAATTTTCGTTTCATTCGCTGGAATACGGAGTTATATTACGTGAAAATACAGCGAAAGAGAGGATGACAAGGAAATGAAGAAGAAGAAGAAAAAAAGAATTGATGGCGGTTGCCTTTTGTAGATTTTCCGGCTTAACGGCAGGTTGTTATCGTAAATGAGGGTAATTTACGGCGCAAACACTACAGAAATAAGTTAAAAGGTAAACAACTTCT
The DNA here is from genome assembly GCA_011428145.1 of Ericerus pela. NCBI lineage: Eukaryota > Metazoa > Arthropoda > Insecta > Hemiptera > Coccidae > Ericerus > Ericerus pela. Next base: position 1,519,265 of record WOFM01000302.1, on the reverse strand, counting down.
GGAAGTAAAATTTCGCTTTAGAAAATTTAATAGCAGCCCGTATAAATTTTTGCGGTGTCTATGATTTATATTTACGCGATTTTATGAACAACCGAATGAGACACTAAAGGAAATAATGTATTATGAGAGAAAATGAGTGTAAAATGTATTTGCAACTAAAAACTGGCTCATTATATTATGGTATCATGCGTACAATGACGGTTGACAAATTTGAGTTAATGGAATAAATTTATTAGAGTTTCTAAAAATTTTTCGAACGATGGAATCTAAGTTTTTGATTGAAAGAGAGTTTGCAATTCAAATTGAATACCTATAGTGAAGTCGTTATAGCGTTCTTATCCTTGGTTACATGTAGCCTAATGGAATTTGTTCCGAGTCAGAAAAAAGAATTGTAATTTATGATACCGTACATAGATATGTGGTAGGTGACCCCGTCTAGGTAAAAACCAACTCAAAACAAGAGCACAATTTTACCCACAACATAATTAAAATAGGGAACCGAAATTGCAAATCACCAACTACGTCCGATGGTTGCACAAAATCTTAGCCTAAAGCTACACAATTGACCAGGTTGTCATTTTATCACTGTATACTCTGGATTTAAACATTAACCAAAAGTTATGCATCCGAGGTGATGCTCAATCTACTGTACCGTGGTTTTGTCTTATTAGGCGAACATTTCCAGTGAAAAATTAGCAAGTGACTGCGAAAAAATTCATTTTATAATTTTAAAATAAAGGTAACATAAAAATGATGATAAAATAAAAGTGTTGTAGCCTATTTGAGAAGTAAATGTTGGTTGAATGGAGTAGCAAAAGAAATTTTACATCGTGTGCATTAAAATTGGCTCCTCCACGAAGACATTAATGAGAGGGAAACGGGTTCAAAATAAGAAATACTACTGAGGTAGAGAGAGATGGGAGATACAGATACTGCTAAAGTGGTATGTAAATAATGGTGTAAAGGAAGAGAAAAATATAATCGGAAGTAAATTAATTGGAGGGTGAAAAAATGTTCAACGTGAACAAACCTATATCCTGTTCACCATAAAAAGTGCATGACGTCAGAATCACCAATTGATGTGGCAGGTTGGTTGGACGAAGAGGAAAATGTATCGATAGACATTGTTATACAATGATAAGCCTCATTTTGTACAATAATAAACATCGATTTTTGAGTAAACGAGTGTGGATATGGTTTATGACATCACGCACTTATTAAATTGAACAGAGTGTAGGCTTAAAATGTTATCTAACCGAGGACAATTACGGAAAATTTATTATTTGAGGATATTTTTTTTTTATTATTTTTTTTTATTTTACTTAGTTTGGAATGCGTCCTTGGGTGCGGCAAAAAATATGGGCATTTTAATTTTGTGTTTTTGTTGTACCCATCAGGTATCTACGGTCAAACATTTGGTGGGAAACTAAAATATAGGTAGTGAGAAGTCCGAGATCTGGACCTTAAAATAAAAATTATTTTCGATAAAATAATGACATCACAATTTCAAGACAATTTTTCAAGAAATAAAAATCAAATTCGGACATTATATTATCCGAATTCGAACTCGTATTCAGATGAAGACATGAAGACAGAAATAAAATCTGATTCTCTTTCAGGCAATTATAATGTATTTTATTTCAGTAATGACTCTTCCAAATTCAGATAATTTCAGACAATAATTTGGTTCGATCCGATAGACTGGCGCCATGAGATATATGGGGATGAACACAAATTGAATGAAAGTAAAAACCCATCGACGGAAATGAATGCAGCCAACCTTGTTTTGCCTTATCTATCGCCTTTACACGCTTTACTTGCGGTTTGCAGTCATATTATATTTTATTATATTTCATTTTATCAGTCATCCACGTGCGTTTAGCCTATTGTATGTCGACATATATATTTTTGCTATCTGTAATTTTATTGGCTGCACACATGATAATTCCTCTCGCTTTTTGTATTATCGACATCGCATGTTTGAAGGTAATTAAGCAGACAATAAGTGGGGAAATTTCTTTAACAAGAAGAACTTATTTGCAAAAACAAATTCTAATTTTTAATTTACTCTGTTCTTGGCACTGATGACACCCAGTACTAGGTTCGTCTTTGCAAATGAGTCCTTCTCGTGTAGGTGGATAGTAACAGGTCCAAGTCTCAAGTCATACGTTGAAGTCCTCACGTAGGCAATTTTATAAGTGTACCATCTTTGGATGCAGAATAACTTCAACATGATCTACCTTGAAGACAGCTAGGATGGTAGTTGGAATTCCAGTTAGGTTCAGTTGAAGACAAAAGGCAAATTAGGGATGTTCTTTTGTCACGAAGGATCAGTAGTGACGACACATAAGTCATTTCTAATTTTGTCAGTTTTCATATCGTATTTCAAAACAATTTTTTGAAAACACCTGCGAGGTGAATTATCAGTCATCAATACAATCAGATGGAGTTCCTGGCATCTGTTAGGAGGGAAATTTGGTGTGTTGAAGACAAATTTAAGACAAGCTTGGTTTGAGATGACTGCCTTGCTCTGTCAATCAAAGGCCGTGTAGAGCCTTCTTTAGTGCATAGTTGATTTGATTTCATCTATGTTAGTTTATTTTTCTCACCTCACCCTCACTTTTATCCAAAAGCTCCGAGACCTAAAGTTTCATATTAGGAGTCTTTTGCACAACATAACCATCACTTATGAAGACAAACAACTAGGTGAAGACATAACAACTTTTTGATGGTTTCCCCTACTTGTTGTCTGCAATAGCTTTTTTTTTTACCTTTTTATTTTTCCGTTGTACACTTTTCTTTGTTCCGCTTTGTTGACACTATAGTTCTTTTGTAATTATAGTCTGACAAAATAATTCTGCTGTTTGTTTTTGTAGGTTTCAAACCTTTTATGAATCGAAACTTCGTTAGGCTCTACGAACAATATTGGCCGAGAAACACTGAAATGACACGTCTACTCCACTAATTACGGACAAACCGAAAGAAATCCTTACTACTTATTCGATTCGAGCGAATAAACATGCAGCCACACTCGGCACAAAATGCGAAAGTTGAAGGCAGTTGAATACCATGGAGTAGGAAAGTGTCAAAAATGAAGAACTTTTGCAAATTCGTCCCACAATTTTCGTAGATATTTTAATTCACGTCTGGCGAGTGAGAATATCGTAGTATACGTTTTTATTTGGATAAAAACGAGATGGTGAAGAGAAGAGAGGACAAAAAAATGGCAAGGAAAAATACTTTCGACGTGGTATAATATTTTCATTTTCTGTCTTATCCGAATCATGGATGCGGGGTGGCGGTTTAGCCGCAGAAAGCATTAGGTATTCGTGAAATGCCATTTTAACGTGTCATCGTTGCATTTCCGTATTTATTTCATCAACATATAGAAAAGTCACTTCCTGGTAAAGTAAAAAAAAAAAAAAAAAATGGAAAAAATTCATAGTTTTGATTTTTTTTTTCTTTGTCGACATTTGAAATACGGAAAGGTTTATTTCGTTTTTATTACACAACATTCTTGCTGCGAATGCTTTTCGAAGAAAATAAAAATCGGTGCGCATTGTCATCATCTTACCCGGCAAGCTAAAATAATTTTTCAATGCTGCAAATGCGAATACTTTAATCGTAATTATAATATATATGCAGCCAGAGATGAGAATAAATTTATGTATTCATTGTATTGTGGTGGAATAACGTGCAATGTGTTTGCAAAATTTAGAGATAATTTCGTTTTTTTTTGTTTTTTTTTTCGTGTAATTTCCATTTTAACTTTTTAAGTTTTTTAACATTAGGTTCGTCGGATCATTTTTGTTGTAGTTGTTTCTTCATTTTTATTTTCATTTATTTTTATTATTTTTATTTTTTTTTGTTCCCTACGAAAACCAAAAATTTTTAATAAAAATATTTTGAATACGCGCAGTAGATATGTACCTGGATACACACATGAACGCCAAAGTTCGTGTTGACTACTTTTACCAACAATTCGTGTTTATTTTTTCTAATGAGGTATTATTGCTAGTGTTAATATAATGTTTTTGTTTTTTTTTTTTTGTTTTTTTAAATGGAGCCGTAACGACGCTAAGTAAGTTGTGTTCAAGTTGCAAAATAATTAAGAATCCACGAGTTACATAGCAATCTGATTTTAAACTTTAAGACGTTCAGACAAGACAAGATTACAGGTTCAAACTTTTGTGAAAATTTGTTTCAAAATTTGAATATCCTAATGGTACTAGGTGGTGTGTAAGTCTGAAACTACAGCTTGAAATCTTAAATATTTTGCGTTTCACTATAGTTTGGAAAAAACAAAATCTCAAATTCTTTCGAGTTTAATAACATAATGTTGAAAATTTTCATTTTAAATTCACATTGTCCCAGGTTCATAGCTCCACAAAGATTTAACGGATTTAAAAGGTAAAACTAGCATCGTTTTCTCAGATTGATTTCTTACATACGGAATCTCTACATATAATAAAATACGACAGTAAACACTATCACTCCAGAATCATTGGACGAATTTGTATGAAATTTTATTGCCATGAAGGAAGACCGTAGCTTCCCTAGAAGCAAAGTTAACAATTCTTACCAGCTGTGAAAATAGAAAACGGACATAACATTTCTGGAACTGAACGAAAAGAAGTGCCTTCTCTTTTTTCATCGTCTGACGACTACTGTGTGGTGAGGTGGATAGGATTTTTTCTTTTTGACTCTATTACTTTTTCTTCCTCCGGTTTCATTTAGGTCTAAAAAAAATGAGTTAATGGTATATTACACGCCAAGGTTTGAAAGTGAGGGTTTACATGCGAGGACAAGTTTGCAAAGTAAGCGTAACGAGTGAGCAATTCCTGTGTCATATAAACTCACTTTCAAATCTTATTGAGGAAGATATTTTTTATAATTAATGGCTAGAAAGCAACAAAACCATAGGAACAGAACCATTTTAATAACCATTAATTTTAATAAAATTGTTAGCAATTTCAAAGCTAAAAAGAAATGAAAATTTAAGTATTTGATCACAACCATAACTCGTCTTCTTTCCTTTATTCTTAATATTTTCACTTTTTCCATTTCTTGCAAACTGATACCATGGCTTCGTTTCATTATTTCATTTCTTCGTACATCTTCACTATTATCTTCTTCACTTCTTTCTTTTATCTTGACACCTGGGCTTCTATTGTTACTTCTGCTTTCACTCATTTTGCTTCTCCTATTATCTCAAGTCATTTCATTCTTCACTTCACTCTTCACCCAGGTATTAGTTTTCTCTCTACCTCAGTTATTATTTATATTATCTTCTTTTTCTCCGTGTCATCTTCCACATCACCTCTGTGATCGATGCCTTGGCTTTTATTTTTCTTTTATTAAGATTTTGTAACACACTGTACCGTCTATTATTTTATTATTTTTCTCCCTCTTCTTTACGTTTTTGTAGACGAGCAATTTTTCTGAACTAACTCTGTTCTAACTTTGTTCACAACTCATCACTGCTGTATTAGATCTCAATAAATCTAAGCGGTTATATTTTTACGTATAATTTCATTTTTATTTTTATAATACAGCGCTCTAATTTTTGTAATAATGTGTTGAGTTTTTCTATTTGGCATGAGCCATTCAGTGGTATTAACCCCGGCTTCAAATTGATCTTTAACCAGCAAGTGTGTATACCCAGGAAAATGTTCAGCATAAGATTAAATGATTTTTAATTTCACCCAGGAATCGTTTAAATTTGGGTCCAATGAATCCCTTGCAGGCTACTCAGGTTGGGCAGTAATATTTTTTACTACTGCTGTCCAGTGTACATTATTTTTCTCATGTTCGTAGAATTTGAATAGATCGACTTAAAATACTATTGGTATTGCTGTGGAGATCGTGTTTTACTGCTTCCATTCGCATACCACAGTACCCACATAACTATTCCAATACTCCATTACATAACCAAACAATCCAAGTGGTTGACTAGAGTTGCTGAAGCACACCGGAACACCACAAAAAGAGAAGACCTGTAGAATATATTCTTATATTATAGACAATTGTATGTACGAGGACATAAGGATGAAGTGTAAATTGTTTTTCAATCCTCTCTGCTTATCAACACGACTCGCACACTGTCACAATCCTATAAAATGAATATTTTCAGTCGACTAGTATAGTCTGCCCACGTACAGAATGATATAGTAGCCGAAACATTAACCTGAACAAAAATTACATAAAAAAACAAGGCTTCTTCACGTTATGGATGCATATTATAAATCGAATAAAATATACTTGGAGTTAACCCCTCGGCCTTAACTCGCGAGTATGTTTTATTTATGTGTTCAAAGTGAAGGGATCTTGTTCGTTGACATAATTTTTATTCGAAAGTCATGTTTCAACTGCTAACGTTTCGTGGGCAGATACTAGTACTGTAGCAGACAGCCAGTTATCCACACAAATCTAATAACAATGTTTGTCGAGTAGCGTATTTGGACAACGTTGAAGGGAGGGAACAGGAGTTGAAGAAAATGGTAAAAAATTTTTTTATACATATCATCAATTTTTTTCAGTCCCCCCCCCCAGAAAAAAATTGAAGGTATGCGCCTGGAAAGGGACGCAGACGGACGTTTGAAAACGTAAATCATCAAAATACCCATAAATTCTCACAATATTATAACCTGGCAGCCAGGAAAGCATCGAAGGAGTAATGAAAAACTTGGTAGGTATGAAAAAGTTAAACGGTGGGCAGGAGAGACGCCATCAAAATACCGTTGAAACCCAATGGTCTACGCTTTTCTGACATCTTCGTTGCTGATTCTCGTTTCCGCAGCTGAATGAATGCAAAATCCAACTCACCTTTCACGTAAATAAATTTGATAAGTTCGCCACAATTCTACATTCACGTAATTACCGATTTTCGCACCCCCTAAAGGCGATAAACTTTTAACCCCGCATAAAGTTCGACACCACTAACAACAAAAACAGCAACAACAACAACAACAACAACAACGCGAAAGGAATACGAACCCAGTCCTATATTATTCTCTCAGGCGTTCACGAACGAAAGCAGATTTTAATAATCTATTTTATCGTAACGGGCTTTTCTTCGGTTATAGTCGAATAATAAATTTTCACCAAATCACGTGACCGAGCAAATGGGCCAGCAAAAGGAAGAAACGAACTAAGCAAACGCTAAAAACTAGAAAAAGAAAGAAAAAAAACGTAGAAGAAAACAGCGAAGAATAAGGCAAAAATTAAATAACAAAAAACGAAGAAGCAACGAGAAGGTGGAGGAAGTTACTATACGGTATTGTAGAATTTTTTCTTTCATCTCTTTCTTCTGTTCCATCTTGGCAAACATCCAAAATAGTTTCCAGTTTCCTCTATAAACAAAAGGCATAAATTCAAACTTTAATCGCTGTATCTCGCCACAGATTTGGAACGTTCCCTCCAGTTAAAGGCTAGAAACTTTTTCGATATCGCCAATCCGTCTCTCGCTCACTCTTCCTTTCCTCAATGCTTCATCTTCTCATTTTCTCTTTCTCACTCTCATTTCATCCCCTCCGCTAACCTTCTCTTTCTTGCGTACCCTCTTTGTCTTTCATTTCGTAGTTAACGGCGTGGAGGGTGAATATTTCCACGACGAGAATTTCTTCATCTCTCTTTCGGTTGGAATTCCTGAAGAATGGATGGTAATGGCTCGCTGATAGCAGATGAGGACGATAATTTTTCTCCCAAGAATTAAACGAATTGTGAAGAAAGACTGAATGGAATTTTATAGTCTGTTTTTTTATGTAGGTTTTCGAAGAACCTCTGCGTATTAAAATTGATTGTGACACAGTAACTAAATCCTTTCACCCCAAAAATTTCAAGAACTTTTTACCTCCCCTATAAAAATTAATATTTTAAATATTTTTTCAGAATATTCATAAGATAAATCGTCATTTGTAAAATTATACTTTAGAAGGTTCTCGAATTCGCGGATAATATGTATCAAAACTTTAAACTTCAAAATAGAAAATATTTCTATAGAATATCCGATGGATTTGAGGCTCTTTTAGGTTAAAAAATAGGTCAAGTTTAACAAAGAAATCTGTTTTCTCGATGATTCTGACTAATATCGACGGACAAAAATAGATTCGCTCAATATTTTTCATCTCTCTTCAATCATTTTAAAATTTCTGGTCTTGTCTTTTTCTAAAAAGAAAGAAAAATATTGGCGGAAAGAAGAAGAAATAAAAATTTGCTTGAAAAGCTTTTTTCTGAATATGTCCATCTTTTTTCAACCTATGGTTTTTTATTAGTGTCTCTCTCTAAAAGAAAATTGAAAAATTCAGTCCCCTAGTTAGAGTGATTGAGACCAATTAAATTTCTGAGGCCTATGATAGGTGACAAATTTTCTTTATAATCTGATGAACACAACTTCTTTTCTTAATTTTCTACTGTTGGCTGGTAGAATCACACAGCTTGAAATATGGTGTTATAAAGTATTCTATTTATAATAGTAAAAAGTTGCTAGGGCCATGGTTATGTTTGGTTTTCATTTGAAGTACTACAAAAATAAATGTGTAAAGTAGTCCAGTATTCAACTCCCGAATATTTCGGTGTTTTTTGAATAATTAAAATTTTTTTTGGATGTGCTACGCTATTAATAACATTCTTTAATTACTTTTCTTTATTTTTGAACAGGAAGAGGTTATTAAGTCGTGAATTATATATAAAAATATTAAGAATTCTTAAAAGTTTTCCAAAAGTCCCGAAAAGTTTTAATTATTTAAAGATTTTGGAATAAAAATAATTTTGTGAAAAAATGGCAATTGTGAAGCCTTTTGGTAATTTTTCATACCAAAAAAAACAAAACCCAAATATTCTAAAGTAATTGTTATTCCTGGAATTTAAACTGTGACGGATTAGAACCCACAATCCAAATTTGAGGCTTTTGAAAAAGCTAGATCAATAAATTTGATGGTGTCAAAACTTGTTGGAGAAATCTAAATTTCTGATGGCGCCTGTTATGAGGGTGTAACAATAATAAATAAAGTAATTTGATGTACTGCTGATTATTAATTTTACGTAATTTAGAAAGGTAATCGTTGATATATTAAATATTTTGGAAATTAAAATAATTGTTTGTAATCGAGAAATTTTTATTTTCGTGATGTGCTAAATTGTACAATATCATGAATTGAGTCGTGGGGTAACATTGGTGTGGGTTGACATGGGATGAGGTTAGATTGGTGAATGAGGTGGTATAAATATAATTTTAATATTGATTTTGAGAATAATGGTTGGTAGTTTTAATTGTGGAGGTTCTCATCTGAGATCCAGACACCTGGCTTATCTGGACACTTCAAAAATTAATATTTTTCTCCTTTTTAATTTTTGGTTAAAATTTGAAGCCAGCTGTAGAGGATATCGGTACTCTTGGTGGTGAATTCATTATAAACTGAAACACCCCCTTGAGATACCACATGATCTGATATCAAAACTCAGTGGTGAGGGTAGGTTTAATTTTTGCCTCATGACCCCAGGAAACTTTTAGCACTATTAGCTGAAATTGGTACGCAAGATTTATAATATATGAAAATGCACACCAACATTGGTTGATTGAATGAAAAATTCAATAATATTCAGGTAGTATTATTATTATCTGAACTTTAGGTTTAGCTACCACTGTCAGGTGGTGCCCAAAACGTTTTACCTGAGTTTTCATTTTGATGCCGTTATTATTGAAAGTTGACAGCATTGTTTGAACAGGTAATTTCAGGCATTCTGATTTTCTTCACTTTCATTTGCTATGTTTTCCGATGGAATTTATATGTTTCATAAATTCATATTCTCATTCCGAAAGAAAATATGATGAAGGAACTGTATTTTCATTCTCCTTCGCGGGAATATTAAATTTTTGTTATCTCCAATTTGATAAAATGCCCTAAAAAAGAGGGAACCCTTATGAATTTTTGTTATTATTTTGGAACATTAACCAACGTTTGAGTCTACAAAATGTCGAATTAAAATGAAATATAAAATGAAATTAAAAATGTATTAAATTGTCGTGGAGGAACTAAATATTCATATTTACGCTAGAATTTGGCGAACAAAAAAGTGGTGAAGATGGATGAGGGTAAAAAGTTGGTAGAATAAAATAAGCATTCTTACAATGCATTAACTAGCTAACCAAACGGAAAGATCGAGAAGAGTTGCTTTTTTACTTGAAAAAAAAAAAAAAAAAAAAAGAGAATAGAAAAGAAAAAAATTACAACCATATTTTTTCTCATTTTCATATAATTTCTTTGTCTTCATTATACATAGTAGACTGAATTTAGTAGTAAATCAAAGGGCAAAGAAAATTAAATCAGTTTTTTTTTTTAAGAAAAATTACACCATTTTTTTTTTTGGAAGGAAAATATTGACATGAAAACAACGTTCTGTATTCAAAGATTTTTTTTCTTGGTATTTTTTCTGAAAAACTCCGAAACCGGATATTTCTCGGCTGATTTCAGAGCTATGCAATGAATTCGAATTCAAATACCTATTCGAGTATTAATTCTTGTTTGAAAATTTCGGAAAAAACTGATGTAGATCAGCGGCAAAGTGCTGTTCACATCATAAATTGATTAAAGATGAAACGTCGACATTTTTTTAAACGAAGAATTCGTTTCGTCGGTATTTGTGAATGTTTAGTTCTCAGTATTCAATTCATCGTTTGAGGCCGAATACTTGAGTTAAAAAATGGTTGCAAATGGTAAAAGATTTCGTACTTTTTCAGAGGTATCACCAGCAAACTTGTCAAGAAAAATACAAAAAGTGACGTGCACAGAAGTGTAAAAAACCTTTAACCCAGCAAAACTTTAATGGAAAACCCAGTTTGCTAATTTTTATCTGAAATTCAAAAACACAAAAACCCTTGCGCAGCAAGCTTTGCAGAGAAAAAGTAGATTTTCTTTGTTTAAAAATCACCTCTATCACCAATATTCTTCTCATAAAGTAATATATAATTATAATATTTATATTTTTTGCAAAACATTTCCAATACCACACAAATACGATGCGTGCAATAAAATATACTGATTCAATATCATGTGTGGGGACATTACTCGTATGAGGTAATAGGGGCTCGCACCCCTTGACGACAGTTGCCGCCCAAAGGCTGGCAATAATCGTCTTTATGACGTTAAACAAATTTACACTGGTGCGTTTGTATGTTCGTACCTGTACGTACATACAGGTAAGATACATTGTACGGGCCGAGATCAATTACCTGATAACGATCTCGGTAATGTCACAACCCTGTACCAAACGCACTGCATCGTTTCTTATCACCTCAGCGGAGACAAGAAATGACGTAACGCATGACATAATTACGTACATATACGTAGCATGTGTGTCTGTGTGCATGTACCAAATCCTGTATATAAACTCTCAGAACCGGCTCAAAAATCGCCAGTGTTTGCCGAGGATTTGGCTCTCCCATACTTAATCGTATGAAGTGGCAGAACACGCAAATACTGTTGAAGACCTTCTAGTGTGAATATCTCTCACGACAAGTATTCCACATCATGTTTTCAAAATATTTTTTGAATGAGTTCTTAATATTTTTGTCGAAAATACTTATTATTTTGTGTAATGAAAAGTTATTCCAAGTTTAAACAAGCACGAGTTTAGTAAATAATTCAATGGTTCTCTTTTCTGCAGTAACAGAATTCTGGGTTATTAAAAAAAAAAAAAAATTGTATGTATGAAAAAACTCCTACATTACTAAACGAAGTTTAGTGCAGTTGTCTACGAGCTGGTCACGAAAATATTAGCTGAGACTTTAGTGTCTGCGTTCAAATCTATTTTATGAAAGTTGGTGGGGGTAGACAAAAATTATTAATCTTTTCCTGAAATCGTGTTGTTTTTAAGCTAAAACGAGTAGTTTTCTCGATGAAGCCTAAAAACTGAATTTTTCAGAACTATTATGAGAAGGGTAAAGGAGAGAAAATCACCCTGAATCGCTAATATGTTAGAAACAAATTGACTAATCAAATCGTCCTTGTATTGAAAGTACTGTTTGTACCAAATTTCGTAACGATTGAAAAAGAATTGCGACTTTTATCGAGATAATGTGAAAAATTAGCACCTCCAACACCTAAAGGAAATAAATCATAACATCAATAGGAATAAAATTTAAAAACATATTAGATATATTTTAAAACAGTACTTGTACTAATTTTTGTGACTATAACTTGAAAATTATTCCTTTTAGAGCCATTAATCTGTCAAAAATGCAACAAAATCGTCCCTACTAGACGTACCGTAAGACCTATCCGCACCAAAATCGGTAGGTATTGTCTTTCACCTGAAGTACATACGTATACCAAATTTCAGGCGTATCAATTGAAAATTTCGACAGGTACGCTGTTCAATAAAAAAGTATATAAACTTACCTACTGGACGGACTATGGGCCCGATCCGAACCAAGAACAATAGGATTCTTCCATAAATGGATCCAAATGTGTGTTTGAAATTTTGAAATCAACTGATCAAAATTACGCCTGAAAATGGACTCAATGCAAAGGGGTACTGATTAAAAAATATGAATTCTCAAAAATAATGCCAAAATGCTCAGAAGATCATGAAACGAAAAACGTACCCACTCCTACCGCGTGGTCCCGAATATTCCAGCAATTTTAATAAATAGATTTTTTACAAAAATCTAATTAAAAACAGATATACCTAAAACTTAAATCAACGCAATGCAGAAAAGATATTCGTAACGCCTTATGCCGTAAATACGAAAAAGATACTTCACGCAATGCAGTCGACTTGATTTTCTTCAGAAATTTTACGTTTTTGTTTTACATTTTTTCTCGAAACCTACAGAAACAGTAAATAAAGAACTCCTATCCAACCTACCGAAATAATAAGCACCAAACTTCTATCAGGCTTAAACATGCGTAAGAACGATAATTATGTCGTGACAATTCAAGTTCGATCCCTTTCGTAGTTTCCTCAAAATCATGGAAACGCCACTTTTTCAGGAATGTTGTTTTCAAGTTTTCCCAAAAACTACAGAACCAATAGGCAACAAACTACTCCTAGTCCTATTATAAGAACAAATTTTTGTGAAAATTTCAGCCCTATCCCTTTCGTACCATTCTTATGACCTTGAATCGAATATCTCGCCAATTTTCACTGGTTAACTCGTGTAGCCGACATACTGAAATTTAAAGTTAACTCGAGTTTTTCCTTCACTGTACACCGCATCCTTAGTCTGAGTCTTGATCTTAGTCTTGGTCTTAATCTTGGTCCTAATCCGGATCTTTGTCTTACTCTAGATCATGCATCAATAATGTTTATCGTGAAATTATCTGAATTTTCGTCTTGATCTTGGTCTTGCATGAAAACCTTTTAAAACTTCAACTTGGTCTTGGTGTTTGTCTTGATCATGCATCAATATTAGTTGACTTCAGCATAGTCTATATCCTGCATGAACACTCTACACGCTTGATCTTTACCTTGCACCTTCGAGCAGTAGTTTTAGTCATATTTTGGCAAAAAGTGCAAGACCAAGACGAAGACCAGTATTTTTCCCATCACTAGTAGTTACTTTAATTACTTTTACTCGTTAGAAAAAGTATACTTTCAAATAATGATGGGTTTGTTGTTCATTTTTGGCGATGTCATAAATATTCAATTTTGATGGTAATCTGTTTTAAAACCTCCTCTTAGTTTCCATAGCTAAATTATATTGAATAATAATGTTGTTAATTGGAAGTGATTTTAAATTAAGTTTTTGGCCTACACCTTAGTTTCTTATTGGTTTGTATTATGGAGAAAGGCAAAAATCACTTTCCAAAAACATTTTTAACATCAAATAGAACATTACTTTATTCGTGAAGACATGCGGTAGCAGGGATAAATCGAAGAATTTAAGTTGAGGGATAGCATCGAATAAAATGCCTCTCTTTCGTATTTTTTTTCTTCTTTTATTTTCATTTTTTTTTTTTCGCTGACGCCAAGAAGTTTAGCATCGTGTCTGATGACAAGCGACTTAACCGAAGCGGAAAATAAGACTTCTATTCTTGTCATATTTAGTACCACTTCTCGACATTTTGCTCGTCTGTATACAATGTTTATAAAGTGTCGCCTAAATTCGCAATATAATAAACGTCATCCTTATAAGAAAGTTATTCTCAAAATTAAACACATTTCAGTCCCCCCCTTTTTTCTTTTTTTTTTCGTTATAAGTATATAGGTACCTTTACGATGGCACCTGTATATTTTTCTTATATTTCACCCAAATCGGCTCTTGTCGAGTGCGTGAGAAGTATGAATGGTTAGTAACGAATAGGTGGAAAAAAAAAAAAAAAAACTAAAGTAATACTCTCACGATAAAGCGTATTACGATAAAATGCTGAGCAAGTGATTTATTTTTCGAAAAGCAATTTTTTTTTTTTGAAGCTTTACGCTCATCGTCGCCGACGTAGGTAGGTAGTGTTGCCGCTGCCGTTCTTGTTATTGTTGTTTTTCTACACATTTTCACCGAAATATTAATGGTGTATGAAAAATAAGAACTTGCAAAAGCATTGATTTCGAATTTTTGAAAGTACATAAATTTTTGTCGACAACAAAGTTTAAGACTCTTGTTTCGAAAGGATAAATTTTCGTAAACTTTTCGGATAGAATGGCGTATTAAAATCAGATTTATGACGTGTTTCGAAGTTACCTATGTGTGAAAATTTACTTTAACGTTAGTTCGTTATTTATTTATGTACCCCTTTTTTGTACCTATGTTTTGTTTTCTTTTTTTTTCCACTTTTTTTTTATTTATTTTTTTATTCTTTCTCTCACGCAACAGAGTTTCGGCGAAGATATATAGTTTTTTGACGAGTATGACAGTCGTGTTACTACACTGGCATAGGATTACTATAGAGTGAATGCGGATTCGAAAATTACTTAAATTGGATAAGGTCGACGAGAATGGGTAATTTTTTATAGCCAGCAAGAGGCACTATTGGGTTTCAAGCAGTTCAAAATATTGATGATAGGTACCTGCGTGAAACAAGTGTTATTCAATACTGATAAGAAATTTTGTTTGAAAATCGTTTGATAAATTTACTAAAAGAATGGACAGAATCATAAATGAAATTGCTGTGGCCTAATTTGTTGGTAAAAGAAAAGTTCAATAGTTATTTGTGACACCCGTGCGTAAAGTAGGTGGTTTTTATACGAGTGCGTGATCCTTGCAGCATGAGCCAAAGCGGAGTGACGCAATTAACACGTACAGCAATCACCTGTTTTGCACGAGTATCTAAAACCACTGTTTGCAGCACTTCCCCCCCCCAAAAAAAAAAAAAAAAATTCACATGTTTTACACTTTGTAACAACAAGAGAAGGGCATTGGAAATGAATAAAAATTAAAAAAAATCAAGAGTTGTTCATTTTTTGTTTTCTTTAATTTTCGTATTCATTCCATAAACAACGAAACAACGTTACCACCTCCACACTATTTTTCATTACCATTTTCTTCCTCCACTTCTTTTACCATCATTATCTACCCCTTCTCATACAATTCACAGTAACATTACTTTCATTTTTATTTTGGCTATAAAATGCCTAATTTTGTACCAACAGGAATATAATTCAGAGCAGACATTTATTATGATCAACTAATAATTTTTTATGACTGCCTAATTTTATAATTTTTGAAAACCTACTTTTTCCAATGGAGCTGCTGCTGCTGACTTACAGCTTTTTGTGTTTAATTTTTATTTTGATAAATAAACGTACCTACACATTTCATAACACTGCTAAATTTGTTGAGTCAGGGGAAAACAACAAATTTGGTTTTGTGTTAGTGTGCGTGTGCTCCTATTGAATTATGAATACAATCAAGTACACACGCACACTAATGAAACAATCATGGTTTTTTCATTTTGTTCATATTTTTCATTTTTTGTCGCACATGATGTCATGTTTTTACTGTGTACCTCAGGTTAAACATTTCCAATGTTGAAAAATTTTTATGGAATACGGATATTACTACATTTCTCTTCTTTCTACAAACTCCAGCTTTCTACCTTAAACAGCGGGTAAGAAATTACTGATTTAAAGAGGAGAGGTTTCTAGAAACCAAAAATGGAAAATTTTATATTAATTTAAGTTTTCTTCATTCATTATTATGCAGCTGAAATTGACTAAAAAATTACATGAAAAAGAATTTGAGAAAATTTTCTCTTCTTTCCACAAATGCTAAATGCAGCTCTCAAGCTGAAATAGTGGTCGAGGAATCACTGAGTGAATGAGGAGAGGTTTCTAAATAGCAAAAACCAACCAATTTTGTATTAATTATAATTTTTTTCATATGTTCATTTTCAAACAGCTGAAGATAATTGAAAAATTATATGCAAATTCTGTAAATTTTATCCACTTTTTAAAAACACTAATGTCAGCTCTCTAGCTTAAATGAAGACTGAGGAATTATAATGTGAAATAAGAAAGATTTGATTGACAATCAGTTTTTCATGAAATCCGGATGCGCAGAAATTTTTTAATATTTGATAGGAAATAGTGCGCATGCGCAGTCACAACAGTGAATTAATAATCTTAGCAAGTCACAAGTAACGTATTTGTGAAATTTTACTTTTCAACGTTTGAGTAAAATCTCCAATATCATATTCAGTTAATAATCATAAAAACGTCTTTTTTTGGGATGGGTTTTGCAAAATAGTTATTTATGATACAGGTGCAAAAAGTAGGTGATTTTGATAGGAAAGTGAATTTTGCAGTGCGAGCCAAAGGCAAGCGCTGAAAATCATATTAGTATCAGTCACCTACTTTGCACGTTTATCATACACTATATTTTTCAACACTTACCCATCTGTCCCCAAAAAAATAGTGATGAATTTTTTTTTGTCAGAGTCAATTAATAATTAATAATTCTATTTTTTTAAACCAAAACATTTTTTTTTTTGAATTTTTCTCAGTATACTTGTTTTTAAAATATTTTTGAAAAATACGGTATTTAATTCCAAGCGAAAAATAATACAAACAGAGAAAGTAGCCAACCCATGTGAGAAATTAATTAACCTATGCGAGAAATTAAAGTTGCAAGAGCGCAAGTGCAGAAGATAATTTTTTGACTTCATATTGAAGTTCACTACCTTTTGTTTCATCAAGGCGCGTAAAAAAACGTACTTTGGAAAGGATGTTGCAAAAAATAAAAACTGATTCAGTTGATCCAATGCTCTTCCATAATATACAACTTTTTTTCATCATCGACTGGGTCTTTCATCTAAATCAAATTTTGATTCCATCAGAAGATTAAATCGAGTGCATCAAAATAATAGCTATAATTACATTTAAATCGTTCATTTTCAACCTTCGTGAAGAACTGTTGGAACGAATATAAATTGGCTGCCAACTAAATACTGCGTTAATCTCTGCTGCCAGATATCTCTGGTTATAACCTATACTCTTTCTAACATTTCTCATATTTGTTTTGCTAACCTTACTTCAAAAATATACAGGTTACCTACATGGTGGTGCTCTTAGTTCACGTCATATGTGTTCATATTATTTACTACGAATTATTTTAATATTATCTACAATAAAGAATTGCTGTGACGAATACCGCTGACTAAATAAGCCAGTCCAACAAGAACACTAACCTATTTCAGTCGTCAATTAAGGTTGGGTTACGATGGTACTCGCTCATTTCCTAAATCCAAGCACCTAATTTCTTATTGTTAAAGTTATCCATCTTGTCGTGCTCGTTAATTATTGTATATAACGTCGTTACCTACCTCCACATGTGAACGAATACAGTAATTATAGGTACGTAATTAGGTCTGGTTACAATGTACGCCGTTCCATCTCGTATAAAGGATCGTTTAACCTTAAAACTTCGACTGGCTTATTAATCAACCACCTTCCACTGCAAGTTAGTGCAAACACGATTCGATTAACGTAAATCTATAAGTACAACTTCGAATCCGTGTAATTTACACCAACGCTATACACCACAACGAAAGCTACCTAATTATACCGCATTCCTTTCCAATTATAAATGATTTTTGAAATCGAATTTGCTTCAGTACATGCATACCTGCAGGAAAAATTGAACGATCGGATCTTTGCCGAATGGTAGTTTTGTCCCATTTAGGTTTACTACTTTTATATTTCCAACTACCTAAACTGTTAATGTGTCGTTGTCGGACAGATGACACCAACAGCCAGACCAACTTTATCCGCCAGACAGCAATATTCGACTGATTAATTTCTTGACTGCAGTTTGGGAAAGAAAGGCTTCGAAAAATGAAAAACGAATTATATTCACCATTAATATGCACAGGAATTGTGTTTCGAAAACATTCTACTTCAAACAAATTATTCGTCAAACTCACAAAACTTTAGGGAGAGTTTTCATCCATGAGTACATGCTCCAGTTACATCTTCGATGCAGCAAAACCACTGAGCTAACTACAAGATGATCTGTTCTATAGAAGTATACTGGAAGACACATTGGATGCATGATTGATTTTCATATAATCTTTTTCTAACATATTTCGATGTCTCCCTAAAGTTTCGGTTCAGTAGTATGTTTTATTCTCGCATGGGTGAAGCCAGCGAGGAAAGAAAAGCTCTAATTTCCCTCTAAATTTCCAAAAAAAAAAAAAAAAAATTGTTTTTAAAGAAAAATTCAAAACCAATTTTTTTGGAGGGATTGTTCTGAGGAATATTTATAAGTCCCCTTCTAACTAAAATCCTACTTACGACCATGGATTTTGGAGATATCGCTGAAATTCTGTTTAGATTACGTAATTAAAATGATGCACCTACGAATTACAGCAAATAGAGGAATTTCAGCAGTATGTAACTTGAAAACTAAGGGCGGGTTTTTCAATCCCCAGTTAAGAAATTTAACTGTTGATAGCGCTAAAATCGTATTCAACTCTTAACGTTATCTACCAGTTAAACTAACTTAGTTCTTAACTGAGAATTGAAAAACTGGCCCTAAACGTACGATTTTAGCCAAATTTTCGCAGAATCTTTATAACTAACATACTTCGATGTCACTGCAAGATTTTAGCTCACAAACACCATCGATTCTCACGTAATTTCTCTCGATAACATCAAATTCTCCGTATTGTTTTCAATAAAATTATAAGTATAGGTAATGATTATTTTCAAAAACAAAAATCAAGTACCTACTTATTTTGCTGTTGTTGTAAATCAAGATAAATTTAATTATCGGATGAAAAAATATTATTCAAGAAAAAAAAAATTAATTAATAATTCGGTAAATAATTTAATAATCTTTTTAAAGTACCCAATTTGACTGTCCATATTTCTTACCATTACCAAACAATGTTAAGAATTTCTGTTCCCTAATGATTTGCATTTCCCTCTATTATAATTATTAATTAATATCTATTCCTATTAATTTATATTTACGCTTCAGTAACGTTTGTAATTTACCAGAGTATAGAGATAAACATCTCTGCAGAACTGAAATTCGCAAAGAATCGAAGATACCGAATAATTTCTGGATATCGTTCTTGGAGGGATGAGGTAACATCAAATTTCCGCACAAAATGTGATAAGTTATCGCTCATTTTTAAACCTGACTATCATGACCATGATTTGATCATGGCATCTCTACATTCGTCCGTTTATAAAACAACAACGTAGATATCCATATTTAAACTACGAAGCTTTTTCTATAATCAGACAAACTACAGACCCTTTGGTGGCGCAAATGTCACAGTAGGCATTCGGTGTTTATTTGAATTTCGAAGCAGTATGTGCTTGAGATAGTCTTATAAATTAATGATAGAGGGCAGCATAAGAAAATTTTGATATTTTTGGACTTAGCCTGGTGCTTTTACGGTGACATAAGTATCACCAACCTGGAAACAGTCATGAAAATTGGGTTAGAATTTTTGAGCAAGTAAACTTTGATTTAAATTATTCTTACTTCTTTAATAACCCACTAACACTGATATCCAAGTTTTGAAGAAGGATAAAGAAAATATTGTGATATGTGACCCCAGTTGGCTAAATCCCCACCAATACAAACCCATATCTGCCAAACCCATTCCACTAAATTGTCGAGGTGGTAGATTGTCAACTACATTTGACAGCCATCAAAATCCCTTTAAGTCCAAACAGCTTGCCAGGCGATCACATTTTACCCGTTTTATACCATGTAAGATATTCGAAAAATACCAAACTGTAGCCATGCACCCGAGGTAGTGCTCAAATATAAGTTAGATCCTACATTACCGAGGTTTCTTGCCAAGGTCTGGCCATGCCAGGGAAAAAAAATCAAACCATTATAAAAAAACACATATTGTATTAATAAAATGTAAGAACATGAAATAAAATCACGAAGAAAAATAATACGTGTGTATGTAATGAATAACAAACGTTGGTAGATCGAATAGGAGAGAGAAAAATTACAATTCAGTCTTAGAATTAGCCAGTCAATCTAGAAAAGAAGAAGGGGAAAAATGTAACGAGGTACAAATATACTTATTTATTATAATAATCCACCGAGGTGGTGGCGTGAAAGGAGAGAATAAAAACATATTGTAAAATGGTGGGGGGGAGTTCGTTCATTGTGAACAAATTTAGGCTAATACAGTTAGCCTAACCTAGGTGTCACGGCGAATTTTATTAATAATTGGTAATTTATTTGATGTATTATTATTTAGTAGGTATTTTATTTCTGTAGTAAATGATGCGTCCGAGGACGCGCAAAAAAAATTCTAGGGGTATTTTTATTTTTGGGGATTTAATTGTATACGTCACGTCTGATCGTACCCGTCAATATGATGTGACTAAATATTGCTAAGATAAGAATTAAGATCATGCTGTTTTATTGTACCTATACCTACATTTTTTTTTAACGAAAGAAGATTTAGAAAAATTCTTTGAAAGATTAGGGTTAATTATATAATATTTCCAATTACTAAAACTGCAAAGGTTGCAACCCGTTCAGTCACTTCAATGCAATATAATCAGACTCGGTGGAGAAGACAAAAATGAAAGAAGAGACAACCTATTAAATTGAAAATTATTCATAATTTATTAGTTCGTCAGCACCGAGAAATTAGTCGCTCTCACAACGAGTACATTCTACAATACCTACCTCGGTAGGTACTTCTGATAATGATTGCATTTTACATTAAGGTACACCTATTTTCTTCATCAATTCATCCTCCAACACACGATTACTCGTAATTTAGCCATTAATTTTCAATCACTTTTCTTCATACAGGTAACTAGGTACCGTTTTAATGATTGGATAATGATATTAGGGTACCTTTCAGGGGGATGCGCCAAAATACTAAATGAAAGGTGTCTTCGGCTAAGACGGTGAGTGGTTTTTTTTTTTTTTTTTGTTTTTATTTGGAGTCTATATTAGCATCGAATATTCGATATAATTGGTAGAGAAGGAACGTATAAGTGACTATCCTATATCTATGGAATTTAATTAGGATATTTACGGAGAGAAACGACGCCACGTACAGAACAAGGCGACGCTAATTACAGCTAAAAGGCGTTCGTTAAATCTTATTTCGAATTTATGTCGACGTCGTAGGCAGGTATTCGTCGTCACAGCTTCTTGATTTTGCAGTAGGTACCACCGTTTTTCCACGTCTACGCAGATCATCGTAGCGTATTTTAATAGGCGAATTAATATCTTCGTAAGCGTTACCTATGTCGTGAATTGAGTTTTTAGGGTATTATTTGCAGACGCTAACAGCGAAACTGGGAATGCTTTTCACAGTTGATTCGATTATATAAACTACGATCTTATGAAAATCTGTACCCTAAATGGTCGTCTAGGTGGGTACCTATATAGAAAACTGTTAGCATCGAAGTGTTTCATCAATATTTCAAAGTTTTGGTGGAACATAAAGATGTTCACCGACTTCTCAATTTTTACAGTTCTTCGATAGGTAGGTAACGAAGCTTCGATAATATTAATGAATCTATTTTGCCTGTCACAAAAGTCGAAAGTTCTGTCAACCTTCGAGAGATAGTACTGTCTTTATTTGCATAATTCAAATGGGTCATGGGATATTTTTTTGAACTTTTCTCAAGAGTAAGTACTTACAGCTAGATTTTATTTTTGAAGAATGTTTTTTTTTTTGATATTGAAAATGCTTCTCGAGTCAAGTTGTGGAGAAGTGTCCGTCACCCGATTTTTACCAGTGTTTTATGCGTGAATTGTGTGAGAAGTGGTAGATAAAGGGGGTGAACAAAGTGGAAGGAGAAAATAGTAAGGAAAAATAAAGTGGAAGTGGTAACATTGTTTCGTTGTTTACCAAATGAATGATAAAATGAAAGAAAATGGAAAATGAACAACTCTTAATTTTCAATAGGTTTTCTTTAGAAAATCTACTAATTAAGCTTGGTGCGGTATTAGCCCCCAGATTTAAGGTTGGTTACATTTTTCGTTTCATGACCTCAGGAAAATTTTGCCACCAATAACTCAAATTCATATATACACATATGGATAGATGAATATAAGTCAATTTATTGTTCCCAAGGCACAGGTCACAATTTTTGTACAACGATCACGAAATTTAGACAATCATTTGTACGAAGCAGATGATCAGACCTATTATTTTGTTACGGATTTGCCGGATGTTACTTTAGTAGCACCATTTTTGTTTTTATTTTGACTATAAAATTCTCAGTTTTGCAACAATAGCCACGAAATTCAGAATATATACTTCTTTTAATTCATTGTAGTATGCTATTAATTTTTGCTGTAGATCAGTTAGACGGTACTTCCGGTACAACTATTTTTGTTTTTATATTGTTTATAAAATACGAAATTTGGGAACCATATGTACGAAATTTGAAATGAATATTTATTATAATTTATTGTAACACGTTACCAATTTTGGTGTGGATCGACCAGACGGTACTTCCGGTAAACCTTTTTTTTTCCTCTTTTCTTTGTAATTTCCATGAACGCTTTTTTTTACAAAAATTAACCATATGTTCAAGCTCCTTTTTTTTTTCATGATTTTATTATATTTCTTTTATTTTATTTGAAATTATATGATTATTTACCGTACTTTATCATCGCAATTATTTTTTCATTTTTTTCAAGAAATAATGGGTTTAAATTACACGTTATCTAATATTTCGTCAGCAGCTAACAAATTTCATACAATCATAACGTATCATTAACGCATATAAACTTATAGACAATTAATGTGACAATCAAAATTTATATAATTCTTTTTCTTTAAAACCTACTTTCTCTAGCGAAGTTTGCTACGCTTGCTACGCTCGAGTTTTTTTAAATTTTTATTCATTTTCAATGTCCTTCTCTCGTTGTTACAAAGTGTGATTCCTGTGAATTTTTTTCTTTTATAATGCATTGAGAAGGTAATATTTATAGCGAATACCCTATTTTGAGGCCAGAGTTTAATTATCAAGCTAGAAAGTGAAGAAAAAACATAGAATACCCAGAAATTAAAGATTTTCATTCTCGTATCCTAGAATTTGAAAAATAAATGACATATAAATGCAGGAATTTCCAAGAACTAATTGGTACTATGACGAATGATTTTCCTGAATTTCTACTGGCTTCATTTAAATATTTACACGGCAAGATAATCTCATTAATTAAACCTTTCTGTGGGTACTATTAAAACTTTAGACCGAGGTAGTAGGTATTAGGAAAAAAATTCAATTTCACCCTTTTACGAAATATATTTTTTTTGTGACGCTTGTTTCGATTTCCACGTGACTTTTATCAGGCAAATAATTATTATCCGTAACACTGGAGTTTTACAAGTTCTAAAAAGGTAAACTATGATTTCTTTATAATTATTGGTCTTAGTGTTAGACCGGTGAAAGAGCAGTCAGTTTGTGGTTGATTATGATTTGTTTGGGGCAATTTTGGAGAGTGCAAATGGGGATGGAGGAAAACAGAGAATTTTTTGCAGGCGAGAGGTCAGCATATTCATCAGGTTTTTTTTTTTTCATGGATATGAATTCGTAAATTCCCAGCTCCCTTTTGTTGGTTATTTTAAACTTTTTTTAACAATTTCAGGTTATCCATTTGATGGCCTGTGTGAATGATATGGCCAATAACTGCTGATTCATTTTTTATTTCCTTTTCACGTAAATAAAGATGTTTTTGCAGCACCCTTCCCAACAGTACATTTTTTACGCATCTTGATGAAACAAAAAATTGCGAATTTCGATACGAAGTCAAAATATTATCTTCTGCACATGCGCACTTGCAACTTTAATTTCTCGCTCATCTCGATGGATTTCTCGCATGAGTTGTCTACTTTTTCAGTTTTTATTATTTCTCGTTCAGAAATAAATATCGTATTTTTCAAAAACATTGTAAAAATGAGTGAACGATAAAAAATTCAAAAAACACTTTTTTGGTTTAAAAAAATTAAATAAAATTATTAATTATTATTTGGATCTGTTGGAACTATTTGATTATTGTACATGAACTAGTTGGCTACACTGATATATCGTCTGGATATATTCTCTATGTTATTTGTTATATCAACCACTATCGATTAGAACTCTTTGTTCGTTCGTATTACTAATACGACTTACTTTTCTGTTGTTCTCTCTGAGTACAATAAATATTCTTAGTGCGGTAAATGTGTTTTATATTTTTATTGGTAATTAATATTTTCGTCACTTCTTACGAGTACATCAAAACCCCCTTGATATCCAATATGGTGGAGGCGCCAGGTACCTGACAATAATGGAAAATGGGATAATCTCCCAAGGTGAAGATTCCGCCAGGTATTTGAAAATTATGGAGTGAAAGGAGAAAAATACGTAAGTCAGTAAATATATTAAATTAATCAGTGATCACTGTAATGGCCATAAATATATATATAATATCTGTCGACAGAACCTTTAGGCTTAACTTAACTATTTAATATATTTTAGTTGTTAGCCTAGACTTACGTACGGAGAAATAAATGGGAGAAATGGAGAGTATATATATATATAGACATAAATATTTACGTGCACGGTAATAATAATTATTGATATTATGGAGTGTTTGAAAAACCATGGTTATGAGATGCGCATCTGGTTGTTGATTGGTGAAAAACACATCACTTGGAGAATGGTGATTTCTAAAGGAGAATATAATATACATATATATATAATTAATATGGAGAGTGGAGTCGTATTTATTTGTTATTGTAGGTGGTCATTGGAGAAACGCCGTACAGTATATTGTGAGAGGTGATGAAACCGGAGATTTGGAGGTTTAATGGAGAAAATTGGAGAAATAAATAATTAATTGCGTAATATTTGGAGTATGGAGTTAAAGGAGAATTTGAGATGTGATCGAATTATTTTTATCGAAAGTTCGAGAAAACAAAAGAGCGGATGTAGGATGATGTAATACGCAGCATTCTTTGCTGCGCGTTTACATTAGAACCACCAAACACGCAAGTACGTACAAATAAAGGAGAAACGGAGAATAGCAGCTGCATGGAGAAGTCTAAAGTCGTCAGCAATATTGTCGACAATGGCTCGGACGTGGTCGGCAAGCGCCAGCCTTACCTAATTAACTAAAGGAGGTAGTGACAAAAAAAAAACAAAAAAAACAGAGAATAAAATGTTCGAACAACGGAGATATATATATATACATAGAAGGAGAAACAAAGTTGAACACATGCACAAGTAGGTATCGCAATGTGAGTACGATATACATTCTAATGTTGTGTGTGTGAGTAAAGGTTTGCCTGGTTCGGTTGTATATAGACAATCTGCAATAAATGGCAAAGCCCAGGAATGTCTTACAAACCGAGGTCATATACGAGTCAAACAAATTAAAAGGAGATAGCAATACTAAGTCTTTTGTTCTTTGCTGAATGCATTTTTTTTGGAGAATTGAGATAAGGAGAATTGGCCAATGAGGGTGAAGGATTGGAATCGAATCATTTTTGTGGGAATTGATTGGTGTTGCTAAACTACGACGCAAATTCTAACTCTGTCCAACAACAAGCTGGAGATTTGGTGATGAGCTCATTCACATTGTAACATCCTGACGATGAACATTCAGCAATCGGCGCAATTCTTAACTTTTTTATTCCTATTGTGGAATGTCATACTCATCTGTAATATTCTGTTGTATTTGGTTCGGCAATTTTTCGACACAATATTAAGAATTGTCATTTTTGGGCTAACTTTACAATTTTATAGTAGTTAGTTTTATTGGCCTATTTTAATAATCGTTCGAAATAAGTTCATGAATATATATCATCGCCATCTTAGTACACTGATCGTTCTCGTCGTGTCTGTTCCTGCACTGAACAATAGTTGGAGAAATTTTTTTTGAGGAGATTTATTTGAGGACAAGAGTTGGTAAGTCGTAATATTTTATTACCGGAGTTTTATTGATATTAGTTTGATTCGATTTCCAATCCACCCTCAACACCTTAATTGAATTCAATTGGAGACATTGTTAGAATTAATCGGAGATAAATCTAAATTTAATTGGAGAAAATTTTATTGAAATATGCGCAATCGGAGAAATATTTTTATGAAAGCTTTCTAAATTAAATAATCGGAGAAAATTTTTATAATGGCCAATAATTTTGATTGAAAATTTTTAAAGTATCGGTACATAGGGAGCCGTCGATTTTCTTAATTAATTAGAGATAAATTCTTGCTCCTGACACAAGCCCTCAATGGAGAAGGAGATGGAGAAGGAGAGGAGAAGAATAAAATTAAAGGTTCCCCCGAATATTCAGAATGCCTTTATGGTTTGGAGTTTTTAATAAAAACCTCTAAAGCCATTCGGTGATTTGTGAGCAGAGTTACATGTGAAACGGAGTCGCAACTAAGATGGTAGGATCGAGTACAATTTTTTGGAGTGATATTTTATTTCTTTTACCATCATGGCTCGTGGAGATGATCGGAGATAAATCCATCTCGGAGAAATTATACGGAGAAATGGAATGATATATATACATATGTGAAATTATCCTTTTATTTAAATCAAAGTGTTGTCTCAGTCTTACATTTCATTGTACTCGTTCCAAACGAATCTTTGTTTCGTGGGTCAATTATGTGAAAGGGTGTTGCGTTCGCACCTGGAAATATAATCGACTAGCTATTTTTGGAGGATGTACGTGTGTTCCGTATATCCTAAGAAAGTGGCATTTCTAGTTATCGGCAACAATTTTCGAAGCCTATGATTATGAAGCATGGTTGAGCACCTCCCTGCATTTTAAATTTTTGTGGTGGAGAATTATTAAAAGAGCCTATCGGATTTCGAACCAAACTATTTCTTAAATTTAAGAAATATATTAGCATCGACACACAGAGATGTAATAATATGGAGATATTATTAAATGAATATGTTATTGACAAATGGAGATGTCGTTATTTGTAGACACATATATTTTTATTATTATTATTATGTATATACGGAGATACATGTTTTGACTCGTAAACTCGAACATTTTTATTTAGTAAAATGTCAGGACGTGTTCTGAAATCCAGCAGGCGAGGTCACTCACAAAACCTTGATCAAAGCAACAGCGAGGGGAGTTCCCGATGTGAGTTGGAAGATTATGACACTGACTTTGATTTCTATGAGGAGAAAATCGAAGAGCAGTTAATTGGGCCTGAGGCATCTACCCAAGAAGTCGATCCTCAAATAGAAAGTCATCTCTTGAGTGATCCGAGCAAGAAAAAGAAGGGTGAGATATTTTCTTTTCGAGGTTGCATCCATATATTATTTTGTTGTTAATGCTTTTAAAGGAGACAAGTTGTGACGTCACACACATATTTTAATTTTGAGGGCCCTTGTTACAGTTAATACAAAAGCGGCTGTAGAGGAGATGGTGGAGTCGAAAATGCATTCGAACACATTGGGAATGTCGAAGGCCACCACAACAGGGGGAGCTCCTCGAAAGAAAGCAAATCCACCATCGAGCACAGCGCAAAAGGGATCGGAGCTACCTAAAACCAAGAAAAAGGGATAGGAGAAACCTAAATTGAAATCTGTGGAGAAATCAGCAACCTCAGTTGCCGCAACCCAACCGCCACCATCGGGTATTAAGCCGTTTAATATCCCGACATACCATATTCCTCGAATCTCGAAGGAAGCAGTTGGGAAAGCAACGTCCACGGCGTTATCGGAGAAAACCCGTGAAGATGTTAATAGACCCATGTCATTGCGGTAGGCTGACGCACGGTATCTAGCTTCTGAAGTGGCGCTTGAGTGTATTTAGGCGATGAGGAGGGAGAATGCCCTTCAAGCAAAGCGAGAGGAGTCGCAGGAGATGAAGGATCTGAAATGTCGTATTGTGCTGCTCGAAAGGTCGTTAAAGGAGGCTACGCAAAATCAGGTAATTGGAGAAAATGTTTTGGAGAATGATGATAATATTAATAACGATTTTGCAAGTAATAACGACCAAATTGTAACTAATAAAGAGAATGGAGATATTATTAATGACCCGCCTATTGAACAACCAGTCCCACAACATTTCAATAGTAATAATAATAATCAATCGGAGAGAGATTTAAAAAGGGAGTTCTTGGAGATACTTGTCAATGCTTTAAAAGGAGATGAAATTGTTACAGAGGGTTTAAATAAGAAAACTAAATCGGAGATAGTTTTAACTAGAGACAACACAAAAAGGGAGTATAAATTGACAAGAAATTTTAGGTATGATTTGTGGTTTGACTATTTGAAAACAGAATTGATTTCGAAAGATCTATTTGATGTTTTGGAGAATTCGGAGAAGGAGTTGGAGAAATTTAATGAAAAGAAGAGGGAGATGAGACGTAATCTTGTTCGAGATGTTATCATTAATCATATTGATGTTAACTATCACAAGATGATTGTCTCAGATAATGATCTGAAATCAATTCTGAGCACAATTAAGGAGTTTAAAAAGTGCGAAGTACATAAAGCATCGGAGGCTTTAAGGAGAGAATTGGCATTACTGAGATATAATCCTCAGAAGGAGAAAGCCTATCAATTCATTCAACGTTTTGATGAATTGATATGAAAGTCATCAGGAGAACGATATTTTAACGGAGAAGGAGAAAAGGAGTTATTTTTATATGGCAGTGTCAAGGTCATCTAACCTCATTGAGCCCATTAACTTTATTACGAAACGTCAAAATGACGTTGGGCTATCAATCTAGGAGTTAAAATGTTTAATGTTGCAGGCGGAAACAACACAAAATACGGAGAAAAAGCCGGAGGGAGTTGGACGCGGATTGACTATAGGCACACAGGGAAATATAGCTTTTCAAGACAGGTTGGGTGCGAGGACCAGAGTGGCACGCATCTCATCCTCGTCTGTTCAGTATCCTACTGTCAGGTGTTTTAACTGCCAGCAATATGGGCACTTTGGCTCAGACTTCATATATCGCACTGTCGAAGGTCGCATGTGTTCTATGTGTGGAGAAATCACGTCAACACACATCTCTGCTACAAGCCCTAAAAGTGGCAAGATGCAGGTGGTGGTAACAGACCATAAAACTCAGAATCGGAGAACTGAATATGGTTTTATCTATGGACGCAATCGTGGTATTTCACCCCGTGTACGAGTGGTGACTCGTGGGGTGAAAACCACAAAAGGGCCTAATCAATGACCCATTGAAGCGGATTAGTGGTGCTCCGCAGACACCAGCGCAAGGAGGCAGTGCAAACTGGAGAAGTGTTGCCCCTTGTGGCCGAGTGTTCCTCCGTTGTCATCCTGGACCATTCACCAACAACACGCAAACATCGGCAAAATTTGCAATGTCTGAAACAGATGCATGCTCCTCAAGTTCTGAGTCGATGTGGACTCAAGCATCGCCTGTACACCTTCGAATAGATACGCAGATGGATCTTGGAGCAGAGGTTGAGATCCCCAGCAAACCTCAACCTCTCGTGGTACAACCTGGTTCTGTACCAGTGGAGTCCCACAATTTTGATATGCAGTTAGACCCAGACTTGCTAAATATCCCATTACCGCCAAATCCTCTGTTGTTTGTCCATCCCACCAAAGGCCAGCAACCGGAGCAAGTGTTGCTAGCATCTGGAGAGGAGCCACCTAATTCGTAGCCAATGGAGATTCAGGCTGCTGCTACCGTCACCCCATTTTAAGGTACTGATTATATCATTTCTTTTCTGCCTGACAGTGGTGCCACACAACACCTTGTGTCGCAGTTGGCTCCTCTCTCTAATCTTCAACCTTATTTGAAGAATATACTAAGTGCCAATGTTCAATCACGACTACCATGTACGGAGTCTAGTAGTTTATTTACACGTGATTTGCTCGGCAATAAGGTTGAATTTAAAGCAGTAAGATGCTGTCCTCTACTATCGGAGAACTTGTGATGAAATGCCCTAACCTACCATTTTAGAATTTACCGGAGTGAATAAAACTATGCCTTTGGAGTTATTATAGCATTATAAACTGGGTCATGTTTTGAAGAAATATTTAAAGAAACTTGCACTCACTCATAAAGAATTAAAAGGAGTACAATTTACCGAAGCGATACGAGACTGGGAGATTTGTGCAATCTCAAACTTTACAAAATTACCTTTTACACAAGCAAGGTGGAGTGCCCAGAAGCCTTTGCAATTAATTCATTCCGATGTGATGGAACCGATATCTCCCAGCACATTTCCAGGAGATAGAAGATTTATAGTCGTATTTATCGACGATTATTCTCGCTATGCTCAAGCTTACGTATTGACACACAAATCTGGAGTAGGAGAATGTTTGGCAACTTTCTTGAGGAGTTCACAAAATTTATTAGGGAGTGATCAAAAGGTGTGCTATTTACATTCGGTTCAAGGAACGGAGTTTACTGGAGGTTATACACAGGAGGTGTTAAAAAGGAGAACATTGATCCACAACTAGCACCACCAGACACTCCACAGCATAATGGAGTTGCTGAAAGGTTCAACCGTACACTACAAATGAGAGTAATAGCCCTAATGTATGATTCAGGCTTGCCCCGGAGTATGTGGGACTTAGCCGTTAAAGCTGCGGTATTTGTTTATAACTGTACACCGCATAAGTTGATTAATTATGGAGTCCCGTTAATTAAATTTTCACCAAATGCCAAATATACATTTAACCAATTACGGAGATTTGGATGTATAGCATACATAAAAGTGAAAAGAAAACCATAGACAAAATTTTTGGGAAGAGGTATTCGAACCATTATGGTTGGGTACACTCAATCAGGCTACTTACTATTTTGTCCTGAAACCAAAGCCTATTTGGAGTTGAGAAATGTTCGTTTCAATGAAAAAGTGGTATATAAAGATAGATACAAGCCACTGGAGAATATTGAATCGAAAAATGATAACTGGTTTAAGTGCGAAAAATCAGAGTTGGAGCAGGAAAAGGAGAAAGTAAATCCTGCATTTAAAGGGACAAAATGGAGGAAGTTCCAATGACTACTAATGGAGAAGAAACAAAAAGTAGAAGCATTCAATATTGAAGAAGAATGCTTGGAGAACAAAAATCTGGAGAATTTGACAGATGAGTTCGTCTACTTAATGTTGGCAACAATATATAATGATCCTAAAACGTATACAGAGGCGTTGAGATCACCCAATAGCAGAGAATGGGAGAAAGCTATTGGGGAAGAAATAAAATTGTTGCAAGAACACAAGGTCTGGAGTATAGTAGATAGACCGAGTATTGATGAGAAAGGGAGAAAACCAAATATAGTAGACTCGAGGTGGCTATTTAAAATAAAGCCTGAATCAAACGGAGGAGTCAGATACAAAGCACGACTAGTTAGCAGAGGCTTTAAAGACAAATCAGATTACGATTTGACTGAAGTATATGCACCAGTCACACCATTGGCTGTCGTACGAAATCTGCTAGCAATAGTTAACAAATACTACTTGGAGATAAGCCAACTGGATGTTAAAACTGCATTTTTATATGGAGAATTGCCAGAGCCAATTTACATGGAGATTCCCAAAGGAGTAGGGATAAATATCGCGGAGAGAAATCGTAAAATTTGTAGGTTGAACAAGGCTATGTATGATTTACAAACTGCGCCTAAATGCTGGAACAGAAGGTACACAACAGCATTGAATAATTTAGGCATGAAAAGTGACGTAAAAGATCCGTGCTAATTTATCTGGAGAGAAGGAGAAAAATTCATTGTACTATTGTCATACGTAGATGACATATTACTAGTAGGTAATTGTTTAGAATCGATCAACTGGTTAAAAGATAACCTACGGAGAATATTTGAGTTCTCAGATATGGGAACACCCCAAGAATACCTTGGAATACAAATAGAAAGAGATCAGAGCTCTAAAATAATGGTGCTGAAACAAACACGGTTCATCAACAAATTGTTGAAGAGATTTAATATGGAGAATTGTAACCCGTGTAAAACACCAGTGATTACTCGACAGGTGAAACGGAGAAATGAGTTTAATTACAAACAAGTTACAGAGGAGATGGAGATGGGAGAAAAATACCCCTTCAGAGAAGCAGTAGGGTGCTTACTATATCTTGTAGGAGGAACAAGACCTGATATAGCACTAGGAGTAAACTTAATGAGTAGGTGTCAGTCGAACCCGACATCTGAAAATATTCAGGAGATTAAACGAATATTTAGATACCTAAAGTAAATGAAGAACTTAGGTTTAACATATCGGGGAGAAGGAGAAAACCTTGAAGGTTACTCAGATGCGAGTTGGGGAGATTGCCCTATCACAGGAGCGTCTACTGCAGGGTACATGATTAAACTCTTTGCAGATACTATAGCATGGAGATGCTATAAACAACGTTGTGTCACTACATCCACTTGTGCTGCTGAATTTGTAGCAATGAGCGAATTAGCAAAGGAGTTAATAACTCAAGCGGAGATATCGGAGAAAATATTAGGTAGAACGGTGTTACCTGCCAATATATATTGTGATAGCAGATCTGCTATTGAGGGAGCTCAGAAGGTAGGAGCACCAGGGCTTAAATACTTACACACACGATACCACTATGTAAGACAATGTCAACAGGAGGGATTGGTAAACTTGGTTAAAATAACCTCTGTGGAGCAAGAGGTTGATATCTTTACAAAACCCTTACCAATAACTGCGTACGAAAAATTAACTGAACAAATTCTAAATACAGAGGACAGCACATTATAAAATAACTTATCGGAGAATATAAATGTTACGTGGAGTTTAGTAACAATCATGTTTAATTATTTACAGATACACCTACGTGATACGTCGCTTAAGTTGATTCCTTCAACTGTTCCTCATCTAGTCATAAATGACTGTTATATATTATTTGTTTGTTTTTTTTTTGATTTTTTTTGTATATATTTTGTTCCTTGTTCCTATCTGTATTTCTTTTTGAAATACATACTCAATATGTTTGTATTAATACTGTTCTTATTTCACAGAGTTGTTATACACTGAAAAACCTTTATCTTCAGATATCTTATGGTGGCCTAAGGTGTCTTAAGATGGTTTACTTACTTTTGGAGATAATAATTTATAAAATAATTTTTGGGAAAAATCGAAGTTTTACCCACAATGGGGTTTCTTCGAATCGGAGACATGGAGATTGATATACGGAGATACGGAGACAAGGTTTTTATTATCACTATGATAAGTTTTCCTCAATTTTGGAGATTTGGATATCGGAGTATCTGTTCGAGAGGTTTTTGTTTTACTATTTAATAGTTTTTCCTCTCAAGCCAAATTGGAGAGTAAAGTGGAGTAAACTTTATAATTTTGGCAACCTGGAGTTTTCCCAGATATCTGCTTTTCTCCGCACACATTAACAAATTTACTTAATTGCAATAACATTGCACTAATCAATCTCTGATTTCTAGCTTATAATAGCTTGGCACCATTCTGGAGATCAGCCAATCGAGTTACATGTCCAAGGAGGGAGTGTTGGAACTATTTGATTATTGTACATGAACTAGTTGGGTACACTGATATATTGTCTGGATATATTCTCTATGTTATTAGTTATATGGACCACTATCAATTAGAACTCTTTGTTCGTTCGTATTACTAATACGACTTACTTTTCTATTGTTCTCTCTGAGTACAATAAATATTCTTAGTGCGGTAAATGTGTTTCATATTTTTATTGGTAATTAATATTTTTGTCACTTCTTACGAGTACATCAAAATGTCCAATAGGATCTGATGAAAAAAAATCATCATTTTTTTGGGTGATGGTGAGAGGTTAGTTCAAAGAATAGTGTGTTACACACATGCAAAGTAGGTGATTGATTCTCATGTGATTTACAGCGCGAGCCAAAGGCGAGTGCTGTAAAATTCACACTTGTATCAACATTATCTACTATTTTGCTCTTTTATCACAAATAACTATTCTTGTATCTGTTTCGGACAATTTATTTTTATTTCTCCTCTGTATCACTACTGTTGGTAAAAGATTTTACAGATTCCAGAGCAATTTTCAGCGGATTCTTTGTGCTTATTTTTGCCAAGTAGACTACCTATGTTTCTAAGTTTTCCTCGATTTTTGTGAATCAGGATTAGATGTGTTTGTGGCCAATTTTTCTCAGTTTTGTGGGTCCGTAACCAGGGAGATGTTTACAACGTACCTACAAAGTTTATCAACATTTATGAAAATTTATATGCCTTCACAAGAATTTTATAAATAATTTTATAAACTGTGATAAATTTGCAATTTGGCATATTTGTGAAAACTTTTTGTAACAACAGACTTTAGAATATATTATCAATCTTTTTGTTTGAAAATGATGATACTTGTTTCTGGGGACATTACTCGTAGGAGGTGAAGAGGTTCAGACCTCTTACAACAGTTGCTGCTAAAAGACTGGCAAATATTTGTCTTATGATGTTAAACAAATGCACAAATATGTTTGATCGTAAGTACTTGTACATATGTGCAAGTAATGTACGAGTACCAAACTGTGACTAATGTAACAAAGGCGATGATGTTACGATTCAGTACATAAACTTGTCCACCATTTCTTATCTATACAAGAAATGAAGTACTACTCCTTTCACACAAACATATGTAATTACTACATATGTGTGTCTACGCGAGTGAATAAGCTCATATATAAACTGTCCTGACTAGCTCTAAAATTGCCAGTGTTTGCTCAGCTTTTGGCTTACCCATATGTTTACATATGAAGTGACAGAACACGCAGTATACCTGTTGATTATCTTCTGGTGAGAATATCTTTTTCACGACAAGGTATTCCACATTATTTATCTCATTTTATACAAAAATCGAGTGATAACAGGATTTTAACGAGGTTTGTAGATATCTATAAGCTCTATCGATAGGTTGTAAACACCTCCCAGGTTTTAAGATCAAGACGAGCTCACTTTGATATAAATAAAAACGAAACCCGCACTGCATGTCGTCATCCGTTAAGCGGTATGAGTAAGTAAAATTGTAGAAAGTGTAGAGCAGTCTTTGAATTTTAATTATTAGCTCTTTTCATTGCTACCACAGTTTTTCCTTCGATATATCAAATTAAAGAGGAGAATTCAAAGAATAAATAATAAGACCAAGAACAAAAAACTTAAGCCATCAGAAGCTGAAAAATCGAGGAGAAAGAAGAAATTGTCAAAAATACCTGTCTATCACAACTACTACTTATTTTCACGAATAGCCTGTTTTTGAGCCATATTATTAATTGTCTTTAGTGTTGAGATAACAATTTGATAAAAAATTTATTCTTCAGTTTTCTTAACTTCAGAGGGCTCAGTTTTATTGTTCTTGGTCTCATTTTATTTCTTGAAATCTCCGCGACTTTAATTTGATGTATCCAATAAGAATTTATCATGATTTTCATTGAAGTAAATTATAACGAAAAATTCGAAGACTTCCCTAAAAATACCTGCGATACTTTAATCTTAACCAGCTAAATATTTGAGTCATCTATGATGTAAGCAAGAGTAGTCTTTGTGATTGAGAACACCTCTCGATCTTTACATTTGCGGTCCATGACGGATGAAATGTCATTTTGGCACTTCTTACGTTTTATTTATTTTTTATTTGAAGACGGTGGCTTGAAACCATTCCTTCTTTTTTTTTCTTGTTTGTTTGTTTAGCAGTTTCTTAGCAGTGTCTTGACTGTTATTAACCATAGATGATGGAAATTTTGGTTATTACTTTTTTGCATTTCCTTATTCATCGCTGGTAAGATGATCTGTTCTCA
This sequence comes from Ericerus pela, assembly GCA_011428145.1. Classification (NCBI taxonomy): domain Eukaryota; kingdom Metazoa; phylum Arthropoda; class Insecta; order Hemiptera; family Coccidae; genus Ericerus; species Ericerus pela. The sequence continues at coordinate 1,483,112 of WOFM01000302.1, read as the reverse complement.
TTTCCTTTGGGTAGGTAGGTACTTCTGGTACCTTATGAAGACAATGTGACGAAGACACTTTTTATGACTGTAGAATTGAACGTTATTTGTTATTGCGTGCTCGATTCTAAAGCCATTTCACAGCTCTCTTTTGTAATTTTTTTTCGTACAAAACTCGACCAAATGTGTCGATTTATAAATTTCAATATTATATCTTCTCATTTTTTAGTTTTAGATTCAACCTTGATTATGTTTATTGAATTTGATTTTTTTTCTTGAGTATTACTGAACTAATAATAATACTTTAAGTCTAATTTCAATGAAACATCGAATTTTAGGATTCCAGGCTGATGAAATTTATTCATCTTCGGCCCACACTGAAGACGTGTGTTTACTCAATGTTCAGTATCGTCAGACTGATTGGTTTTAAACCTTAAAAGTTACTGAATTTTTGTCATTCGAGGTTACTTTTTGGCTAAAAAGTGAAAGTTCATGGCCGTCAAAGATTACATCGATTGATATTCAATTTTTTAACACTGCAAAGAGAATAGGTGCGGTAATACCTAGCCATTAATTGCAGACTGTTTGATGTACCTACTAATTTTATTTGAACTACTTGTTTAATTCAAAATTATGAAGACAACAAAGGGTTTCCTTAAAGAGAGAGGAAAATCTTGTTTTATCACAACAACCATAATGTACCAGTACGTTCAAAATTTAATTTGTTTTTGGAACTTTCACAATTTAATTTTTTGCATCGTCTGTTTTCGGAATAAAAAATTACTTAAAAACTGAAAAAACCAGTAAGGTTGCCAAAAAAAAAAACTGGTATTTCGTTCCAAAACTATTTTTTATTTTGTCAACCATTCTCTGTAGCATAACGAAACCGTATACTACAATAATAAATTATTTAATCAACGCAAGAATACATAAATTAGAAGAAATCCGAAATGCCACGATTATCTCTTTAATTTATTCGCCCCTCATTCATATACTTTAGAAGAATGGGAAAGGTAGTGGCGGACAAAAGAAGAGGATAAGAGAGAAAAGTGTGGATGCAAATGTCGTGCACTTGGCGGTGGAGTATTAGATTTTACATATTCATGAGCTACCCAGTTCTCCTGGCAGCAGAGTAGCACTTACTTAAAATTTTCTCGCTAAGCGGTTTAATGAAAATTTTGCCTCTGATAAAACAATTACCTGCGTGTACCTCTTCAATTCGTTTTTTCCTATTCCTCTCCTTTTTTTTTCTTTCTTTATTTTGACTATCCGCACTTTTTCAATGTTTCGTACCACTTAGTCCATTTCTAATGCGTTTTATTTTTCACAGGCGCCTGCTTGAGTGACGTGGAGAAGGGAGTTGCGAAAAAATTTTAATGTGCTGAAGTGAATAAACCCTGGCTAGTATTTTCGTAATTTCAGAAATGTTTTCGGTGAATTTGGATGTAAAGTAAAAGTAAGTATTTCTTTTTTTTTGTTTGTGATTTTTGTGCAGTCTTGAAAATGTCATATGGTTAGTAGCAATACTTACTCACAATTTTCGATTGTAAGTAATAGTAATTATATGACACACCGAAATTCAAAATTGATCATTCACATTTGAGGGAAAGTTTGAAAATCGAGTGCAGCAAGTGAGCAGTTCCTAAGTCGAGTAAACTCACTTTTAATTCTTGTTGTGGAAGATATTTTTTAAATGTAATTATTCATAAAAAACGACGAAATGTCAAACTCTATGTCTGTTATAAGAGGGGGTTCAAGTGCTACAAATGTACATGTTCAGTTAAAGTACTTTATTTAGTTAGAATCAAGTTAGAATATTGAAAATATTCACTTGCCAGTATCTGTCACTGCGGCCCTGCGTTAACCTGTTGACTTGTCATGTAAGATATAGCAGGTGATAGTCCTTAATGAGCTAAATTTCTTCATATTTTTTTGTTTTTGTTTCAAAATATTATTTCAATTAATAATTTCCGTATGATCAGAAGTTAGGTGTGTTGCGAGAGTAATTCAATACTTTTAAATTACCTCAACAAATAAGATAATTTCTGAATATTATCTTTTATTAATATTTCACTTCAATTATTACAAACACTTTAGAATTATACTTATTACTATTTCTTAATACTAGTGAAACCTAACATCCATAGCAACTAGCATGGACCCTAACGTCTCTACTCGACTGTAGGTTTAGGAATGACCATGTCTTCGAAATGAAGATATGACATTACTTTTGTTTTCTTTGTTTCAATCAAAAGATGGCCGACCAAAAAGGTGGCGTGATACGGAACATCCGCCAAATATGATGACTCTTCATTGTCAGCATATCTGGTGGTGTCCGTTTGTGAGAAGCTAGGTGAAATATAGACAGCTATTATTCCGAGAATTAGGAATAATAGTTGTCTATAATTTGTTCGACACGTTTTTGTAGACGAACTGAATCGTCTGCAAAAACGGGACGGAACAAAGTGGTTTCTTTTTTTTGTTGCTAATATAGAAAAATAAAAAAAGAGGGGAGTGTAGAATACCTTGTTGTGAAAGAATATTCACACAAGAAGGTAATCAACAGATTATTTATGTGTTCTGCCACTTTATATGTAAACATACAGGTAAGCTAAAACCTGAGCAAACAATGGCGATTTTAAAGCCAGTTCGGATGATTTATATAGGGGCTTATTTACACGCACACATATACATATATGTAGTAAATATATACGTCTGTGTATAAGGGTGGTTTGTCATTTCTTGTAGAGATAAGAAATGGCAGACTGGTTTGTGTACCAAATTGTGACATCAATGTGATTGTTTGATTAGTCACTGTTTGGTGCTTGTATATTACTTGCATGTATACACAAGTAATTACAATTGAATGTAATTTGTGCATTTAGTTTAAGGTCAGAAAGACAAATATTAGCCAATCTTGCAGTGGCAACTGTCATTGGGGGTCCGAGCCCCTTTACCTTACATAGGTAATGTCCCCATAGGGAGTATAATTAAAATTAAAATAAAAACATTGAGTTCATGATTTTACCCACACACTTGTACTGGTGTGAATCTCAATATTCTGATAGAATATTGTGGCGACTACTGCCACACTACTACGGCTGATTGCCATTCTCCCTCGATCACCGTCACCCGGCATCGTGGCCGAGTGTATACGGTGTTGGCTTTTGGTGGCGTTGAGCGAGGGAGGTTTTAGGTGTTCGGCCAGTACGGGTTTGAATTCCCGTACCGTCTGAACACCTAAAGTGGTGACCCCGACGTGATCTGGGGGATGTTAATGCACACCATCTCTCAGACACGTACAAAACCAATAGCCATGGTGGTACGTCACACCACCGATACCGGTATGTGACGGCGCTGTAGGGTGTGCGCCACAGTGCAGTGATGAGGTGGGGCATCACCACGCGCCGGCGTACATCCCTACCCGCAAGGCGCCTCCGTACTGGTTGTCGTATCACGCTCCGCTATCCTGGGGGGGAGTGGTGTGGCGACTACTGCCACACTACTACGGCTGATTGCCATTCTCCCTCAATCACCGTCACCCAGCATCGTGGCCGAGTGTATACGGTGTTGGCTTTTGGTGGCGGTGAGCGAGGGAGGTTTTAAGTGTTCGGCCGGTACGGGTTTGAATTCCCGTACCGCCTGAACACCTAAAAATATAATTCATCTTTCATTCAGAAAGTGTAACCTCCATGTAAGGTGAATGTGCTTTGATGTATAATACTGTGCCTTGGAATTAAAACAACAAAAATGTCACTTTTGGCAGTTTTAAGTTAGTAGCATCATAGAGTTTCTAAATGTGTCTTCTTTATGATGTAATAACAATTAATGTCTCTACCCTCCCAAAATCACCTAGTTAGCACCATCAACTATACAAATATCAAAAATGAATAGAATATTTCAGTGCTAAAAGAACCAATGATTTACGTTGGTTACAAATTTTAGTATCAATATCTTATATGAATGGAATAATATAAAGAATAAAACAACCAATGTGTACATGGTACATTGGTCGTTTTAGTTTCTGAAATGAGGAAAATAGCGTTAATAATCATACTTTTTACTCAAGACCATGATTTTTTTCACACTCACTGCCTTTAGTAACAACAAAAAACATTATTTTATACAAAATTCACGTTTTAATCATAGTTAAATCTTAAATTTAATTTTTTATTCAATCTTCATTTCATTCATAAACAACCAATGTTACATTTTTACAAATTTAAGGACCTAGTAAGAACAACTAATGTCATTAATTCTAGCTTTTATTATTAAAAACTACAAAAAAAAACAAAAAGTAATGAAATACATAGTTATGGATATGACAATCAAATACCAAAATTTCAGCTTAGTCTATATGTTATATAGACCAAAGTTATGAAGCAATGAAGTTGGAAGCAAATATATAATTGATTTTTTCTCAAAACTTGAATTGATGACATTAGTTGTTCTAATTCTGAGGCGCAGTTTTTTATTTTATTATTTATTTACAGCGAGTGTGCCTCCATATAAAAAGATGCGTCACATTTCTACACAGAGGTAAGTTCACTTTTTATGGAGGTTACACTTACAGCTGATTCATCAATGATAAGTGCTATATTTCTTTTGAAAATATGAACCTAAAAATTCCTTTTTTGATTATATATGTGTTATAGAAAGCTGGTTTTCGACGCATTTATAATAGCCTATATTATTCAATTTCAATCTTATTCTATCACTTCATTTAATCCTTTTTCTTTTTTTTCTTTTTTAGTGACTGGTATGTTTCTCACCGTTTTGATGTTGAACAATACATATTTCTGTTGTTATAAGAATCTCCACCTACAACCAGATCCACAAAATAAATAATTTTCCGCTGGTTTGACAACCTAATGATTTCTATGTACCAGTAGCCAGCCGGTTGAATGCTTATGTCACATATATAAGAGTGGGCAACTAAACACAGACAGAAGCGGTGATATATCCACTGAAACACATGCAGTATCAGTTTTTATTATGTAAATAGAATATAGCTGCGGGAGAGTTGCAGCCAAAAATGTGTCTTTTGATAAGGATACAGGTGATTTCTTGACACCAAAAAATATAAAATTTGTCACTGGAAACTTTAATTTTAGAATTATACATTTTGACGGCATTAAAATAAAGTCACATAAAAAATATTCAAAATTTGAATAAAATCATATGAATTAAAAATATTTCTGGTTATGCGTTATCAAAAAGAAATGTTATTCTACATCTTGTAGCATAAAACAGTGTCGTTCATTGCTCTATAATTATCACATATTAAAACATATTTTTGGATTAAAAAAAAAAACGCTCCACATGCACTGGGACAAGTGAAACATGAGTATATGCACTTAATATTAGCATATTGAGAAACATTTTTACAAATTAGATCATAAAATAGAATATTAGATTTTTGTTAAATTAAAAAGCCTTGAATTTTTGAAAAAATAGTCCCTTTTCTTCTTTAAAATGAACAATTTTCAAACTGGAATGTTGTAAATGCTACAACAGCTGATGGTATGGTGTAGTGCGCAGAGTATAGTGTACGTATTGGATAAAATCAAAAAGGGATTATATAATTATTGTATGATTTTAATAAAAAAAAAATACTGTTGTTAACTAAAATTTAGAAATTTAAAATTTTTTGGAATTTGTTCCATTTTTAGCAATTTTTAGCAAAATAAAATATCATTCTAAGGCTCCCTAAAACTTAAATCATACATCATTTTTAGCACCACTTGACTAGCTGTTCGCAAAATAAATTTTTAATTGTCGAGGAATCCTTTCTCTAGTTATTATTGTTGATTAATTTAACAGTCCCGATACAAACCATTTTCATTCAGTTCAACCTCATTCCTGTTTTCTCTTTCCTCAGCTTTTGAGTTTTAGCATGATTTAAGAAATTTAACTCCTACTTCAATCCTGTTTCGTGGTCCTTTTTTTTTTTTTTTTTTTTTTTTACTTAAACAATAATTGAACCCATTATTAAGTACTTTAATATCTTATAGAACTGAAAATTGCGGAATAAGAAAAGACAGGAGAGTGAAGTTACTTACTTCCAGTTATTTTAATTTCTAATTAATCCTACAATTATAACTCTTGTAGAGTAACCAGATTTGAAATATCTTGAACAAATTTCGGCCAAACAACATCAGAATAATAATAAGACAAACGTTTTATTTTTACCAGAAGAAACATGGGTACGAATTCCTGCAATCAATAAATTCCTTACTTTTTTTTTTTCTAGGTATTGAAAACTTGTTATGAATTTGACCTTTGATCAATACTGCCAACAAGTTTTAGAGACTTGGTTTCTATGAGTACTAGCTCTGAAATACTCTGGGGAGTAAGAGTAAAATTTGAAAAATAATTAGCAGGGTTGTTCTTGATAAGGAGTGAAATCCATTAAAGAATTTTATTCTTAATCTTTGAGTTAATTTACTCTTAGAATTAGGGGTGAGAGATAGCGAGTGAAAATGCTAAAATTTTTCTGTTTAAAAGGTTTATTATAAAACTATCGAAATTTTGAACATCTAATGGGTCTTAAAATAAATTAAAAATAGTGTAAAAATTATTTACTTGTATTCGATTTCTTCTACATTCAACAAGGTCAAATGAAAACTGAACTCACCTGAAAAAAAAATTATTTTTAAATTATTACAAAATTCAAACATTACTATTGTAGATAAAGTAAGCGATGAAATACTATTATAAAATAAAATTTTAAACGTATATAGGTCACTACTGAAAATATCTGTTTTATTTTGTAATTATTTTACTCACTGACTGGTTGTTTTTATGAGAAAATTTGTGAAATTACTTAATTGTGAAACAACTTTGTAATTAGCTTTAGGTCCATCAAATATTCCTGTATATTCATATCTTTTGTTTGTTCGCTTTCTTCAATCTTATTACCCTCGTGAGGTCTAATCCTATTTCCTAAAGTGTAAAATTTTATGAGTTTCTCAGTAAGAAAAGATATTCTCTATCGAAAAGTTTTAGGAAGGGTACATTGATTTTCTTATCCTATTGCAAACAATGAAATGATTCATATTTGCCGGAAAATCTAATCTTATATCGCATCATATGAGTCAAAAAACTTAAATGTAATTTCTTCAAATTATCTGGAAATATATATGGTTTAAATTTTCAAAGATGTATATATTCATAAATAAGTAAAATATAATTTTTATTTGACTACTTGTGTAACCTGTAAGAAGGGTACGAAATTCTCCACTTCGTTTTCAAGTAGAGACTATAGTTTTACGTGACCATATTCTGAGTACTTGACAAACAACAGTCATTTGTCAATAATTTGACACCAATCGCAGGAATATTTGCGTCCATTCAACTCGTGCAGACCTTTACTATAGGCCTTTTTCTTGCATCAAGAAAAACACATCAAAAAATTGTTTTTCAGACTCAAGACATAGCATGGGCCGCATTAATATACCATCCCAGCTGTATCTATTTTATTGTAAAAATCAAACTTTAATTTAGCCCTGTCCAGGGAGAAAAATTGAAAATAACCCGTATTATGATCTTCGAAATTCTAAATTTTTTTTTTTTACCACGAATGATGCAGTCGAAGATACCCTCACGAAATAAATATCTCGAAGAAAGACAAACACAAAATAGCACAAAAAAATAAGGAAAGTAAGGATACAAAACTTTGCCCTAAGCACTGGTACTTCGACGCTGAAGTGTCTATTTTTAAATTCAATTCGAGTTATTCGATTTGTTGCGAAGGAGATCTCAGCGTTTTTACAACCGTCGTCGTCGTCGTCGTCGCACAGAGAGAGTCTCGAGCTAATTTTCTAATGGACACGCTTCATCGATCGGAAAAAAAATACAAAGTCAACCGTTTATATTACGAATGAAAATTGCTACTGCAGAAAAATTCAGTCGCTAACGAATCGAATTTCGTAGCAACACAAAAGTTCGCCAGCGATAAATTTGAATCGAAAACGTGATCTACATAGTCAACCATACATATACTAAACTCCACTATGTGGTGATTCGATGTTAGTCTCAAACATTTTCTTGACTCTTTCCAGCATCGTTCATTGGACAATAATAATTATGAAAAAGTTTGTAAATTTATACCTAAAATTAGAAATAAAGTATAATCACGATCTTTTTTAACAGATTTTATTGATGTTGTGTGAAAATGTAGCTGTACTGAAACCAGCTAATTCTTTTAAGCAACTGAAGTAATGAACCACGTATCGACAGTCGGAGATTTTAATAGACGATGTACCAAGTCACCGTTGATGAAATAAAGAAAAGATGGGTATACTTACTTACGTGAAAATCTGATTCCCTATGAGGTGTAAACATATTACATCCAAAAAGTTTATTTTCATCTTGTGGATGAGTCATATTAACTGAACAGGATTATTCATGTTATCACGCACCATAGGATATTAACTCTGTAGTACGTGATAAAACCAATAAATAATTTAGTTGTCATAATTATAATTCGTCATTGATACTGAGCCAAAATTCAAAAGTAAAATACACAAATAAATAACAAAATACGCGAGTATAAGGAATCAAGATGATGTAATTGATAGGTAATTAAAACGAATTTTTTCAACTAAATAGTTCAAAATAACTGCCAGTAGCTGTGACTAAACACACTCGACGTAGGCAATCAGTGAAGTCAGGTTGAACTTGCTCTAATTGACCATAGTTAATTTTGGCCACCGATCTCTATTCGTTGATATTTCTTTGTGGAGTCACGTGACATTGTTATTTACAAATATGAACCATATTCCATTGTAGAGGGACATGAAAATGCGGTAAATGATTACTGGAATAAAATTACCTGTAATCAATTTGAGCATGTTCGAGCTGAGTTTATTGATTGCCGGTGATATTGCGTTGTGGCTGAAGTATATGGCCCTTATTTCTAACAATTTTCTTTTTCCTTTTCTTTTCTTTCTTTATTTCTGCCTGTGCTAAAATTGGAAATGAAGTTACCTATTGTTGTCTGGTAAACCCAAGTCTCAGCCACCATCTTTTCTATTCGGAAATCTTAATTTTTATGTCAAATATTCAACATGGCTTCAGTTTTTTATTCGTGAACATTTCTCTTCTTCACTTTTCTAAAATGAATTTAATAATTTCGTATGATTCTAATTCCTGAAATTGGTCTTTGGAAATGTGATCAGACTTGCGGTTCTTACGCTCTTCCAGCTGAAGTTGGCACCTCCATCTCAAATTTGGCAAAGTGCGCGATGTTTGTTTTAATTAATTCAAATCAACATTCTCGTCCTCATTATTCATTTATATTTTTCTAACTTAATATGTTCCGCACACTAAAGTTGTCCATATTCAGTTTTCCATTTTAATGATAATCTACTAATTAAATCTAATCGAAGTGAAATGCGTGTGAGGTAAGTTATGAGCTCTCGATTTCCTTTATTTTCACCTTTCCCATTCTGAAGTAAAGCCTATGCCCAAAAAACCTACATCTTTCCATTTTCTATCTCGAAACATTAATTTCATCTAGACTTTCACCCACCACATGCCTGTTGGTAGACATTTTGAAAGATTTATTTCAAAATATTCATTTTACTTATTAATTTTACTGTCTTAATTATTTAATTGTGTATTTTGTTATTTTATTTGTGTATTTTACTTTTGAATTTTGATGCATTGTGAATGACGAATCATAATTATGACATTTACCTGACGTATTCATTTTATCTCGCAACAAAATGTTAATTTTTAATGGTGCATGACAACATAAATAACCCTGCATAGTGGACACATAAAAATATGAATTTTATTTTAATGGTTGGTTATTATCCAAAAGTAAAGGTTTTGGGGATAAATTTAATTTTATAATCATTGATGTTCGAATCATTCCATTTATCAATGTTTGACTACTGTGGGAAAGTGCAAGAAAGTTCAACGTCACATTTTCCACTTTTAGGAAATCAGCATTTGCAGTATTGAATCAATTTTCAATTTTTTTTCCTCCCGCTCAATTTTGCATTGATTATTATTTTCTACGTTTCATTCTTCTGCACGTTTACATAATTATTTTTCTGAATGTTTTTCTTGAACTTTTCTTTTTTTTATAACTAGATATGCATTGTATTTAATAATGTATTTCAAACGATGTCTTTTTGGAAACTGAACTTGAAAAAAACATGCGATACTTATTTGCTCTTCTTATGAGAAAATAACACTGGAAACTAGTAATCAAAAAGAAATTATTAAGTAAGAAAGAAGAAAACGTATAACCCTCTAATTCTTAAGTATCTCTTGTTTTTAGAAGGCCAATGTCAAGCAGATATTTGTGATTTCTATTTGCAAAAAAATTGCAAATATTCTATTAAAAATGGTGACATTGACTATTCTTATAGTGAGAAATTATATATATACCTACCTACCTATTTCTATGACACTGACTCATGATTTCGTTATTTTGTCGACTTGTTAGCACTAATCATACATTGTTCCTCATTTTACATCAATCGATAGAGCATTAAAATATACGCAGCTTTCGTTGACTTTTTTAACTCAAAACTGCCACAAAGTGACACCGACCATTCTTACACTTACACACTTAAGTACATATAACTGCAATGGCTATATACGACACGTAAATTGTTGATAATGATTTAAAAAAACCAACACAGCCATTATTTTCAAAGTTGGATTATATGCGATGAATTTGAGATATAAAGTATTGGACTTGTTAATGGATAGTTCAAAGGCTCATTAGTACTGCCCGGGCGACGATATAAACGCTAATAATAGTTTGCATTACATACTAAAAATTCTTTGGAAAATATTCAAAACCCTGCGTACAAAGAGTTTAAATTAATCAAAAGCTACTACAATACCTTTGTTCTGTATCTGACATTCCAAAGAGTCTTTCGACATTTCATTACATTATAAACCTTGAAATATAAAGATAAAATACAAGAAAACTTTTGGCTGCAACAATTTCGAAGTTAATACCATTCCAAACGTTAAGAAGAAAATCTGTAATGAAATATTCCCTAATGATGGACGAAAATTTCGGAATTTACTCTGAAAAAATAAATTTAAAAAAATGAAGGTTTTCCAAAATAAAAAATATTTCGGTACATAGTAGCAATTTATAAGTCCAACGATGAAACGGAGAGAATTATAAAAATCTTTTGATACTTTCATTCATTTTTACTCATTTTGATGAAAGATTTACCTATAGTTACCTTTGCGAAATGGAAAATACAATTTTTAAAACCATAGAAAATTTAAAAAAATGGAAGTAAACATTTACCATGGAGATAATATTATTACTCTTCTAAAATTTAATAAATGTTCCAAGAGCGTCGCGTTCAAAAATATTTGTGGTTGAACGAAAGATTATTTTAATTTTATAAATCGAGTAGACCAATTTTTTTTGTGGTTTCTCTTCGTGGATTTTGAATTTTTTTACATTTTTGATCGCAAGGTTGCAATAACGAGAAAAAAGTAATTTAACAATGTAATCAGCTGTCTCTCTGTCTCTCTGTCTCTCTCAATATTTTTTTCGCAATCACTCTCTACTTTCACGTTCGAAAAAAATAGTAGATATAGGTACCTATCCAATCCAGAAAAAAGTCACAACTTCTAAATCAGCTAAAAGAATCAATAACCTATTACCATAAATGTTGATGCAGGAAGCAGTTCTGATTACTGAAAATACGCTAACCAAATAGTCTCATCTCTTCTCCAGTAAGATTCGATTCCTAATCCATAAAAGCTAACGATTATATTTTTCTATTCCTCGTCGAAAATTCATATTCAGGGGGAGTGTAAAATGGTTTTTAGACCCCATTCGATTCAATGTTTAAAAGGAACCTGTAGGTGGTTGGATACTTTTCCATTCTGTCCTACTGCGATTGTTTCAAAAGGGAAAGATGACATAAACAAAAAAAAACTGCTAAAAGGGTAGGTCCATCGTTCCCACCGAACAATTAATTTGGTTTTCGACTCGGTTTGAACGTTTTCCTTCAACTTTATCGTTCACCAGGTAATCCGAAATTTATTATTTTTTTCAACCAACCTACAGACCGCAAGATGTTTGTATACGTTGAAGCATTAGTGAAGGGAACCATTTTGGGGGTATTCGTTTCACCTAAGAAAATGAAAAAGTTTATTTTTCTCCACACAACTTTGCGATCGAAAGGTTGCGAAATTGAGACCATCAGCCGGTTACATTGCAGACCAAAAATGGCTGTGTATTTCCGTTTGGTTCTAATTAGTGCTTCAGCGTGTGATTGAAAAATCTATGCTCGTAGACCATTGGCTACAGAATCTCGATCATCCCCTCCACCATTTCGACACCTAGTACATATCCTCCAGAAACTGGGTAAAATACGTAGCCAAAGCCTATTTAAATAATAGCTTAAAAAATAATAACTCAGTTTTCTAGTTACAAATCAGTTTACCCATTGCCATTGTTTATTTACAAAATTTACAAAATTACATTTTTACTAAAAATGTTTGTTGAATACCTTGTCGTGAGAGATATTCACACAAGAAGGTTTTCTACAGAGTTTGCGTGTTCTGCCACTTCGTACTGTAAAGTATAGAAGAGCCAAATCCTCAGCAAAAACTGGCGATTTTGTATCCAATTTCGAGAGTTTATATATCAAATTTGGCACACGCACAGACACACATACGTACATACAGTATGTGATTATGTCATCTGTTACGTCGTTTCCTGCCTCCATTGAGGTGATAAGAAACGATGCAATGCGTTTGGTGTCAGGCTGTGACATCATCGAGATCGTTATCAGGTAATTGATCATAGCCCGTGCAATGTATCTTACCTGTACATATGTACAGATACAAACATACAAACGCACAAGTGTGTATATGTTTTAACGTCATAGAGACCATTAATTGCCAACCTTTGGGTGGCGACTGTCATTGGGGGTGCAAACCCCTAAAACCTCATACGAGTAATGTCCCCACAATGTTGTTTTGATTGATTCTTATAGAGTAAGGTTGCCAAAATCGTACCATCGCTGATATTCAAAAAATGGGTGAATCAATTACAGATTTATTTAATGAATGATGAAACTGAATACGAATAATCACTAAGGAATCGAAAATTTTCTCAATATACTCAATTTCCCCTTCTTTACAAGCTTAAGAAAAAAAGCATACTCAAAACAAATAATTTATACATATTATTTTAATAAGCTTATGCTTGAAAAAAATGTTCCAGTTTTCAAAATTGTTACCTAATTTAGTTAAATTTAAAACATTCATCCTATTTTCAAAAAATTCTAACTATGATTGTAGCTTGAAGATGGAAAATTTAAGTTTTATTAGAAGTGAACACTGTTTCTTAAATTGTACCTAGTTTTATAATAAACGTGAATATTTTTTCCTAAATTGTAACAAAGGTGATGAGTTTCCTAAATTGTAACACTTTTTGTTGTTATGTATTTCAAAACATTTTGACAAGTCCATTGAAATTTATTTATTAAAAAGATCCCTAAAAGTGTGGTAAAAAATAAAAAAAAAATAAAACTAACACCAAAAACAATAAAATAAGCTATAAAAATTAAAAATGTACCACAGGTACAATTCAGGAAACTAACTGGTAAGATTTAAGAAACTACCTGCCTAAATTGTACCATTTGGAATTAGTTAATAAAATCAGCTATAATTTTGACAATATTTAAGTTAGTCTAGTGTGAATGAAAATATAATAGAAGTACCTAAATATATAAATATATCGTTGGGAATTTTAAAAATATTATTTTTGTAACAATGGCAGCTAAGTGAAAAGTGGTAAAATTTTGGCAACCTTACCTTATGGTTTCTTTTAACTGCCACAAAAGTGTTAAAATAAGGGGTGCCTATTTCACTCTTGTGAGATGAATGCACCAATTGAAGAGTGAAAATGACTCAAATGTAGTAGAATAGCTTCCCTCAGTTTCACCCTGTTTCATTTTTAGGTTGATTTGGTAGATAATTTACTTATTGTGGTTGGGGGTTGGATGTCACAACATTCAGAAAATATCACTACAGTTGTTTATATCGTGGTCCCCAGATCCCAAAACCACCCTCGCCTCAAAAATTTGTTTGTATATATTATGTTACCATCAAAATTAGAATTTGGTCATTTCTGGTTTTGACTAGTCTAAACTGGAATAGGAAAATGACGTTTCACCCTTCTAGTACTGATCAGTCAAAACTTGAATTGTAAAATTCGTTAGGAGATTCTAATTCTCATTGGTTCAAACAAGAAAATAAATCTTTAGTTAAAACTAACAGATGCCTAGTCAACACTAGTTATACAGAGTGTATCGGCATTTTTCTTATAGAAAAAAAAAGCTACATCTAGGTTTTATAACATTTTATTTCTAATATCACATATATCTCATTTAACCACTTCAGAAGGCTCACATTAATGTACAAACCTGCAGTTGCCATCCAAGTCCAAATAGTCATACTTTGTGCCAACATTCATCCCCTTCAACTTTCCTTGAAATAGATTAGACACCACTAAGTCATACACTCCTTCTTACTTCATGTATAATCATACATTTTCACTAACTCAATAATTGCAAGTACAAACGGGTTATTTTCAGTAAATTTTTGTCAATTTTCTAAGATACAAAGAAGAAAGGTCACCTGAGCGTGTAAATTCAGAAAATGAACTAAACTTGAAGCATAGAAGATGTGGAACTATTCTTTGATGAAGTCTAGTTTAAATTAATCACGAATATAACTTGCAAATGAGAGTAGATAGTTTTCAAACAAAGGGAGAAGAGGAGCATTTCATGACATAATGATCATGTTTTGGCATGGCGTATCCACAGAGTATTGAATAAACTATGTCAGTGAAGCGTAGAAAGCTAGTTGAAAATTAGTAACATTTGACTGAATACTTTCTCACTAATATCTGAATTTTGTTCATTTTGGTCAATTTTTTGAAAATTGAATTATACTTTTGATTATATTTTTTCCCCACTTCAGGGGTTGTAACTAGAAAAGGAAGTATTCCTCAGCATTTTGCAAGAGGAATGTATTTTTTTACTTTTATCCTGGAATTTACGGTATTATTCTAACTTCTGGTCACTGCAGTATGTAGGCGTTATTTTCATCGTTTATTTAGTTGTATTTCGATTTATTTATTCATTTTTTCTTTGAACATTCATGTTGGAGAGAGAGGTGCCCACTGTTGGCTCCCGAACTAAGCTTGGACCACCATCTGTGTTTTCTTTTCACTTTCATTCTTTACTTTTGGAACTTAGTATTTGGAGAGCCATTTTTTCTTCATTATCTTCTTTTTATTTCATTACCTACGAAATTCAAAAAATAATTTAATTTCTTTATTTGAAAAATACTTTTTTTTTTTTTTTTTTTTAATTTGTGGTCCAAGTTTGTTCTTTGAAGTATTACAGCATGTTGGCGCCCTCATTTCAAACATGGTTCGCGTATTTTTGAAACTTTTAATATTCAAATTCGTTCATTTTTTATTTTGTTTATTTTATTCTTAATACGCGTTCATTCTTGATTGGCTATATGTTTATTTTGAATAGAAGCTTTGTAGCAACACTTCGCAGTGCTTTGGCCTGTGCCAGCCTTCGATTTTTGCTGACATAATTAGGTAACACTGTAGAACTCATTGTTTCGGTAGAAGGAGCGAAAATTCTTTTTTTTTTTGTATGTGTATGGCCGTGTTGGTAGTTTGCGCGTGCGCATCAAATATGAGGAAATAATATTGGCGAAATAATTTTGACGAATTAATTTTGTCGCATAATTTCGGCTGGCTTGTACGTTTATTATAGTGATACCTCATTTGTAGCCGAACACTGTAAACATTTCCGGAACATCGAGTTCCCAAAATTTATTGTACGATTTTAGGACAAAGACTGTGGGAGAACGCAGTGCATTCGCACATCTTTTTACGTGATTCCTTGCACAGCCAGCGAGGCTTGTGAAAAATTCAATAACTCTCACTTCTTTCCGGACCGTTTCCCTAGAACTCGACGTTCAATTTGAACGGCTCCAAGTAAAATATCCTTCGCCAGAAAAACTGTCTCGCAATTCGTTAAAACGCTAATTCGTTTCTGTCGTAACCTGATTTTCATTTCTCTTCTTTTTTCTTCTTATTTTTCTCGTTCGCCATAATTTTTTATGCAAACTGACAAACACACGAATAAATTATTACGCCAGCACTCATCAGCAGCATTTAACATACAACCATCAGTCGCTCGTTCTGGATGGCGAGTTTCTCTTCAGAAAAAAAAAAAAAAAAATAGTAATAATAATAATAGTAGTGAAAAAAATAAACTCGGATAACAAATAATTTTCGATCAAATCAAATTGATCGTACTAGTCCTTGCGTTGAAGTAAAAAAAAAAAAAAAAAAAAGAAAAAGAAAAAGAAAAAGAATAAAAATGGAATCGCATTTGAATGCATTAAGAAGGAAACCATTATTTCCACAGTGTGCCAGAGAACGCTTATTGCTTTTACAATTTTCTTATTAGTCGTTGGTTGGGAAGAAGAAGAAAAAAAAAAAAAGATGACGAAGAATGGAGAGTGAAAAAAAAAAAAAGAAAAGAAAAAAGGACAAAAAGAGAAACGATGTCGAAAGGATGGCGCAGAAAAGAAACCGAGACGAGGAAAAAAGGACTATGGGTATTAGAAAACAACTTGAAAAATGAATATCACCGAAAACATTAACCATTCGTCCGCCTAAATGACAGAAGCAGATCCGGCGTCAGACAGTTTTACTCCCCAACTGCGATATTTCTATTTATTGTTACAGCGGTGTTTTTTTTTTTTTTTTTGGAGGGGGTTTTACCTCTTCTACGTACTTATAGCTGCCTAAAAAATATTCTACTAAAATGCTTTTGCAAAGGTCAAACTTGTACAACTCGCAGTCGTGGTCTCCTCTCCGGCGAAGTTACTCACGCAGTTCATTATTTACGACACAATCGTTTTACAAATAACTCTCGTCAGGCATCACACTCTACCATATCGAATTCAGAATGCCACAGTAGCCTATATGATAATATTATGCGAGTGCAAGGCAGGATAATCATAAATAAACATTATAAGTGAAAAAAAAAACAAAAAAAAAAACAAAAAAAAACAGGGACCTCAGAGAGAAGGAGGAAAGAATATTATGAAAAATATACGAACTGTAAGAAGACATTTTTGTTTGCTTCAGCTTCGTTTTATTCTGCTATTTGTTCGAAACAACGTTTACCCAACAGAAGGCTAGTTGCGTATTTGCTTATTATTTGACAGCCCTAACTGACGAATGATCGAGGTGTGAAACAGCGGTCGAAATTCAGCCTATTAAATAACAACCAGAAAATAAAAACTCTCCAATTAGTTTCGATATGTATAGTAGAATATTACGCACCCATGGTCAAATGTGAATGTTTACATGTAGAGGGAACTTTGGAAAAACGAGCGTATCCCAAGTCATGTTAACTCACTTTTGAAGTTTTCTGAGGAAGATAATTTTTACAATTGATGATTAGATAGCGACGAAATATTATTTAAATGATTCATAAATATTCTTAATGGTGGGCGAAGTACCCTTTTGACTTAATAGAAAACGGTAAACACTCCTCATTCATCATGAGCATCTGTGTCGCTGTGTGTAGTGAGTGTGTCAACCATGCAAAAAGTGCCACGTTCAAATCCCACTTGGTGTGTTTCTTCTTAAATAATAAATATTATGTTCATTAATAATTTCGATAGAGTGGGAGGTTAGATGACTTTTTTTAATGAACAAAAATAAAAAAACAAAGGTATATAATATTACAATTGAAATAAAAACATGCCCTCAATATAACGTGAACATGCCACAATGTAAGACCTCCATGTAAAAATTTTTATATGATGACATGTTTAGATATTTTATAATTTTACATCGAGATTATACCTTCATCAATGATAAACGCTACTTTTGGCTTGAAAAATATCCGTGTAAACGTTGCCTTTCTAATCATGTATTATGAAAACATTTTAACAGAACAGAAGCTATGGGATGGCAATGATGGGGGTTCCCTACTCTAGTGCATTTGTTTGTCCACCCTACAAAAAATCTGATTTTTTTCAAGCACTGGTGTGGGGACTCTATTTGTACAAGGTAAAGGGGCTCACGCCCCTTGATGACAGTCACTGCTGAAAGATTGGCATATTATTCGTCTCTATGATACTAAATAAAATACACACTAATGTTTGTATGTTCTTACCTGTATGCACATACAAGTAAGATACAATGTTCAAGCAGTGACAAATCACCTTATAACGATCTTGGTGATGTCACAATCGAGTACCAAATGCGATGAGTTGTTTCTTTTCTTATATAAAATAGGAAACGATGTAATTAGATGACATAATTCTATATGTGTACATATGTATGTTTGTGTGGGTGTGCCAATCTCCCCATATAAACTAACGAAACTGGCTACAAAATCTCCAGTGTTTGCCTAAGATTTGGCTTTCCCATACATTCATATATAATGTGGCAGAACATGCCTTATTGTGTAAATACTTCTTCATAACAAGGTATTCAACAACTGGTAACACTGATCCTTTTGTTTTCTAGAATTTTCATACACTTTCATTGCAGTTACCAATTGCTAGGAAATGTGACGTATTTTAGTATAAACATCTGTAGATGCTCAATTCGGGTTTGGTTATTATCAATTAACACTTACCAAGGTACTTGCTTTTTCAATATAAGTTTCTTCCTGATTAATCAGTCATCTCTATGACGTCACAGTAGCGATGTTGCTCTCTACAGCAGGGTTATAGATCTCAAATTCTCACTGTGATAGGTTTTTCCTCCTTTTTTGGTTTTTGCTGTTGATGTTTGTTTCAGAATTTTGGACATGGGACTTTGGTAATAGGAGTTTTACAGTTGTAAGAGCATATTTAGAAAAAAAATTAATTTTAGCTTAACTTATTATCAGTATAGATATAGTAATGATTTTCAGCCATGTTCATAAACCTTCAGTTTACTTAAGTGAACTTCTAGAAGAAAACAATAAATGTACCTACTTGCTCGATTAAATATTCTTGAAACATCATTTTTGTCACTTAATTACGAATATCTGGGAGAAAAGTACAATATGGACAGTAGGTCACTGAAGTTGAAGCATTCAGCTGTATAAATATAGACCTCTCCCTCACTATAGAAAAAATTTTTTATTGCATTTTTATGTTGTTCTCTTTTTCATATGTTTTCCCTTTAATTCACTAAGGTATGCTATCCACATCACCTATGCTAATTCTGTTTTATCCCTTCTTCTTTTGGTAGGGTACTTGCACCTTCAAAGAGTGATAACTCAGAATGCCCTTAGCCTGCAAGAAACCAGCCATTTAGGGTGGCCAAACCAATTTGACGTGTTTTGATAAAATGTGTTTCGTCAATGTGACTTTGATTCAATATATGATTAAGATATTTTAATGAATATATGTTGAACTTTATTGACAATAGGGTGGACGTTAGTGGGGAGTGTTGACTTGGGTTAGCTCTTCTGAAATTTCACGAGTTTTTCCCAATATAACAGAGTTTGGTGTTATTTTGAACCCACAACATGGTGTATATGAGATAAAATAAGGATTCTTTGCAAATTGTCTGTGGTAAATAACTTGAGAGCAGTTCGCTGTTGATTATCAAGTACAAAGTTATTAGTTTTAAGATTGTCAGGAAATAATTGGCTATTTAGTTAGGAATATGGTTTTTTATTATGTTCACTTTTGTAGAGGATGTTTCCACCAAGGGCGGTAAGTATATCACCGTGGGAATTGCCATACTTTGTTCTATATAAAATACATTCACCAGTTATGGCCGGCGGCGGTGAGATGGCCATGTGGTCAAGTTCACTGTTTTTAGCTGGTGAATATATAGGTCCCAGGTTCGATTCCCCATACCGACAAAATCTACAGTCACAAAGTGATTTCATTTAATCATATAACTTTAGTCCTTTTGTGTTAAGTGAATATTGAATCAAGACTAAGAATATAAGGCCTATTATTTGATCTTTGCTCAGCCAATTATGAAGTTTAAACTTCCTAGGATCATGGTTTGGCTGCGAGCTTGACATCTTAACTTTATTTGTGAAATTTTTTATTTACTAAAATTAATTAAAATTATGAAATCAAAATTCAATTATTAAATAAAACTTTTTATTTATTAAAAAATTAAACTTGCAATTTAACAAAATAAAATAAAATAGTATTAAAAATTAAAAATAATAAAAATACATATTATAAAAAAACGTTTAACAAATTAATAAAACTAATATAATATAATAAAATACCTTAAAATATAAAGGATTACTTTGATAAAGTAAAAATTAGATGAAATTTTGTATGTGAGTGAAATGGGAAAAAGAAGACATTTTACCACCACCCTCATTAAAATTGATGAATTATTTACATTTGGAGATTCTTAAAAGTCGCACTTCACTTACCCGGTAGTTCCTGAGAACATTTTTACACTATTTTTAATAAATTTGTGATGCCATAATTCACTGGGATCAGAATGTAAGAGCGATACTGAAGTATTAACAGTGACATAAGAACTACTTATCTAAAGTTATATCTGTACATAAACATATGACACAACTAAAGATATAACTTTGTCAAAATAAGTCACTGTTGATACTTAAGTATTTTTCTTGCATTCAGGTTTAACTGTATTAGGCGATTTGAATTTAAAAATTTACGTTCGCAAATACGCTACCGATACGTAAAGTAAATTTATTAAATTTATTTGAAAAAGTGGCGTCAAGATACGACTTTTTTACGCTTATTCTGGCGTCAATGACGACATAAGAAAATATCATATTGATCCAATTGCCGACTTCCTCATAGGCTAACCAAAAAGTTACTCGACCGCGTAAATACGGAAATAAACCATTATATGCCGGCTTTATGACGTTTTTATTTCTCCTTTTTTTTTTCCCTTTTGAGTTAGTCTCTTCCTTCTTAGTCTCGTTCTTGTTTTTATTTTTCTTCCTCACGTATAAAATTCTTAGGAATCCACCCTCTTTAAATGAACTTTATTGAACCATAAAAACGTGACCTTCTGATGAAAAATTCAATTAGATTCATTTGAAGATTGTTCAATTTTTATTTTATTTGTTTGAAAAATTATGACCAAAGCTAAACTATAAATTTGCATGAACTCCTAAAGTTTTTGGACACGAATCTATTCGAGAAACACTGCATTTCATTTTATCTAAGACAATATTTCAGGTTCTTAAAGCAAATGCTCCAACCGAGACAGGATAAAGCACGTAAAATATGAGAATTTAAATATTTTTAGGTGACAGAAAGTGCTGGGAAAGTCAATTATTCCTTAATTTTGTTGTTAAAAATTGGAACGATGACCGAATGAAAATCTCAATTACAAGTTAACGGGGTTTATTAGCTGTTCATCAGTTTTATTCCAATTTCTGTAAAAAAAAAGACGTTGAAAAATTGAAAAGTGAAAAAGAAGAATTTTCACTTTGAAATCAGAAATTTTTCGCCGCTTTACTCATTCTCTCTCTCACATTTTTTCTTTACCGCATTCACACCATTCACCTATTATCATTTTACTCACGACGACGTACTCTGTATTGTGAATTTCTATCATATTTTAGTATGCTTTTATTTGCTTATTATTATTGCTCCACTTTTTCTTGTGCTGTTAATTTCGCTCCACCATTAGAAGCCTATCAATTTAACGTAACGTTTTTTGTTCGATATAGGCTGCTCACTTCATCTAATCACCTTGTAGCTTTTCATCACATTTGGTTATAAACTGGTGACGTTTTTCGCAGCAACTAATAAAATTATAATGACATTTTTTTAGATTACTGGTTGTACTGTACGGCATGATATAAGAAACAATGCCATTTTATGGAGAGATAGCACTGGGTAATAATTTGTACCATTTTGGTGATACTTTTTACTATGCATCTTTAGTTATTGTTTGATTCTCGATTGGTAATATGTTGGAGTGTTTGCTCTGAATTTACTTCTTCAAATAATCATTTAATTTCTCAAAATTCTTATCTATTTTTGATACAATTTGTAAAGTTTAATAAAATATATATAAACATATAAATTGCATGTGTAAAAAATATCTCAGTTCACTGTGTTTCAAGCTGTTGAGTCTTGTGAATTTTCAAAATCTGTAGACGCCATCTTGTACTCACCTCGATTTGTAAGACTTAGGTATCCAATTTAAGAGTTAATTTTTTTTAAATTCCTTTTTAATAGAGATTTTTCTTGATCCAGTAAAGTAATATTTTGTTCAAAATTCATTCTTCAATAGCCCTCAGCTTCGTATGAGCGTTGCTCGAATCTTACTCAAATACACAAAAGTTTGTAAAATTACAATGAATCATAGACGAAGCTGATTTTCATCAACAAGAAGTTGCTACGCCTGTTTTTTCGACTACCAGCCCAGCAATTGTTAGCTAAATTGTGGAAAATTGGTGCTGTGCTAAATCTCAGAAAATCACTTAATGTCCTGGTCACTTAAGATGATTAAACCACAGTTTTGGCTCTGCACGTACACTATGTCTTATCCAATATTATGAAATTTCCTACTTTACCCACTTATATCACAAAAAAATATATGAGTAATTTTTACTGAGGTTGGGGTGGGGGGTTAAGAGGTGGCAAATATTTTTGGGTTTAAAAAAAAATTAAAATTTTGAGGTATTATTTGATTTAAAAAAAAACATTTTTTTTTTATTTGTGCGGGGTTATAACAAAAAATATCTTGCGACACACGTTCAAACTAGGTGATTGATACTCGTGTGATTTGCAGCTCTCGTCTTTGGCTTGTACCACAAAATTCACACGTGTATCAAAATCACCAAATATTTTCTATACAAAACACACCGCACCAAAAAACTTGAACCACCTCATTAATGCAAGAATTAACGTTTCGTTTTTATATCCCTTCAATTTTCATTTTTTTACTCGTATTTTCGCTTATTTTTTTCAAGCCTCTTTCTTCGCATAGTCACATAATAATGTCTCAATTAAGAATAATTATTTTGCGCACGCATATTGTCGGTGTCTTTGATGTCGGACCATTTTAAACTGTTTTAAAACGTACCTATATACCGTGAAGTTAGACCTTGTCAATGTTAAAACCCTACCAGTTTGGCAGCAAGCGTATTTCATATTCCACACAGCATACCGGGTACAATATTATAATTCCTTTTCATATTTTAAATACGCATACCTATCGATTATTACAAAATGCAAATTGGTATTGTATTCGATGACACTGATTTTTATGTAGATTTTAGAAGAAAATCTACATATTAAAATTAATCTGATATTGAGACCAAAGGTCGGGAGTAGATTTCTTTTTCGTTTCACGACTTCTGGTTACTTGTGGCACTATTAGCTGTGATTCATACACCTAAATTAAATTATGCATATAGGTATGTATTATAATTATACATTTTCTGTATTTCGATTATAATCAGCACAGGCTGCAATGTTCATCCGATCGTCGTGAAATTTAATACGCTTATTCAAATTTAGACGAGGATGAATTCTATTATTGTTGGTGTAGATCAGCTAAATGGTGCGTCAGGCCCATATCGTATTCTATCGCATTTTCCGAGCA
Source organism: Ericerus pela (assembly GCA_011428145.1). Taxonomy (NCBI): domain Eukaryota; kingdom Metazoa; phylum Arthropoda; class Insecta; order Hemiptera; family Coccidae; genus Ericerus; species Ericerus pela. The sequence goes on along the minus strand of WOFM01000302.1, from coordinate 1,459,501 downwards.
TAAATGCTTTTATTTAAAATGCGTAATTTTCAAGCAATAGTCATGAAATTAAGTACAGATATTAAATAAGTACATTACACTGTAAAATTTCGCAAAATTTGTTTTCAAACGGCTTAACAACGGTTTATGCGTAGGAATGATTTGAAAAAATTATCAACAATACTGTTAAGACGAGTAGATAATTCCAGAAGAAAAAAAAATCGATTTGGAAAGCAGGACTGGTGTTATTTTATTAATTTGATAAGCAGTAATTTAATAACTTTCCCACGTATTTTGGGTACTTTATCACCTCGTAATACAAATAATTCATAACGAATTTCCTTGACACTTCGTTAAAACTAATATTTCTCGCTCAGCATTCTGGCAAATATTTTTTATATTTTCTAATTGTATTTATTTATTTAGATTTATTTTTTTTGTTGGTTAAAAAAACCTACATTTTCTAGCGTAGATTGCTGCGTTAGAATTTTTTACTGTTCGTTTTCATTTTTTGTTTACAAATGAATGTCATTAACGGGCATTTTCCGTAACCAGTCGAAGTTAATGAAGAATAAAACAACAATTGTCTGGCGCTTACAAAAGCCATAATGTCGAAGCCAGTCATGAAATGTATGACAGTCAAATTTGAGAGATCAAGCTAGCCGATTATCACAGCCATGATGACGTGATGGAGACGATGAAAGATTAATTGATATTCAATTAATTACACGATATAATGGAAAAACTTTTCCCAATAAAAATGCGATTAAAATTGTTGCCGCAATGCTTTTATCCTTTCTGTGTTTTTTGTTGTTTTGATGTTTTTTTTTTTTCACCTTTTCTTTCTCTCTTTTGACATTAATCTTCGTTAATTTGTAACGAAATATTAAACTTTTATAATCGTTTGTCCTTTGTTGGGCTGAAATTTTTATAGATTTTTTCACTAATTACATTTTTTTAGAGTGAAAAATTGTAAAAAAAAAAAAATTAAAAAATCGGCTTTTTGTCGTAGATCTGAGAATTGTGTGTGAGAAGGTTAAAATTGATATTCTTGCGAAGTAATCAATCACCTGTTTAATCAATTATCATGAAATTAATTCGCTCAAGATAATTTATGCAATGTCAACGTATTAAAGGTTAGGCTCTGGTTGAAAACTGAGGAACTGTGATTTTGTTTTTCTCACAAAGAAACCGAGCAACTTTTCATGACTGGAAAAATTACACTGGAAGTCAGCGTGAAATATTCATGCTATATGACACCATATTTTCTTTCTATTGTCTAAAATGTGGCAAGTACACGGACAAACATACTTGAGCTGACTTAAATGACTTAGAGACTTGTGAACCGATTTTTTGAAGAATTTTATACGTTTATGTGAGGGTGCAGTTGCATTTTATGATAAAGGTGTAGTGGGTGATTGACGAATAGCATCTACAGTGTGGTTGGGTGCGATTATTTATACAGGGTGTCAACTTTAAACTAGATTGAACGATTAATTTTTACTCCTAAACGATTCAATAAAATATTGCAAATATTGTCAAGATCCATTTTGTCGAATTCTTCTTCTAGTTTATATTGATTCAGTGAGTTTAGCAAATTTTCCAGGAGAATTTGATACATATTTTTGTTCGAAAACTGAACGCTAAGGTATTTGTCCTGAAAAGAACATGTTTCAATAGCATTAATGATTTGAGACTTCCAAAAATATATGATAAGCCCTACAATTCATATTACAATGGCATTCTTTTTCGAGTTTTGAAATTTGTCAGTTATGATACAAGTGCGAAAAGTAGGTGGTTACAATATCGTTATGATGATTGTAGCAGCCAATGGGAAGAAACATAAATCACAAGAGTAGAAAATCACCTACTTCGCAAGTTTGTCAGCGAATATTGTGAATAATACCTATCATAGAATAAGTTGTAGGAAGATCAGAAATATATATTGTAAAAAATGGGTAATTGTAGTGTACTTGTGTCATCCAATAATTTTTGCTACCTCCACCTAAAAAACGTAGTAAGTATCTTTGACCAACAAAAAAAAAATATTATTTTATTCTGAGGGAGAAACGTGCGAAAAGTAGATAAAATCGAAACTGCGCATGCCCAGTCAAAACAGCCATGCAAAAGGTAGAAGAATTTTCAAATTCCCATGCTCAAATTTTGTTGTTGCACCATTTTGAAATCTGCTTCCTTTTCATATACTTTACAAACTGTGGTATGCGACCCAGGGTGGCTCAATCTAACCCAATACAAAACCTAAACATAATTTCCCCATAATTAAAAAAAAAACACTCAATTGAGTGTTCCGAGAGCATCTCCACCAACAGAATTTGGTGAAGATGCAAGTTAAGGGCCCCAAGACCTGCTCAGCTAGCCAGGTGATCAATTGAACCACTTTATACCGTGCAACAGGGAAGAAAAGAAAAGGTGAATTGAAAAAATTTACCTCATAGCTGAGTATTCCGAGAAGGCGTCTTTTTTGAAAAGAGCAGCCTGAGTTTACCTAAATTAATTGCCTCGAGCGGGCCCGATGCCCGCGAATATAAAATTAAACCATTATTAAAAAAAAAAATAAAAATGTATTAGAAATTTAAATTCATGAAAAAATATAAAGATGAAAAAATATTTCGACCTCAATGGTCGATGACAAACCGAAGGATGAAATCTACAGAGTTCATAATATTACAGAAAAAAATATAATTTAGAAGAGAATTGCAAGGGAAATTCCGACAACCTCAGTTGTATTGTATCAATACCACCACTAAAAGCAAGATGGTGGTAAGAGAAGACCGAAAAGTTGATGGAGAGGGAAAAAATGTTTAGGCTACGTAGCTAGGCTAAGAGTTTAGCCTAGCTGAAGACGCTCACAGCGTTTTAAAGTGCGTGTGTTTGAATTTAATTTAAATTTAATTTTTATTATTGGGGGAAAAATATACGAAAAAATTTTGATTTTGAATTTAGGGGATGGTCGCATCCTACAAAACAAGAGATACCAAGTTCTCGAGTTGGTACAAAAATTAAGGGAATTAATATTGATAGAGAACATTCGTGATCAAAGTAGTGGTACGAACAGTGAACAAATTCGTAAAGATGTAAATTATGCCTTATTTTGTAATTTTAGCGCTGCGTCAAGTTGAAATCCATTGATTTTTGCACACAAAAAGTCTACTTTTTGGATGGATATTATACAAATTCCTCATAACATATTGTAGAATTTGTAGAATATCTTACATTGTGGCAGAGATTCCACTTCAGAAGATGCTCAACAACTTTTGCATACTTAATGGTTTTGAATAAACATACAGGAGAGCCAACCACAGTAAACACTGACTGAAGTTCATTGTTTACTGGTGCTTTTTATACCCAGCTCTTGGCATGCACACTAACAAACATATGTACAAATACGTATGTCTGTGGGTCCGGTAATTGCAACATTCTTGTATGATTTTGCAAGTAATTACAAGCATACATATTTCTGTTGAACATTGTCGCATGCGGCCTATTTAAAAATTCAAATCTAATTAATAATATTACTTTTGAAAAACCACCTTTCAAAATTATTTTTCCGTGGATTTAGATTTAATACTTTGTAAAATTCTCTCGTAGTCCAGAACTTTAGGCTACGTGTATATTTCTGTCCACTTTTCCTCAAATTTCCACTAAATTATTAAAAAAGTGTTAATACTGATTAAATTTGGCTTCTAAATTTGTGATAAAAAATTAGGATAAAATTAATTAATTGAAAAATTTTGAGATTATTTTAATATTTAAAATTCTCCTGGTTTAGCCTCCATACCAAAATATTTCGTCCGTTAAAAGATGACCACTATCTGCCTTCGTAACGCATAGCTGGAACTAAAATGATAAAATCTCACTGGAATATGAAATTAGAATGATACAGTAGGTAGGTACTTACCTATAATGTATCAGACTGGAAAATAAGTGAAAACTTAGTATAAGACATTTACCAATTATAACAATGAAAAAAGTTCACTACTCAGCGTATTTTTGTATTACGAAACTTTTTAATATTATTTTTGTAAAAAAATATAAACAATATGTTTTACTCGTAGTTTATTATTTTGAAGTCTTATCCAAGGTATCTACAGCTAAACTAATCATAAAACCTGACTGTTTTAATTAGGTTAATTTCCTTTATCCTCAAGTTATTGCAATGGGCTCTTGTTTACGTTTTCATCGTAAACACTAAAATTACATACAGTATAATTATTCTTAACAGAAATAAAAACGCCTATTAGTCCATAATGTTTACCAGAAGACATAATAAAGTGCCAGATGTACTTACGTTATGATTTTTTTCACATTGTTGCCAGCAGTTAAAGTGTATTATTTAATAATTCGTATCCTTCAAATATTCTGTTTTATATTTATTTTAATTTAATTATTTTCAAATAATCATGTAGAGCTTCCGTGATAAAATAGAAACGTAAAACCGATATTTAATTTTTTTTAATGTACCTAATTAATTGTTTTCTTTATAGGCGTCATCTCACCACAATCCATTCTAAGACTTTACCAATAAATTACCAAGTTCACCGTTTAGGCAAGGCATAAAAAGAGGAAAATAAATAATTTTGAATAGGAACATTTCAAATTATAATTTTTACTCTTCCGAATTTCGTTCGCGTCAAAATATAAACGTCGTTGCAATTTTTAAACGCCACAAAAGTGAATAGACCATAATTTTGAAATCAAACGGTACAGTTCCTACGTAAGTATATACAGAGTAATGAAACTGGAAGTCTTTTTTTTCTATAATCTTTTTCTTCTTCTTCTTCTTCTTCTTCTTCTGCCTCCATTTATGTCGTAATTTGCATTTTAATCGTCGTCTCCGGCGTCATTTCCATTACAAATGTATTTTGTGTTAAACGTGTCTCAAGTTTTTCGATTTGCAAAAGCTACCGCGTGTACCTATCTTTTTCGAATTCCTTTTTCGTGAAGTTTTTAACCGCTGTACTACGAGCATCTGATCGAATATTTTATTACTTTTTTTTTTCCTCTCTTTTTTCTCGTTTTTATGCCCCTCTTCTCTACGACTCTTGGTGTTATGTACTCTCTGTAGGCTACCATTTCTACGTTTCCACATAACCTTTTTACCGATTTTTGCACTTTCTCTGGTTTCTTCGTGGTCTGTATGTGAGAAAAGAATGCTTAGTTTCTTCACTTTTTCTTCCCCACCTTTCTCTATCGCAGTTTCATTCTCGTACCTACTTCACTATTTGGGAACCACCTTGGCACTGTTCGCTTCTTGTGCGGAAAGTTTTATGGTACAACGTAGGAAGCGCGCTTTTATTCGCAAAAGGAAAATCCATAACACAGGAAACACGTTACGAGCATGAAGAAGTTCATCTGCAGAATATTATTGAAAGTTCACGTCTGTGTAATGACGAACTGTGAAACTTTCAGATTGTATATTTTTCAGTACTGGTGCCTACGTATAGCCCGAATTCGAGGAGAAACGACAGCCTTTAGAAGTTTTTTCGACGCGTTACGATTGAAAGGCTGCGCCGTTTCGTCATTAAACGAGATATCGAACAATTTTGAAATATAATTTTGGGAAGTCAGCGGTTGGAAATAAGGTAAGTACGTTTATTGTGAAATTTTCCCCTTCTACACAATGAAAAGTGAATAGATTAAACGTGTGAAGAACTAGAATGAGTGATGCAAAAAAAATTTTACTAACCGTTTCTAAGGCGTTTGTGGCAATCCTATTTCCACGACTTACGGTTTCTTCCACTCGATGATAAGGAGCCATATATCATATCCGGGAAATTTTTAGCCTTATTTTCTATACTATTATATTTTATAACGTATAAAAAATTTGGATGAAATTCTAGTACAGCCAGATTTCAGTAAAATGTGATTATCTGAGGGTCTTTCTTTAGATCCATTTTTCCGTTTCAACCTTATTTATCATTCGTATCTCGTTATCGTATTACTACGTATACTCTCGAGTCGCATTTACCTATTATGATCTTTGGATTGATCAGTTATTCATTGCCTTGACTATAATTATAGGAGTGGACCAGTAAAGAATGGTGATTTCTGGTTAGACGTATGCCGGCGCTAAACAGACAACCATTGTGTACCTTTTGACGTACATTGCACTATGTTTATGCAGCTTTTGCTATCCTTGTGAATTTATGGAATGACTTTATTAAATGGTGAACTCAAGCAAAACGTCGAAAGTACGCACAAGGTACACTAGTGTTGCCTACTTTTACGCTGGCATGTCTTGACATTAAGAAGTACGTTGGTCTTATGGAGCTTTACTGATACGGTACTATCTAGTGAAAGGTTCATTGAATACTTATTTTACTACACTAAACAGCCAATGCAATTCGACGTATCTCGATAAATCGTTCACTGACGTAATTATCAGACGATTTAATTGAATAGGATGATTCTAAGACATAATAATTATAACTTATACTTAATTGAAAAATGTGTTAATTTCATTTAATACTCAATGTTTTCTCATTGGGTTCACTAAATCAATTTTATCGGCAATTAAAATATTCATTTGATGTAAATCAGATCAACTCAGATTTTGTACTGACTATTATTGAGGTGAGCATTGTTTTTTACAGAGAGTTCTCGTGAATGTAGGTTTGGGAAATGTGCACTCACCTGAAAAGGATTCTGATTTTGCAGTTGTGTGTGGACTTGTTCACTCTCCCTTTAGTACAAAACAATTTCAAAAACTTTTCCCATAATGCAGGATTGTTACAAAATGGGCTCTTCGTGTCTAGTTTTAAATTATTTTCAAACAAATTTTAGCTGAAAGTTATTTTTTCGAAAATTAAAAAATTAATGGTTGGTCCGCTATATTTTCTCAAATTTTTTTTATTGCTTACAGCTGTTGAAGGCCCAAGAAGGGTGGCATTAGGTGGAACTTAAGGTGGTATGAAGATTTTATAATGGTTGAGAATTATTTCCACGGTAAACCACTTCTCCACGGATCAGTCACATATACCTATAGTGAATACAGCCAACAGTTTATCAGCCCCCCCCCCACATATTTTGGATGGTTAAAAAGAAAAAAGCTATTCCGAGATTTGAACTCAAGGTACTTATCTACTCGGGTAAATAGGTGAGTCCTAACCATTAAAACAGACCAACCTCCTTTTTTACTGATACCTACTAAGTTTTCAAATATAAAAATGAAAAACCATCTGCGGGGCTAATTCCTGTGTTTCATACATTCTACAGTTATTTTTGAATTTTTCTCACATTTGCGTACTGCTTTTTTTAAAACTATCTAAGGTAGATGTTTCATGAGATTACTCCATAACGTAATTAAATAATTAACTACTAAATCTGATTAATGAAAAATATAATGGTCCACCTTAAAAATCTGTAAATATTATGTTAATAAAATAAAACAATAGCGTCCATAGAAATCATTTATTATTTGAAACAATGATAAGAGTCATCGAATTTCATCAGAAAATATCGATTTAAATTTTTAATATCACATGAATAACAGTAAATTCACAAATGAGGTATGCAAATTTACCACACCCGGATTACTAATGGTATCTAACATTAGGTTGAATATATAAATTAAAGATACAAACACAGTAACAGTTACTCTCCAATTCACTTGTCAGAATTAGGCCTACTCGTAAATGACGGGAAAAACGCAAGCAAAGTTCAAAAATTAACATATCTGTCAAAACAATTTCTAATATATATCCACGCTAATTTATAAAAATAAGAAATAATGAGCACATTACTATTCGAAATTAAAATGTCAACTGAAAAGGTGCTAACTGGAAAATTTTCAAACAGCTGATCAGTACCTCTCAATTCAACGAAAACAAAAAAGAAACACTATTAACCGAAAGACAAAAAATAACGAGATCTTAAACAAAGCTGGATGATACAATGGTGGGCTCTACGTAGGTATACAATATGAAATAAATAGATTTTCAAATCATTGATATTCGAACAATTTGAATAAAAAATGATCGGATTCGATGTCCACAAGTTTTTGTAACAGTTCAAATCGTTCGTTAATTTTTAGAGAATTCGATATTTTCGTAAATTATTGAATTTATATTAATTTTACTTATTCACTTTATTAATCCTGAAAATGTGAATCCGTTTGTTTTTGGACATATAAACAGTATTTATTCAAACAAAAAAGAACGATGTCAATTAGGTATAGGCTACAATGTACTTAGAGTCCTTGACTAGGTACTTGTATTAGGTACGGACTCCCCTTTCAAAAATAATAATAATTTCAAAATTAAATTAAATTAAAATTAGTATATTTTGCTATGAGATTGCGAATTGAGCGATCCTCGACGAGCTGCGATTAGTTACAAAAGCCGCAGGCTATTAGTGTTATAAAATATGGTTTATAGTACACTGTGAACCAAGGAGGGAAATTGTTTGTTTTGGCCGAGTCTAAGTTTGCAAGACGAGTGTAGGGAGCCGAAGACAAGGAATGCAAGCAGACGAGACAAAAAAACATTCCCCCTTTGGTGCTCACGGTAATTTATGCACCGACAACGTTACTGTTGACCCAATGAGAAAATTGTAAAAATTTTTTTTGTAGGTAAATTTATAACCCTTATTTTCTTATAGACCCATTTACATTGTAAAATTGAAAGGGAAAATGTTATCGTGAAAAAACGGATTTGAGTTTTCTTCTACTTTCACTCTCCATTAACTAAAAATGACTTCGTTTTTAGTGAAATATGATGATAAAAATTAATTTGTCGTTAAAAAATAAGGGGGATTCGCACTGAAAATTTTTTTCTACAACTATTAGTTTTTGTAAAATAGTACAATTGAAAAAAATGGCAATTTTTCCATTAATTAGCTATTGTTTAATCTTTAATTATGCAGAATCCATTAACGATAAAAAAAAAGAAATTATAGGGGTGGTAAATTTAAGTAAATTTTCTCTTCTTTATGGCAATACCAACCTCAGCTTTCTAGCTTCAGCAGCAGCTGAGAAATAATTGTCGAATGAAAGACAATAGGTTTTTCTCAAAATAAAAATGTTATTTCAAACAAAATTTTTATGAGGTTTCATTGATAACATTGATTTTTCGGTTCTCTAAGGTCGAAAGTGTACTTTTTGGACCCGAAAATTTCAATTTTTGATCCTTCGACAAGAAAATAGTTAAATGATGTCATTTTTTCAAATTTTTACTGTCCTACTGCCAGAAAGTAGTCCTCTGATCCAACAAGATGAATTTTCAGTCCTAAAATGAAGACAGAAAACGAACCGAAGGTGCATAAACTCACTTTCTGTATTCATTTATCCTAATCTGTTATCTGTAAAGTAGGGAAACTTTAGCTTTTAGAGAATAAATCAATGGAAACAGTATGAACAATAGCACAGTTTTATCCTTTGCCAAAAATCAAAGAGAATAAAGTGAATAAAACAGTGAAATTGAACTATCCTCAAATAGCACAAGTCAAGGTGGCTCAAATTGTGCTCAAGTTGCATACGCCATTTTTTGAAAAACTTTTGCATGCGCAATCATGATCGGCATCTGATTGCTCGGATGAGTGGAGCCAAACAATTTCCTTGTAGGAGCAAATACTTGTTTTTTTCTCACTATTTACTTTTGCTTTTATGTGCTAAAAAATTTTTGCTCTCTAGTCCTAAATTCTACATTTTGGGTCTTCAAAAGTAGTACTTGATCACGTATTTTGCGATAAGGGTTGCGAAAATAAATTCACCCTAAATAATAATCAACTGCCGCGAGTGGCTGAAGTTAGGCTGGATACCTAGCCTAGGTCTGCTACTCAGAATAAATTTCCTCCCTCTATTTAAAATTTATATTGTTTTCTTTTTAATAAACCATCATTACGTATGTAGCTCTCTCCAATGGTAGTGGTAGCTTTATTTTTCACCGAATGTGCTTCGGCACTATAAAATTAAAACCTGTTCTGGCTTTTTCCCTCTTTTACCTTTTTTCTAGCTGAGCAACATTTTCATACCATTTACTATAGAATTTGTTCATTAATCCATCATCCATCATATTTTTTCGGACCAGATTTATGGTCGAATGTTTTTTATTATATATTTATTTTATAATAGGTATGTCACGTTGTACGTTCATATCAATGATTTGATTTTTAGTCACAAGCAATGGATCCGTTTTTGGAACTAAATCAAGGAAATTCTGGTTGAACCTTCTCAAATGTGAACTTCCTTAGAACATAGAGCTAATTTGGTCGGTTCTTAATTCAATAAAATTACATGGTATAAAGTGGGAAAAAAGGATAACCTGGCTGACTGTGCAGGTTAGGACAAGGTTATCCATTTTCACAAAATTCTGAAGGTGAATAACATCCTGGGACTGTTTTAATTGAGTAATTTGAAAAATTGTGTCGACTATGTACTTATTGGTTAGACTGTTCCACGCAGGGTCGCATTCCACACTTTTTTCTGTACTATATTCTTACTTAGCTGCCAAATAGAATTAGTTTGAAAGTGGTTCGGTCGTTCAGTATGTGAAAATTCATACCTTAGTATTGTAATTGCTAAGGTGTCTACAGTTTTGGTTGCATCACAAGCAGGTCCATTAGCATTTACAATTTTCAAAAATACAGTCCCTGTAGTTAGTTCATTGTTTGAGAGTACCTCTAATTGTGTTTAAGCCGCTCGAAAACGAGCCTAACAAAAACCTAACAATGCAATCGCGTACAACAGCACCAGATAAGCGACCGCTTATAATTAAGGCTACCTTACCACTAATTTATAAGATTTTTGTCAGGGTTTATCGAGACCCCACGTATCTTCGTGTTGAGTTCCATTGTTGAGTACAATTCGTTATGAAATTTTGTTGGAGTCAACGTCGTCGTCGTCGTCATCGTCGTCTTCGTTGTCACCGACAATGCGATAACCGTATAAACGAAGACCTTTTCAAAATTATTAACTAAGTTACAATTCTATGTTAATTGTCCTTTGGTAACGTTTTAATTAAAACAGTAAGGCGTCAGTTGACCGCTTTGACATTTTCTGGTATTGTATTTTTTTCGCATTGAGACAAGAGTTGTAATCGCATTTGAAACCAAATATTGTGATTGTTCAGCATCCAGGTTGACGGTAAGGTCTACCATTTGGGAATGTTTTGTCTTGGATATCTGTGCTCCATTTTGTTTTGCTTTCATTTTACAACAAAGGAATAAAGTTGCTGATTAGACTGATTTATCGAAGGTATAAATAAAACAGTTTATAATTAAAAACACGTTTTTAAAAGCTTTTATTTTTATTTTTTGACTTTAGCTTCATACGGAATAAATATTATTTCGTTGCGGAAGGTTGGCAGCAGTACTGGTATATTTTAAAATCGCTATACTCAGCCAGCAGTAGTGAGTGGAATAAAATCTTATAAAAAAGAGGAATGTTAAAAATAGGTCGTTCGTATGTGATACAATTTTTGAGGTCTTGGAGTTAAGGGTGGGTTTTTTTAGAGATAGAACTACTTGACGCGAAAAAACAACAAAAAAAATTGATCATCATCATCATTATAATTCGTGTTAGTCACCTCCGAGTATACATTACGTAATGGATATTTTTCGCAATAATACGTATTTTTAAATTATTAAAGACAAATTATATCAATCCACAACCAGTGCGTTTACAGCTACAGAAAGTGAAAAGCCTGTGGCAGTATCAATGGCATACCTATAGCCTATAGACATTTTTAGCAGGTGTGTCAGAAAGTGAAAAATAAACAATACTTTTTGTTTTATTTTTTAAACTTTATTTTCACGAATAGTAATAGATTATTAGGAACGTCGGTAATTATTTTGAAAATTCAGCAAGTGTTCTAGTGGAAATACGCCAGTACATTCCGAGTACATTATTATGTTTGACCCTTCCTCCATAACCATGAAAAAATGGCTGATGACGCCCACGAAGATAATAACGAACATTGATTTTTATGTTATTATTAAATAAAGAGGAAAAAAAAAAGCACATTACCTACGTTACTAGTGCATTGGTTTTTAAACTAGACCTCTCACATATGGTCTTAGGAATTGGCTTTCACTGGACTAAATCACTCATTTTCAAGTCGACATCCATAGGAATATCTTTTATAGCTGTGAGGACCAGTTATATTCTTGACTGACCATTATTATTTCATACAAAATCTATCAGTTTGGTGCAGAAACGTCGACCGATCAAAGCTGAAAGAATTTTTGGTCAAATTACTCTTAATCCAGCAACCTGTCACATTCTAATTCCAGTTGGAAACCAGGAGCGGAGCAAGAATTTCTTCAAGTGGGGCAAAAAAAATCTGACTTTTTTTTTAAAGTCACTTTTTAAAATTTAGAAAATTCGAGAAATTTAGCATCTATGGAACCCATTGTCGCATATTTATCATTAAAAAATGTTTTCCGAGTTCTAAAAGTAACAAGTGAAAAAAAAAAAGAAAAAAAAAGGTCTGTTAGCAATCGTCTCCTTTGCCCTTCTTGACTACGCCCTTGCTTGCAACGAATGTTGGTACTGTAAAGCAAAATATCAAACTATTAGTTTGAAAGCAGCAAACAACAAACAGGGCAACCCAACTTTGCAGCTTTGTCTGAGCCTAGTGGTTGGTATTGAAGATAGGAACCTATAGGTACTTGAATACTATTGGAGAGTATAAAAAAAGGGAGATTCGATGATTTATAAATTCTCTTACCTCCTACAATGGTGGATTTTTGATGCACTGAGCTTGCAAAGGCCAAATATTTTTGGAACATTCCTTTAGAAAACGTTTCAATTAACTTTTTGTTTGACTGTTTTCGTCTCGCTTTAACCAGTAACATAGAAACTAAAAAATATAACGTAAAATAACATCGACCAGATTTTTAAAACACTCTGAAACGCCGGGGAAAAGACAACAACTCCATGAGAAATTTTTTCGCCGTTTGTTTACCCTAGAGGAAGCCTTCATAATAAGAAAATCGTCCAGACCCGAGCATACAATTCAGAGACGAACATTTTTCACGTAACTACCACGCGATATTAATCAAATTTTCGCATCCCTTTTATAATTAGCCAGTTTGTTTTCATTATTAATGCTTTTTTATCTATAGGTGCTGTATACGGTATTCCGTTCTTTCTCCTACTTTTATTTTTTATTTTTTGGGAACAAAATTAAAAATTTTTCACGTCGATTAATCGTTCGTGAAAGTACGCTGTTTTCATCAAAAATTCACTCTCGTACGTCCCCCCAAATTATCATCAACAATATTTTTAATTATAATGTATTTTTCTCCCTCAAACGAAACGTAACGAATAATGAAGCTAAAATAAACAACGTCACGATAAGAATTTCCTCGTTCAACTGTTAACCAAACAAATACGTAATTTTCAAAATTTCTTACTCTACTACTTTTTTTTTTTTTTTTTTTTTTCGCCCCAAACATCTCCGTTCATTCTTTTTTCTCACGCTACTTTCTTTTCAATGTTTTAGTTTAAATTTACTTTACTCCTTCACGAAGTAACTAATACTACGATTGTCGTGATCCATAAATTTTCAATTATAACGTTAAGCACTATAGAAAATGTAACAAGCGACGGAAAGTAGGATTTACTACTCATCAGAAATTTTTTAATATCTACTCCGATGCTTGAACCTCTAAAACGACATACCAGAAAAATTCTACTGATTTACGTAAAATGGTCTATTCTTCGCCAAAAGTTGACTGGTCGAAACCAATCGTCATAAATTTAACTTTTCACCATTGACCTCAAAATTTCATAATACTTTCTTCTTATTTTCCGTATAGTTGTGAATTTTTATATTTCTGAATTCGCTACAGAAAATCTGAGTGAGTCTGCAACAAAATGGTTGAAAATTTTGTGTCAGAAAATAAAAAATGTTTCTGAATATTATGTGGAAGTCTCAAAATAAATTCCAAAAGAAGTATTCATAATTTCATGGACTTTGCTATGTGAAAAACTTCAAATTTTTCTAATATCATCGATGAGGTATTCGTAGTTGGGTACTTGGGCCAGCGCTGCGTCATTGATTAAGCCTAAATTTGAGTATAAGTTCTGATTACAAGCCCAATGAAATCATAGACCTGCTCAATATTATGAGAATAGCACATTTAATCCGTACCTAATCATACTATAAAATGAGGATGTATGATTACTGTTGGGATATTATATTCCCCTTGTCTGGTATGCAACCCCTTGTTGAATGATCCCAACCAATACAAACACACAAAATATAATACTTTAAACAAATCAAACTCACACTGAGATTGTCACCATCAAATAAGCTTGGTAGTGAAAAGAAAGTTTAGCCTAGTATTGCATAGCCCAGCCATGAATTCGTTTTACTACTTTAAACTATTTAGGGTGATTTTATTTTAAAAATTACCAAAATAAGATATGTTCTTGAGGAAATACCGTAAAAGGGGAATAGAGGTCAAAAAATACTGGGAGTTTTCTCTGAGACTTTAATTCAGGCGTGCTTAACCTACGACCCGCATGCATATGTGGCCTGTGAAGACTTGTAATCTGGCCCACAATGAAATTTGAAAAAATAATTGAAAAAGGCAAATCAGAATGAAATTTAACTCACGGCTAGTAAAAATACTGAACTGTACAAATATTTTTCATCATCAATTTTTTATTTTAATTATTAGTGCCTTGCACTTTAAACAACACAATTTCATTCGTTTGTAACTACCTGTAAATTCAGGCAAGTAATTTACAATGTTCAGACTATGACTAATCGATAAATAAAGATCTCAGCAATATCACTGACTGGTACACAAACTCGTACGTCGTTTCTTATCAGTTACTAATAAAAAAAAACGCACTTGATATGACATAATATGTATGTTTATATTACATATGTGTGTCTGTGTGCGTGTATGGAGCTGACAATAAAAGCTCACAAAACTGGCTGAAAAATCGTCAGTGTTTGTCTGGCTTTGGCTCCTCCATACAATATTTAAAAAGTGGAGAACACGCAAATAGCTGTTGTGTACCTTCTTGTTGAGAATACTCTCCACGACAAGGTATTCCACAGATAAGTTTTTTTTTTCTCGTTAATTCCTATTACTAATGATATGCCAATCGTGAAAATCTTTGAGTGATTTCTCAAATAAAATGTCAAATGGAACAAAATGAAAGAATGGAGGTGATGTTGAAGACATGAATAAGTATGTCAAATCATTAGTTTGAAAAACTATGGATTTGTTTGAAATAGTTGAACATTCTGAAATAGTGCCTAGTCTCTTGAAAATAGTCAATCGTATCAATTTAAAAAACAAATAATCAGCAAGGAACAAACTGACGTCTCTCTTAAACCTAAAATTATTCATCAGTATGAGTTTTCCGACAAATTCCAAAAGTAGAATGTGGAGCTGGTAACAGTACACTACCATTTCTCTTGGGAGACAGGGAGTGAAAAGAAAACAAAATAGAAAAATATCAATTGAGACGCTTCACAAAAAAATCCAATGCCCAAGACCAAAAGCATATTTTTTCGAACTGAGGAAAAAAAAAGTGTTTTCATTGATTTTGCATAAAAGTTAAATTTTAAATTCAAATAGACTTAACCATCTTAGAAATAACATTCAGTTCACAAAAATCTGCTTAACCTTTCAATAGATGATAATGATTGTTGGAAGAAAGTGTCACCCAAGTTTTGTCATTTTCACAAACGAACTTTCAGCCGAAAGCATCTCAGTGTTCCTTCCCATTTCGAACGAAGCACTCATTTGCGATTCTGGCAATCAAATTATTCTAATAAGTAGAATCGGTGTACCACCAAAGGAGAAGAATGCAATAATTAATGAAAAAGTCCGCCTCTTCGGATGTTCACGCCAAAATCTGCTTTTTGAGGAGAAAACTTTTAGAAACGCTACCACGTCGAATCGTTCGAAGGCCAGTTTTTAATTAAGAAAAAAATAAATAAAAAAAGAACAACAAAAAGAAAAAATCACAAAAAAAAAAACGAATGAACTTCGGATTCCTTTAGAAATTTCTTAGCGAGTACACGACAGAGAAAATTTCGCGCTGGTTTTTTTTTTTTTTTTTTTCTTGTTCATTGAATTTCTATCCTTCTCATACTGGGATAGATTCTTCGCTCTCTGACTCTCTCTACTTCATTTTGTTTGCCATTACTTGTCCTCCTTACCGGCATTGTAATGAAG
Organism: Ericerus pela; assembly: GCA_011428145.1. NCBI lineage: Eukaryota > Metazoa > Arthropoda > Insecta > Hemiptera > Coccidae > Ericerus > Ericerus pela. Next base: position 1,443,358 of record WOFM01000302.1, on the reverse strand, counting down.
TGACGTCGCTCTAATTTGAAAGGCAACTCGCGATTATCGTCCAACAAAAGCCTCTTTTGTTTTATGTGAAGGAGTTTAGGCATGCGCATCGTCATTAAAAAAAAAGTTATCGCAGCATTCGTTTCCTCATTTAGGCGAAAGTTTATGGATGCAGAAATAGATAGTCGTGAAACGCTTCCAGACATACTTTGTGGCAGATGAGTTAGTCGACGAGATTCCAAAACGCAAAGAGCAACCCTCTATCTTAAGGGTAAATAGCTGAAATAATGAGCTGATAATGCAGTCTTGTTAGTTAGGTACCTATAAAGGCAACTCATCGTACATTATTATAAAAATGTTGGATTCGGGATCTGTGGGAACCATTGCGATTAACAAACAATATATCTGACAAGTGAGTCAGATATAGGTACCTACGTTTAGGCTAAATGAGCGGTTTACCATCGAAAATGCTTTGATGACATATAATAACGTAGGCTTCGTAGGGAAAATTACATTTTACCGCTCATCCCATTGGCGCAGACATGGGGTTAAGAAGGTCCTGGTCAACTAAAAAGATTTTTAGTTGTTCTTTTTTCGACTTTGATTGTTACAGTAATAAATAATAATTAATGGATTATTACTTCCATAGACAAGTGCGAAACTGAAAACTGACGAGCGAAAAAACTGGATGTTTTAATTTGTTTTTTTTCTTGGGGCCATGGCACCTCGAAATTTCAAACCCTATTTTCTCCTGTGACTCATCCTAATACAATGATAATTAAATTAACAAGAAATTAATTATTTTTTCAAATTTGAACTTTCACGTGCTTAATTTGCGGTAAAATCTGAAATGTTCGAACTATCATTGCGCAATATTTTAAAACAATGTTAAAAATCGATACCTATGTTATAGTGGCCTTAGCCGCTAATCAGTTTAACGTCCATGAGACTGTAAAATACGTTGTCACACTCCTCCTCACCGAAGTGTAACTGTCTGGCGACCGCCACAACTCCAGTACAGACTCCAGCGCCCTGTGCGCTGTTGCCAAACATACTGCGCCTGGTGTATGCGCAGTAGCTCGTGTGTCTATATCACGATATATGTAACCTAATCAACTATGAATTTGAACTAAAATTATTTTTATCTCATTGATGGGTTAGGGGTGGAGATAGCAAAAATTAAACTAATGACATCATTTTCCAATTTCAACCTAATTTGTTTATTTGTATAAATTATATATATATACGAGCTGTTACTCACAGCTTCACTTGCGTAGGGTTCAGTCAGTTCGGTAATATTGTTTTAACCCTTTTTTTGTAGACTCAAATGAAACCTATGAAAAAAAAAGAAAAAAAAAGAGAGAGAAAGAGAGGATTATATCCACCTCACCAACCAGTATACATCAGATGATGAAAAAAGAGAAAGGAAGGAATTTGTTTTTTGCAACATATGTGGGGTAAACTGGCACACAGTGACACAATTTTTATATTTTCATTAATATCTTACCTCATAATTTCTCATTTCTTCTATTTTTATTTTTTATTTGAAAGGTAAATCATTCGGCTATATTCTCTGAAAATTAGAATGTTTCAACTCAAACGGAAAAAAAGTTGTGAGTAATTTGATGACATCATCTTTTTGTGTCATTGTGTACCAATTTCCGTACATAATGACTCATCTTCTGGTTCACAGTGACCCATAAGCTTGAAAATATTTTATTTTTCGAAAAATAAAGATTTACATTTTACAAAAAAAGTGAAATATTAACGGAAAATGATTTTTGAAGGTAAACTGAAAATCTAAAAGCTAATTGAAATTAATGTAAGAGAATGATACTGCTGGAAATTCAACTCTCAGAAGTAAAACAAGAATTTTATCTTTGTGCGGAACTAACTTAAACCATACACACTTCGCAAACAATATTTTTCTTCAAAATCCAGATAATGTCATTGATAAGAGGATACATAAATATATGGACATGAGGGCTCATTCTTCTTAAAAATTGCATTTGAAATTTTCCTTATGTTTCATTTGGGAGTTGACATTTTCTCAACGTAATGCCTGATTCTTCCTTTCTTTCATTGAAAACTTGACCACATAAAAACGATATTTTTTGGGAACCAATTTTTTTCCTCAAATTCATTTTCAGAGAAATTTCCTGGATCTGATGAGTCTGAAATAAAGTATGCATTCTCACTGGTCTCTGAATTAGGCTCATAAAATACTACCCCAATCGATTTATTTTTATCATTTTTAATACAAGAAAAAATTAACTTTTTGGAAATTTTTCCAACTGCAGCAAGCTTAATTCCAAATTTTTGTTTTTTCTTCTCGATTTCTGGAGGTAGTGCCATCTGGAAGAATTTAATATGTGTTATCAGTGTGTCAGCCAGTACCAACGACCATTTCCTAATAAAATTTTGAAATATGCGATGAAAAATTATATTACTTTGAAAATTTTATACGTCTTCATGAAGCTGATACAATAAGATAAATTTTGATACCAAATTTACTTAACTCCATGTATTTTGAAAAAAGTATGAATGAAAACTAAATTAGGCATTATTGCTACTTTTACTGTGGGAAAAAACATTTTTTATCACCAGTCACGAAATATTCCACCTATTTTCATGAATAATAGGAAGATGGTGTGTTTTGATAAGACACATTATCAATTTTATTCAGGTAGTGCTAATGCAGCAGGGATAATATCAAATATTTTTCTGCGTACCCATACGTACGGTGTGCCTGTATTTTAGGGGTACGTAAAGCTTGGTGAAAGAAGCCTATTCCACAGCTCTCTTACTTGTCACCTACTTTCTCCACTCCTTCAGTTTTTTTATCACTCCTTCATTACATTTTCTCACTCCTTAGGAACTTCACCAGCTTTCTTTTCTCTTATGAAGCATTGACTTCTTAGTTTCACCACACCTACCATTCGATGGCTTATTCTAGACTATAATTAAGGTAACCTATCAATTTTATTTTTGTCTCAAAAATTCTCTATACCGCAATCATGATTCAAACCCTTGAGTTGCTCGACCTGCACGATGGTAAGCAGTCACTCTACCAACTAGGCTAGGAGGGATGATGAGTTGTTTTTATTTGTTTGCATCAGTTTTTTTTTTTTTTTTTTTGAATTTTACTGATGATTTTCTTATACATGAGTTAGAAATGAAAATTCATTTTGGGTGTTGGGTGGGGAAGGAGGAGGTTTTGGATTTTATTTTTCTATATTTATTTTTAATTTTTGACCATTTTCTTTTTTATCTCTCCGGTTTCATTTTTTTTCTTCAATTCTATGATTTTTTCATTCATTTTTTCCTATTTTATTCCCACACGCTCAAATACAGCATTCTTACACTTTTTACAAAATTATTGTCCGCAACTTTATTTGAGTGAGCAATTAAAAACTCGGGCGGTTGCTGTACTCAACTACGGCTCCTCATGCGGGTAAACATCGCACTCATTAGGAATTTCTCAATTTCCTCCCACGTTGCGTAATATACCAACTATTTCAATTCTCTTTTGCTCGTTTTCAACTTTTGCAGAATGTAAAAATTGGTAACTTTGCTTCCATGAGGGGTACGGACTTCCTTGATAGCTATAAACCTTCGTTGGAATAACGCAACTTTTTCTGGAAAATCTCATGTAATTCTGTCCAGCAATTCTGGAGTGATAGTGTTTCTGTTGGAACTATTCATATGTTGGTCGAGTACTAGTTGGCTACACTGATTATTACTTTTGATCAGTCACTATGTTCGTCTATAATCTGTTCTGCGTCACTCTGTGTTTTAACTCTGTCGAGTAATCATTAATGAATTGTTTCTTTTCAATAAACCTTTTTCTCTTGGTGCGGTACATAGTGTTTTATTTTCATTCACCTACTTGCTACATCGGACAACTACCCCCTTGTCCAAAATGGTGGAGGCGCCGGGTATCCAGAATACGGCTGGAATTACCTATTCAGAAGGATAAAGATCCCGAAGAAAAAGAAAAATGGTCAGATGCAAATATTATTCGTCAGTGAGTATGGTGAAGAGGGTAATCAGCAACAAATCGTAAGTCAAAACAATTTATTAATTAATTCATATTAAAAGTCTGTCGACAGCATTAGGTAACATAGTAATAATTGGTGTTTGGTGATTTAATAATAATTATCGTAATTAATTTATTTGACTCACGTATTAATTATAACTTTGAGAGAGAGAGAGAGGAAATTGTGTACGTATTAATGGTGATAGAATAGGCTGAGTATTTTAAGGCGTATTAAGTAAGGTTTTAGCTATGGCTCGTCATATGGAGAGATTATATATATACATATGTATTTCGGAGAATTGATGACGGACTACTTGGGCCGTAAGGTTTTAACAGTGAGCAAAACAATGTATATGCGGAGAGTTGGGTGAAGAATGTACTTGAGAGAAAAGGAGAAAAAGGAGTGAGGGATGGAGTTAGGTATTTAGAATAAACTATGTGAGTATGAGCGTAATAGTGCTGGATGGTACCGGGGAGAAAAATATTGAAAATAAAATGGAGATGTAATATCTATAATAACCATGGCCAATCGAGAGAAAATTAATAGAGTATTAGTCGAGAGTCAATTTATTTTAGTCGGAGGTTGCAAGTTTGAGGAGAGTGTAAAAATTGGAGAAAGAAAAACTTCTAAAGGTGATTGGAGAAATAGTTGGATAAAGCGTGGCGTATTCATAAGGCAGCAACTGCAGCGTAGTCGATAAAAAATTACACGAAATAGCGGCCAGGCTGTCGGTAATGCTGACGCCAACCGGCCAGTCAAAAGTGGATTTGAAATCTTTGTTTTATCGTGCGAGTAAAAACAAAGTAAGGTGGAGTCTATCATAGTGTGTAATGAATATACACACATACGAAAATATTCACATGAATTGGAGATTGGCAAGCCTACATGAGTGGTGTGGCAATGAAGATATGGAGACCCAAAACGTAATTCCCACAGTTGGAGTAGCATGTTATGACATTGTAAGAGGTCATCTTTTGTATTTTGGAGAGCTAATTGGAGATAAATGACAACACACACACACATACTTACAGTCTTTTGTTCAAATTTCCAGAAATTTTGTACAGCAAAAAAAGGGAGATTATATTTAAAACCAATCAGAGGGTAGTATTAGGATCAAACCAAAAATTTAAGTTTGAGTTCGCATCCTGAAATATGATTAACTAACTGTCTCTGGAGATGCATGTGTGTTCCTTGCATTCAAAAGAGATGGTGCTTCAAATTGTGAGTAGCGATGTTCATGCTCACAATTTAGAAGCAAGGTTGAGCCCTTCATTCCTCGAAATAAAATGGAGATTGCGCATTTTATATAGTAAAATGCCAAGAGGTAAGAAAACCAGATCTGGCGAGGAAGGTGGCTCACGAAGCCGTAATCAAAGCGGCGGTACTGGCAATGCTTCTATTCCTGTTGATAATAGTATGGAAGTGGAAGAAGAATTATTAGGAATCGAAAACATTGAAATTCCAGTGGATGAATCCGCTGAAAATGAATTGTTAAATAATATGCAAAAAGGAACCAGGGGTAAGAGGATAATTTCTTTCGAGGTTGCTTTTAATCAAATAATAAATATGGAGAATAATAATAATAATTTCGGAGGGAGTTTGAATTTAATAGTGACGTCACTAATTTTACTATAAAATCTTTGTTAATTTGTAGCGATTAAAACAAAAGCCCAATTAAAAGAGATGGCGGAGAAGGTAGGCCCAACTACCAAAGCAAAGATGGATAGTACGAGTAATAAGGGACCTTCTCGAAAGAAAACTGATCCTACACCGTTGAATATTACTAAATCTAAACCTAATTTATCGGAGAAAAATAAGACTAACGTATTGGAGAAAACAAAAACAGTAGAAAACAATTCCTCATCAGCTAGTCTGACGAATTATAGAATTCCGAGAGTAGATTGTGAGAAGGTTAGGAGAGCTACTGGATCAGCATTAAGGGCTGATTCGCAAAATCTCTCAGATATTCCTACTTTGTCTCAAGAAGCTGATGCGAGAGGTATTGCTGCTGGGGTTTCTCGTACCTTTTACGAGATGATGCAATCACAGAAGCAAAATAAGGAGTCAGAGACGGTGAAGGAGCTACAAAATCGCATAGCCTTGCTGGAAAGTACGCTGAGCGAATTTACTGAGCAGGTATGCAATCAATATGATTATGGAGATAGTTATAATATTATTAATGAATTAAATGACGATAACATTAATGAAATAAATATAATAGAACGAGATAATAATGAAAAAGGAGACAAAAATGTAAGAAACAGTGAGAATAATAATAACAACAATAATGAAAAAGAAAATAATAATAATGAAAATTGTAAGGAGTTAATTAATATTTTATTAAACGTTTTAAAACAGGGAGTTAATAATCAAGAAAACACAACTAATAAAAATAATAATTCGGAGATTATAGTAACAAAAGGCAATACAAAAAGAGAATATAAATTAACACAAAATTTAAGATATGATCTTTGGTATGAATACCTAAGATCAGAACTTATTTCAAAGGAATTGTATGGAGTAATAGAAGATGAGAATAAGGAGATAGAAAAATTTAATGAACAAGGAAGGGAATTGAGATTAAATATAGTTTGAGACATAATAATAAATCACATTGATTATTTATATCATAAAATGGTTGTATCGGAGAGAGAACCTAAAAATATCTTAAAAACTTTAAAAGATTTTAAAAGGTGTGAAGTTCACAAAGCATCAGAAGCATTAAGGAGAGAATTAGCTTTACTACGATATAACCCATCGAGAGAAAAACCATATCAATTCTTTCAAAGGTTTGATGAGCTAATAAAATCGTATGAGAATAATGAGGAGAATGACCAATTAACAGATAAGTAGAAGAGAAGCTATTTTTATATGGCAGTATCAAAAACTTCAAATCTAATCGAACCTTTAAACTTTATCACAAAGCGTCAAAATGACGTTGGCCTCAGTATAGAAGAATTAAAATGTTTAATTTTACAGGCTGAAGCGACTAAACATGTAGAGAGAAGGCAAGAGGGAGTTGGTAGGGGACAATCCATTCCCACGCAGGGGAATGTAACATTTAGAGGTCGTCCATTTGCACGTACGGGAGTTACACGTACACTTTCATCATTTCCAAATGTAAGATGTTTCAACTGTCAGAGTTACAACCACTTTGGCTCTAACTGTACTAATCCCACTGTGGAAGGAAGATTATGTGACAATTGTGGCATTGTCACAACCAAACATAATTTGACCAACTGCCCTAAAAAGGGAAAAATACAACCTACAATTACGGATTATGGCACAAATTATCGGAGAACAAATATAATTAGGAGACCATATCGTGGGACATTTATTAGAGGAAAGGGACAAAATCATGGTACAGTATATCAAGGAGGACATCATGTATCACCGCTTAAACAATTAGAGGGTGGAGTACAAAAGGTACAGAGAGGAGGTCCGGCAAATTGGAGAGGCACAGCCCCTCGTGGTAGACAGGTAACTGGTAAAAGAGATGAGAACAACAAGCCAAAAGAAAATACTACATCGGCGAAAATTGCTATTCATAAGATCGACATGGTAGACAAATATCAGAGAATATAATCAATCCTCAGTTAGATGTCAAAATTCAAGTAGAGTATGATCTCCCAATTAATAATAATAATATTAATGAATCGTGCGAAAATAGTATTATTAATGTTACAAATTCAGATATTTCTAATATTGAGTATCTTGATATTCCCCTGCCAGAGAGTCCTCCCACATCGCCCCTCTGCCCATTGGAGAATCCTTCACCGCCAGTCACAATATTAATGGCAGTGGATCAGGAGAACTTCCTCACTTCCTGACTCAGGTAATACTTATAAAATATCCTTCCTACCTGATAGTGGTGCAACACAGCACCTCATGTCAACTTCCCTACCTTTAATTAATATAAAATCTCATTCGGAGAAAATATTGAGTGCTGATATAAATTCTCACCTCTCGTGTTTGGAGACCAGTGACTTAATTACTCGCAATCTATAAGGAAATAAAGTTATTTTTCGTAATATTAGATGTTGTCCTCAATTATCTGAGAATCTGTTTTCCATTCGAAAGTTAATTGATGTAGGTTTCACAATAGTGTTAGATATTCATAGCATTCGAGTCACAAATTCTGACTGTTCTAGTGTATATTTTAGCGGACCATACAATAAGCCCTTTTGGCATTTAGAGTTTCACAATGAAACGTCTTTAGATGAGGTCGCATATGACGATGAAAATCCTGAATTTTCTCGTCCTTTTACCTTAATGTCTGCCAATCTTGGTGATGTTGCGTCGGCAAATAATTCGGAGGGAGAAATAGAAAAAGGAGAAGAGACAGGAGAAATAGAGAAAGAATATAAACAAGATCAGGAGAATAATAGTGAAAATAATGGAAATAGAGAAAAAGAAATACAGAATATAAAGGAGAATGATTCGCCAACACAAATACAAAGAGAAACAAATCAAACAAACAGTATAAATAAGGGTTTAACTAAAAACGAAATAGAAAAACAAATAGAAACCATACTGGAAAAGAAATCAGAGGGAGTAAATAATGATGATGAAAAAGGAGTAGATAATGAGAATATGGAATGTGATCGTAGGATAATTAATATTGAAGATATGCCTACTTCTACAGTATTAGATATTACAGGAGTTAATAAAAATATCCCACTAGAACTTTTATGGCATTATAAATTAGGACATGTATCGGAGAAATATTTAAAGAAACTGGCACAAACTCAACCTGAATTGAAGGGAATTAAATTTACAGGTATAATTAGAGATTGTGAGGTATGTGCCATATCTAACTTAACAAAACTACCCTTCACTCAAGTTAGGTGGAGAGCAGAGAGACCTCTGCAAATGATACATTCCGATGTTCTGGGACCCATTTCACCCACAACATTCCCAAGTAAAAGGAGATTTATAGTTGTATTTATAGATGACTATTCAAGATATGCTCAAGCCTATACTATGTCTCATAAATCAGAAGTCGGAGAATGTTTAGAAGTATTTTTGAGAAATACTTGCAATTTAGTGGGGAGTGATTTAAAGGTATGCTATTTAAGGTCTGATCAAGGTGCAGAGTTCACTGGAGGTCATACCAAAGAAATATTAGATCGAAAGAAAATAGATTTACAATTAACGTCACCAGACACACCCCAACATAATGGAGTAGTGGAGAGGTTTAATCGCACATTACAAGGTAGAGTTAGAGCTTTAATGCAAGATTCAGGTGTTCCTAAAAGCATGTGGGACTTAGCGGTAAAAACAGCCATATACGTGTAAAATCGTACACCCCATAAATCGGTGAATTATGAAATCCCCTTAATTAAATTCTCACCCAACACAAAATGTTACTTTCAACAAATTTGGAGATTTGGATGCCTAGCTTTTTCAAAAATAAAACGAAAACCGGAGACCAAATTTTCAGGAAGAGGAATCTGCACCATAATGGTCGGATATACTCGATCTGGATATTTGTTATTCTGTCCTGAAACAAAATCATTTATCGAATCGAGAGATGTACGATTTAATGAGAAAATAGTATATAAGGAGAGATTTAAGTTTATGGAGAATGAACAGATAGATAATAATGACTGGTTTAATAATTTTAATGAAGAAACAGAAATAAAGGAGAAAGAACAAGAAATAAAACAGCAAGGAGTAAAAAGATGAAAATCTCAAAGAATAAGTGAGCTAAAACAACAGAAGATTGAAGCATTTAACATCACTAATTTAAATAGGAGTGAAGTTGAGAATTTAATACAAACAGAGAATAATGATTTGGAGAGAACAATGAATGATTATGTGTATATGACTATGACTGAGGTGAATAAAGATCCTAAGACATATTCAGAAGCAATAAACTCACTTGTAGGACGTGAGTGGAGAAAAGCAATAGATCATGAGATAAATTCACTACAAGAACATGGAGTATGGAGTATAGTAGATAGACCAAGAATCGATGAGAATGGTTATTTAAAATTAAACCAGAACCACAAGGAGGAGTACGTTATAAAGCCAGGTTAGTTGGGAGAGGATTTAAGGATAAAATGGAGTATAGTTTAACGGAAATTTATGCACCAGTAGCACCATTGGCAATGGTACAAAATTTGCTAGCGATAGTAAATAAATATAATCTGGAGATTTGTCAATTGGACGTAAAAACAGCCTTTTTACATGGAGAATTATCCAGCCCCATGTATATGGAAATCCCTGAGGCAGTAGGAATAGATCCATCGGAGAGAAGAAATAAAATTTGTAAATTAAATAAATCCATTTACGGACTAAAAACCAGCCCAAAAAGCTGGAATACCTTATTCAAAGCTAAGATGAAAAATTTGAACCTTACAAGCGATGTGAAAGATCCATGTTTATTTACATGGAAGAATGGAGAAAAGTTTATAATTCTATTAGCATATGTTGATGATATATTGATAGCAGGAAATTGTATTGACTCAATAAATCAATTAAAGGAGAAACTTAGGCAGATTTTTAAATTTTCTGATATAGGAACACCTAAAGAGTATCTGAGTATTGAAATTAATAGAGATCGGAGAAATAATAAAATAATACTTAAACAAACACGTTTTATAAATAAATTATTGGAGAGATTTAAAATGGAGGAATGTAAACCGTGTAAAACACCAATGGTCACTAGACAGGTTAAAAGGAGAAATGAGAATAATTATGAGCCTACATCGGAGATAAAAGAATCAGGAGAAAAGTACCCCTTTAGAGAAGCTGTAGGCCACCCTTATTTCCTTTAGGCTGACCACGGCGTCCTTTTTCAAGCTGGTTAGCCTAAGAAGTGAGGCGGAATTTAACGACTTACAGATGCAACCACCGAAAGAAAACATTTTATCTCATTGGATAAGCTAGTCACATAAAATAATAAAAGAGCCCTGCATTATCAGTGCCAAAATAAAAACATTACTCGGTAGTTTATCTATTTTTTCTTGTCTTGTAACCTTCCACAAAAAAACAAACAAGAAAAAGAAAAAAAGGCTCAGCAAAACTTTAAAAAAACAAAAATGACAGTTACGTATAGTTAACGAATTCGTATGCCAATCACGTCTCTGAAACTACTTTGGATCATGTATGTCAGTTATTTTTGAACGTATTGTCTAATTAAGTCGACGTATTGCTAAGCTGTTTTTTTTTTCTTTTTTTTTTCGCGTCAGCTCTCCTACATACTGCAAGGTGGGCAAATTTTTACGAAATAATTTACCCAGTAAGAGATTTAGTTGTAGTTTTAAACGAGTAAAGCGGATATACTGAGTAACTTTTTGAAGGGTTTTGCTTTGTCACAACGCTAATGAGACATTTTTCAAAAGAATCTTTTCGTAGATAAATAAATGACGAGAAAACGACGGTATGGGGGAGATTTTGTAAACGAGTTTTAGTTTTTTTTTTCCCTCAATCTTTAAATGCTGGTATGTATTTTGTTGTAGAATCGTCCGGTCATTTGGAATTAACTGGCATGTTGAGTAGAAAACATATAGATTGGCAGAGTAAGCAGCTGGGTATACAAGACGACGAAGTCGTTGAAAGGAAAAAGTGAGACTATTTCTTTTGGTCAAGATTTTCATAAAGATCTAAAAACGTGGATTGAGGTATTCAGTAAAAGTAATTCTGTTAATCCAACTAATCAATTTTGTGTTATCTTTATCAAGTAAATAAAATTAACGAACTAACTAAGATTTTTGAGGAGCGTTCAAAATTATTTTTTTAATTAATAGATAAGTTACTAATACTCATTCAACATAAAACATTACAGGCCTACACAGTTGAAAATTATCGTAACCATAACTAAAATGTGAAATAAACCAATTTTCTAGTCATATGTCAAACTTTCAAGGTGCAGTATGGTTTGAAGTTGAACAAAACATATGAATCCTTTTATATATGAACGTATTCGATAGGTTATATTATGTGAATAATTTGACAATATTCAAATGAAAATTAAAAACTATATGAATGTGGTTGCTATTGTTAGTTTTTCTGTTCCAAATTTTATGATATTTAGTTAATATATTACTTTCTGAATTTTATACCAAAAGATACTTATAAGCAGCTAAATGTTTAAAATCCACTCCTACTGACGGACGTAAGGACTCAAATTTTAGGTTTACTCAATACGCTCCAGGTAAGTCTAATCTAAAACTATTTTAGGATTTTAAAATAATTTTGCACCATTTTTCTAGAAATTTTCGATAATAATTAATATTAAATGGGAAATGATAAACTTGCCTCGTAGTTATTCGATTTCATTTCCTCCTCTCGGTTCATCAATAATAATTTCCAATCTGGCCGAAAATAAAACTCACCTAAAACAAAAATAATATGACAATACGTTAAAATAAAGAAGGAATGAATTTTTATCACGGATATAAACCTGAATAACTCTTTTGAAATTTCTCGGGCAAAATCTAAGGATTTGAATTATTGAAGTCGGTGGTATTTTCTTTTATCATATTGGTAGGCCACGTATACGTCAATTCCATCTAATTTTATAACAAAACTGTGTTAATTAGCGCCGACTTCAAAAATTCCAGTCGCTAGACTTCGCTGGAGAAATTATAAAAGCGTTATTTTGTCTTTTCCAAGCTTTTTTTTACGTAGTTGATAAAATTTTTTAAAGAAAATTTCAACTCAGTCTACTTAATGCTTATTCCTTTCATTATAATTTCAAGAAATCTTACTGGAGAACTTTTAAATATGTTTTTTTTATTTTTTTTCGACAATTTGTTTCTACAAAATTTTTTAATGCATTTTTTTTTTTTCATAGTTTACATAAGCGTTTGTGGCAATTTTTCTTTGAAACAAACACTTTTTTAAAAATAACTTAAAAATTATTTCACCAATTCAAGAAAAAAACAATATTATGGGACCATTTTGGGACCATCGTGTATCATTTAAAAAACAGCTCATGAAAATCGGTCGGGTAGTGCTGTAGGAATACGCGGACAAACATACGTAAGTACCAACATGCTTGCATACATACGCATATATATACATGCATACATACGCATTACATTGAAAACCCCCTCCATATTTCGGAAGTTGGTTTCAAAAGGGTCAAACAAAATGTTCTTACGCAGATTCGTAAAAAAGTTTTATTGGAAATCCGACTGCTATCCGAAAACAGTTACACTTATCTGATAATTTTCCTTCATTCGATGCATATTGCAGGTAGTCTATTCATTCATTTGAAATCAGTACGGCAGGTAGATTGAGGATTCGAATTTTTCGATGGCTTGGGCTATGATACGTCAGTGACCGGTTTTTCAACCTCCCTCCTTTCCAGCATTATCACACGAGCGAGCATGTATATAAAATTATACCATTACACATGAACAGTAGCGTAGGTACCGATAGGTAAAGGGGTACGATGTAACCCTAACGAAAAAGGGGAGTACAAAGTATCATTTGTACTCCCAAAATACGTTGTTAATAAACAAAACGATTGTTTGCATATCAGATAACATGTTCCAAAATTTTACATGTGACCTGAAAAACAAGAAGGACCATATTTTTAACCAACTTCCAAAAAAAAAAGAAGTTCCTTATCAATTCGATCTGTAAATAGCCCATTTTTTAAATGTTTTTTGAGTATAAATTCTTACTCTTTGAACCAGGACTGCTAAAGAGTTTGAGCTGAAATTGTCTCGATGGGTTGTCATTACGTGAATGCTAGTACGGTAGAAGTTTAGCATCATTTTTGTATTTACGGCGTAATGGGTTATGAGCGTCGTTTTTACATTGCATTAATTTAGTCGTTTTGTTTTTTTCCCCCCCCCCAGTATTAATGTCACTGAAAATTTTAAAACTAGGTTTGCGGAGGGAGGGTTATAATTACCAGTAGCCCCAAACCTGATTTTGTCACCATTTGTAAAGTTAGTTCAATTCGATTGTTCAACTTAAAACGTTCCTACGACCCTCGACACACCATAACAGAGCCATAAATAGTCGAAGAACTCGTCACCAACGAACAGCCAAAAAGTGGCAAATTCCCCAATAGGCTGCCCTACAGAACCTACACAGGTACACAGTACCTGCCCACCGATCGGAAGGGATTTTAAAACGTCTAAAAAATTTCATCCCTCGTCGCCTCGCAACACCAAAATGAGCGTAACGGATTTTCGTCGTCGATAATACTATTATTCGCGTTCATTAAAAAAAAAAAAAACAAAAAAAAAACAAGTCTTTCTTCGAATTTGGTTTAATTTTCTGTCGTTCCGGCCAAAAACACTACGCCTAGTCATACCCTACCGACTAACCTACCCTTCGTACCCTTCGCCAGCATTTGCCCAAAACAATTCGACCAATTCTCCGTCCACTATCCTACGTACATTCGTTTTCGCAAATACGCAATGCAGAAAACTTGAGTCCCCCACCCGCCTACCCCTCGCTTCGGCTGTCCACGTACGCGTCTTTCTCGACGACTACTAATATTTCATCGACCAAAAATTTCCACCAGCGTCACGTTTTTTTGCGCGCTCGTCCCTTTTGCACGGTCCATCCATCAGCCGCGACAATGCGCTGTGGAAAATAAATGTGCGCACATTTCTCGGGTGTACGTTAAACGAGGGCGCAACGTTCGGCTCGTTCGCAAAATGAAACGAACCATTCGCGAAATATCGTATTTTACGCACACGCGTACACGTGCACCGTAGCGGCTGCGGTACTACCGCCATTAATATACCTGCCAAACCATTAAATACGCACTCTGCACGAAAACGCTCGCCGCGCACTCGCAAGCGCCGTCAATTTAAAGCACGAAGTTCGCATCGAATGATTTCGCCTTCGGTCCATTCGCCAACCGTATGCGTCCGCCCATCTGACGGATGGAAAACGTATTAAAAGCCATCAGGCCCGTCTATAATATTTCGGCTTTATTTCTTTTTCCGACTCGTTCTTCCGGCCTTTGTCTGTATTTTTATTTTGTGCCTTTCATTTTCGTGGCGATCGTCTCGATTGAAGGAATTTATCTAATTTATTTCCACCCTCGTCGTGTAATAATATACGGTTTTTCAATTACCTTGACATCTGTGGCGGTGGCAGTGCTGCCACAGACAGCGACGGACTTCGTTCGCCGAATAAATTGTCGATATGGCGCCGGCGTCACTTCGCAAACGAAAATTAATCGAAAAGAATGTTTTGTATTCTTCGAAAATCAATTCGAATGATGGATAACCAAATGTGGAGGCGAAGTTCGACATTTTATTACGATAGGCTAAGGCTTAGGCCGCACCATTCTCCACGTAGAGTTTAGAAGTGGCGTTTATGGGCGCCGAGAGCGTAATCTGTGAAACTGGACGATCGATGAGAACAACAATATTATGATGTTGATAGCCAACTGATGGTGGTAACCAGTCAATCTTCGTCATTTTTGAAATTCGTTTCGTCTCCCTCGTTAGAAGAAGGTTGGGGAAGCCCCCCTTCCATTTTGAAAAATAGTTTCTGGTTCACCGACACCACGACCATGGCGTAGATTCTGTAGCCACCCTGTGGTGTGGTATGCGAGACCCCGATATGCTAAAGTCGAACACACATATATCAGTTAAAACTTACTCAGTTGAATTATACCGAGGTGGCAGACTTTCAACTATATCCGACAGCCGTCAAAGAATTTTGTCAACCCCCATAGTAAGCCTGGTTATCGTATTTTAACCCTTTTTATATCGTGCCAATAAAAATTTAGAAATTCCAAAATGGCCATCCACCCGAGGAAGTGGAGGAGGTGCTCACGAGTAGAAAGGTTAGCCTATATTACCAAGTTTTAATCCAAGGTGGCCCCAAAAACATACAGCTAAAGAGATATCCAACGCTCCATATGCGCTGTGATTTAAAAATCCGTGAAAGATAGAGAAGAAACAATTTGAGTTATATGTTCAGCGCATATTTCGTAGTGAAAACAGACATCTCTATACCAATACACATGCACACACACACACACACACACACGCACACACGCACACACACACACAAACACACTGTCAAGCTACGACACATGCGCAATAACAAATACTGAAATTCAGAACATTTTATAACATTCCATCTTTGACGTGTTTCTGATTGGCATTAAACATCTCTTTAGCTGTACCTCTCTAGGTGGTCCATTGCCTGTTCAAAATCCAGTCCATATCATGAAAGAACATCATAATAATACAAAATATGTACAAACATGAAAAATAATAAAGTGCCTACAGAAAAATACGATGTTGATCATTCAGATGACAAATATGCTAGTTGAATGGAGATGCAGAAAAAAAGTTACATCAAAGAACAGAAATTAACTACTCAATGAGAAAAAAACAAAAAGGAGAAATGTGAAACCGGTTTTAATCTGCTGTGTACCGAGGTACAATTACAGTAAAGGTGGGTACATGTTTGTATCATTTATCCGTAGCATATCATCTTATTGTCTCAATGTGTATGATGTTCATAACCTTGTACAGTATTAAAAAATAATACGATGATATTATGATACCAGCCTTTTCTAGTCAATGTCGGTATCTGGAGGCAAAATTTTCAATAGAATTTGAGGGTATGATACAATCCCAGGCAACTCCTCTCACAAATAGAGCTATATCATAGAAGCATATTGTTTCATGATACGCACCGATGATATGGCTCTTGACACAATGATACAAATGTGTACCCGCCATAACAATTATTGTTTACACCACCAAGAATGAAAACAAGGTGGTGGAAAAAAGGAAAAAAAATTAAAATGGAAGGAGATTTATTATTAAGATTGTAGGGACATTACTCGTATGAGGTAAAGAGGCTTGGACCCTTAATGACAGTCGCCACCAAAAGGCTGGCTAATATTCGTCTCTATTCAGTTAAACCAATGCACAGATTATGGTACATTAAAACGTAATTACTTGTATGTACTTGTAAGTAATGTACAAGAACTGAACCGTGACTAATCAAACAATTACGGTGATGTCACAATTTGGTACACAAACTGGTTCGCCATTTCTTATCTCTATACAAAGATGTACGTATTTACTTATGTGTAAATGTGTGCATGTAAATAAGTCACTATATAAACCATCTCAACTGGCTGTAAAATTACCAGTGTTTGGCTAGGTTTTGGCTTACCATATGTGTGTCCACATGAAGTGGCAGAACACACAATTATCTGTTGATTATATCTTCTTTTGTGAATATTTTTTTAAAGGTGAATTTTAATTTAATTTTTAATTTTAATTTGAAATAATGTATCTTGGAGCTTGCGAAAATTGTATTGGATGGATTATTATTTTATTAAATTATTATTAGGTCATGACATACAGTATACTTCAATGTCAGGAAGTTGGTTCCTTTTGGTTTCATAGTTTTAAAAAAAAAACTGGAGAAGAAAAATTTTTGGATAAAATTTTAAGTTCACGGTTTTGAAAAAATTGTGAAAGGAATGCGGCCAAAATTGTCATGTAAAATCGTCCTTATGTACAGGACGGAGTTTTATAGGAGTTTGTCCTCTATTGGTTCATTAGTTTTTAAGAAAAATCTAAAAGAAATATAAGAAATTGGTAGAAAAAAACAAGTCACCAGTGCTGCTTGAAGTATGTTTACGTATTTACGGCGCAAGAAGTTACGACTGTCTTTTTTGCATTGCATTTATTAAAGTTACTTAGGCCTTTGTTTTTTTGCTCATTATTTTTTTTTTTAATTGGTGATGAACGTTGAAAAATTGAGTTTTCCAGTCAAGTTTTGCTGCGATAAAGTTTTGTTTTCACCTAAAATCAAAAATTGCGATGTTTCCATTGACTGAAACATCCATACACTGCTTCAACAAAATGATGCTATCTTATTGCAAAAAACATGAATATTAACAAAATTACATTTGTATTTCACATTTCCAGATATTGGTGACTGTCTAATGTATTCAAATAATATATTCCTTACAAGATCAACGAGTACCTGTCCAGAATAACATATAATATTATTCATAGTCGTAAGTACCTAACCACCTTTTTAACTAACAATTCAAATTCTGATCATACACCCACTTTAAAAATTCATAAACACCGAATACACGATATTTGCCTTTGGCTGCAAAATATATGAATATAAGATCATGTTAATGGAAAGAAAATGGCACGTACGTTTATATGACCACTGTATGAGTACTTTTCCTCACTTATCCATTTCATCTTTTTTTTTTTTTATTTATTTATTCCATTATTATGTGCTGCGATGATATCTCGAATTTCAAGCACATTCCAAACACCGCGCCAGTCTCCATTCGCTTATTCGGTGGCTTGGTGACACCACGCCACTAAATGGCTACCACAATTTTGCATTAGCCGAAGAATAAGGATAAGTAATCACATGTGCCACGAATGCGTTAAAAAATTAAGCTATTCCCATGTGACAGCATGCTCGTGTGGTCAGTTTTCGACGAAAATAATACATACACCATATCCCCTCTCCCCCACCACAAACCCCCAATAACGAGACGATAGAAATGGCACTTAAAGACAAAATCGTGTCGTGGAAACGTGACACGGATACAGTGAGGATACTGCCTCGGTTTTCATACACATTTGGATCGATGTGTGGGTAGGCTGCAGTACTTTTGCAAAGATATTTCAAACTTGTTCACGTCATCGATAGCTTTTATTCGGAACTACTCGTGTTACTCGTATTTCGACTATATTTTCGTGCTTTTTCTTCGGAACACCATACTCCCGTATGTTATGATTTAGATTTTTATTTGCAACTCTGTTTCGTTTACCACATTGTTAACGAAATATTTACTTGGTACAGGTAAATTACGTTTTTCTTCTAAAAACAGTAAGCAAAGGAAAATTGAAAAACAAAAAGAAGCAGCGTAATAAAATTATTCTTATCTGCCAGACAGGGTATAGGTATGTTGTAAAACAAGTAGAGTCTAATTAAATAAATTGAATACTCTCGTATCGTGACGTATTCTTTGTTTTTGGATATTTTGAATTCATAAATCGAAAGCAAAATGTAAGATCGTCAGATACTTTTATATTTGAAAACAGCTTTCTATGGTCATGCGAGAATGCTTTTGAAATTTGTTTCACGCTTCACTGACCTACGTTTGGTACTGTCTCCTTAATGTGGATTAAGGTACAACACTGAGAGCTCATTGCTCATAAGGGATATGATCAAAAGTTGTTTCAATAAATATAAAAATTACGTTCCATCAATTGTCGGCCTAATTAACAAAGTGCATTTTTCCAAAATTTGTGAAAATTGAGTTATTAGTGATCCTGGTAGATTTTTTTGAAATTCATCAATTAGATTTTGTTGAGACTGTCCAACTCACTCCACCTTGCCCTTTTGGTCCGTCCTCCATAGTAATAAGATTATAATGGAATAATTCTATTCGCAATGAGTGTTAGGCAACATTGGTTATAACATCTGTGATGTAACGATCAAATGTATACCTTGTGTATTGGGAGTTGGTGATTATGTTACTTGACATATGTATCTAAATCCATTAGGTATGTTTCATTTTATCTTGTTTTAATATACGCTGATCTGTCGTGTAACACACTTGTATTTTATTTAATTTTTTACATAAAAAGTTCCTGAAATCTATACAGTTTTGGAATATCTATAAGGAACAAATATTTATGGGATTATTTCAAAAACAAAAAAATTTGTATGACCATTCAGTTTGTTTTTAAATGAAATGTGTCGATCTCTCAGGAATCTCCCATGTTGAAAATGAAAAATTGCATGTCTTCGAGACAGTAAACCTAGAAAAATGTGTATGTCCGAACAATTGACTGATATTGTTTAATACTGGTTTGAAGAAAAGTGTTTGTCTCCATTTAATTTTTAGTACCTGGTTCACCAAACTTTGCTCAGATGTAGAAAAAAAGAAAATGTTGTTAATTTTAATCGAGCTGGAGAATTTTAGCAGTATTAGGTAATGAGCCGCTTATTTCCAAAACCTGCTAAATGCCAAAACCAAAAAAAATGAGATTTGTTTGTGACTAACTATTTTCGGACCTTACAAATTCAATGGTGATATTATTTTGTGCCAAAACCTGCTCTATTGCCCTTAAAAATAGCCTTCAATATTGTGTTTTGTTTCATAACCTGCTGAACGCCACTTTTTTTTGGTTTCAAAAACTGCTAAAGACAATTTGGTGCCAATACATGCTATATCCCACTAAAATTTCAACATTTTGAGCAAAAAACTATTAAACGCCTCAATTTTTATCGATATAACAATATTAATTAAGTTTTCAGGAAAAAATAATCAATGAAGCATTAAAATAATATTACAAAATTTCAAAATAAGTCCTCGTTATGTAAATCAACGTTGTTTGTATCATTGTTCTTTTCACAAGGTTTTACATTATTCAGGCTATTATAAAACTCATTGTCAAGACCCATTTTTTCAACTAAATTTTTCACATCCTTCAATTTTAATTCCGAGGCATGATTACGTTTTGCGATCTTTGGAACATTCATTAAAAAATTGTCTTCTTCTTCTTGAATTCTCCGTCAAATTTTTTTTTGAACATGTCAAAGTATTTTGGTAACCCTGAATAGGTGTCAGAAACACCTACTAGGTGTGATCCGGCTGATGATGTCTGGTAAGAAATTATCTTCGCCTCGGAAATGGCAAAACCTTTTTGAATTTTCAGCAGTTTTGAAGCTGCAGTTTTGTAGTCTCGAACGATAACACAACCTTGGTTTCGTTCGTCTCGCTTCTTCTTCTTTTTTACATTCTTCCTCCATTTTTCAGGGTTTGTTCGACTTTATTTTCCATCATGATAGTTTAGGAATTAATTACTTATTTAAACAAAAATAACATTGAAAGTACCTTTAACAAAAACCATCTTCTGTTCATTCAATGGAAAACATCGAGAAGAATGATAAGGTATTTTTGGTTTCAAAAGCTACTATATCCCACTACTTTGGTTTTAAAACCTGCTAAAGACCATGTTTGGTGCCAAAACCTGCTAACGTAAAGTTGGAAGCCAAATAAAAGTGTTTTCACAGTTAAAAAGGGTAAAAATTTTTAGAAAATCTTCATATCAGTGTTGTAATCTGTAAAATGAAAAAAAAATTACCTCTCTAGCTATAATAGAAGTCAAATGGCAGTTTTTTGCATGGATTTAGCACGTTATGAAAATAAGCGGCTCGTATATCCATCGGTATTATCGTATTTGTATATCTCCAGAATTAAGATTGCAATATTTAACTCATACTTCATTGTTCATAAATCATAATAATCCTACGCTGTTTAGACCTAGCAAAATTCGCTAATAAAACCTTCCTTATTGGTTACTTTTAAGATTAATCAATTTTTCATCGTTAATTGTTATCACTTGCTGCTGGTGCATGGATTGAGATGCTCGTTAACAAATTTTTTCAAATTTGTAACCTATGTAGATCGCTTTTTCATACGCAAGTACCTCTGTACTGCAATTTTCAGCAATATCGTCCTAATTCTTCATACCGTGTTCACATACACACATGCACACATACACACGTACACACATACCCACATATATACATACATACCCACATACAATCATTGCTCGTACTGTAGTATAGGATTCTATCTGACTTTATTATTTATTCACGAGTAGAATAACAAAAATTTTACAGACAAAAATTATTTTTTCAAGTAATATTGTTTTTATAAACTTAAGTTAAAAAAAAAATTTAATTTTCGTTCTGAAAACATTTTTTTTCTTCTGTAAAATTTGGTTAAATGGAGGTGTGCACTTTACCAACCAAGCGGACAATGAATGTTAATTTGAGATATATGACCATCAAAATAGACTGATCCAAAATTGGTAGTTTTCCTTATATTATTTTCACACTGTGTATACATATCAAAGGACACCCGTATATTACCTACCATACGTACACATATCCGTACCTGTACTAAGACCTACCTGACACAACTTTAGAAATTGCGGTTGGTTGGATGCAGACCAGGGTGAATATTGTTTTTGATATCAGGTACATCTTAACGTGGACAAAGTATTCTATCAAGGGCAAACCATCTCAACTTTTGAGTATAATTATATGTAATGGATGGTTCAATCTCCTTGTTCCGTTCTTCAACGACAGAGTGTTTTAGGGAAGGAAATTACTGTAAGATGTATACCTATTTAGTTGTATATATAAATATAGTAACGTGCCAGAGGGAGTAATTTCATTCCTCAAAAACGATATCTGTGTCTGATAAATAACAGCTCCTAGCAGAAATGTTTTACGAATCAGCTCGTCATAACATATATACCTACTCAAAGGTCACAACTCATCTACACAATCTCTATGCATCCTCATCTCATTCAAACACTTCGAAACGCTTGTTTTCCGTCCAGTACGTGTATGTACCAGGTGTCAAAAGCCGTACGACCATACCTTTAAATTAATGGTCACGTTCACCCCTCGACCACTATATGGAGAAAACGTCGCAAATGCACACCCAGCTATTTACTCCCACCGCCTACAAACGTACATTCATTCCATCTCTATCATTCCAGGTGCGAACAATTTCACAATAAATTACATTTCGCCACAAAGTAGTAAACGAATTTCCCACCCATTGGCTGTACACTTTATCGATACTTGGTGGACACGTTGATTTATGTTATGAAAACGTTATGCTTTAATACTGTAAAGATTGATTAGTCTACTTAGAACAACTATTTCCATTTCATATCGGTGGTTTTGAAAAACAGCTATATCAACTGATTTGTGCCTACGTCTAAGCATTAAACCATTGTCTACATGTCAAAACAGAGCACATATCCCCATAACTTACCGTCAACGTTACGTTTTCTATTCGACACTTAGTTTCAACCTTACTCCTCATTTCGTCGTCCTCCAAAACTATGGTTCTGTACCTACGGTCGTCGCCACAATTTTGAGTACGCATCATCGCGTCTTGGTTTCTTTTAGTGTTTTCCACCGTCCCCTCTTCGTTCCCTTTCATTTTATTGCCCTATATCTGTAGTATAATATGGTATATCAAACGAAGAGCACGTGAGGTGGAACGGAAAAAAATTTGTATGAAAAAAGAGAAAAAGAAAAAGGAAAAATCGACGCGCAAGAAAGTAGCAAAGGGTGAAGTGATATCGTGGAGATTTACACGTTAATATGGCTGAAAATGTCGTATAAATTTCACGGTATCGCACTCGGCAATTTCTACACCGATTTCTAACCTCAATTCCCAATAGTGATATCTTCGTCGAAGTGGAAACTACTGCCGGTGAACGATAAGGTAAATTATATGAAATTTACTTTTGAATTTTTTTTTTTTTTTTTTTCATTTTTTTATTTCGCATAGGTATATTTTCTATCCTCCTACCTCTCATTCGCTGAATTCTTCGTTTACGATTTTTCCCGCCATCGTATCTGTGGTTAGCTACACCTTAAATTCTTATTGTCGAGTCTTATTTCTCATTCACTTCCGCACTCTCAATCCCTGTCGCTCTGTCGCTATATTTCTCTTCCACCATCTATCTGCATGTTCCCATAAAATCAGTAGTTTGAGAAAAAAAAATTTTTTTTTTGGCTTGTTGTATAGATGCTAAAGGTATTTCTCGAGGAGAAGTGAGTAAAATGAGGGTCCATTAAGGAAGGCGAAGAAATTTTTTTGTTTTTTTCACTCCAGCTGGATTCAAAAAATTCCGCAGAGAAAACTTGTCACCGGTAGTTATCTTGGTGAGGGACTCGCGAACGTTGAACTCGCACAATGGAACTCGTTAATAGAAAAAGGATTCTTTGGCATTTATAAACTAATTTTGCCAACAGTTAGACAAGTGCTGGTAGCAAGAAAATACGATTCAGGTTGTAGAGGGCCTGGGAATGAAATTTTATTTTGCTAAAAATTGCCAAAATTGGAATAAATTTCAAAGGGGAAAAAAGTTCTGGATTTCTAAATTTTAATAAAAGTTATCATTTTTTGCAGTAAAATCATATAATTATAAATTCAAATTCTCAAGATCACGTAATAACAAACGCTTGTCTATACATAATTGTCGATTTTTCTTTTAAAACTTAGCAAGTTGAAAAAATAAAATTTTACAGGAGCAACGAAAAATTGATTAACAAAATTAGAAAAATTTCCCCAAATTAGGTAATAATTAACGTCATTATATTGTATTGACAAAGGGAAATCAGAGGTATAAATTTTAATTTGTTTTTATAGAATATCTTGTTGTGAGAGATATTCACACATAGAAGGTAATCTACAGCTTTTGCGTGTTCTGCCACTTCATACGTTTAAGTATGGGAGAGCCAAATCCAAGGCAAACACTGGCAATTTTGTAGCCAGTTTTGTGAGCTTATATACTAGATTTGGCACACGCACACAGACACATTTATACGTACAAATACGTATGATATTATGTCATCATTTACGTCGTTTCTTGCCTCCATAAGGTGATAAGAAATGATGCAGCGCATTTGGTGTGGGTCTGTGACATCACTGAGTTCCTTATCAGGTAATTTGTCATGGCTCGTATAATGTTTCTTACCTGTACAAACGTACATGTGTTTATTAGTTTAATGTCATAGAGACAATAATATGCCAGCCTTTAGGCGGCAACTGTCATCAAGGGGTACAACCCCCTATACCTCATACAAGTATTTTCCCCACAGTTTTCTTCCACCCACCTTTGTTTTATTCACAATTGTTTAGACTTACAAGGTTGTTAAACTAAATTTCACTCCATGTACTGACTTACATGACTTTTAATAATTTAAAAACCTCTTAAGTTGGCTCTTTTTTGCATGAAAATCTTGGAAGTTTGCAGCTAATATAAATTTTTCCTTAAATACCTCGTAAGTTGGACTTCTATGTTTTTTAATTTGCCTCCAAGAGCGCTAATAATGATAGTAGACTTACAAAGTCTTTAGAATTAAAGTTTTTGATTTTTCTTTTACCTTAAAAAGCTTTGAAATCTAAAAATCATGAAAAGTCTGACTTACGATGTTTTTAAAGAAAAGCGATGAATTATGCTTCCCTAGTAGCCTGTCAGTGGATGAACATAGAATGTGCCTTTTATAAATACATTGTACATTATACAACATGGGAGGAAAGTGATCAATTATCAACAAATGAAAAGTTCATAGGCACCAGCCATATATGAGTGAGATAATGAGAAATTTGATGATTACTCACTTCGACCAAGTTGCGAACAGTACTGACCAAGCAAAAATTTCTAAATAAAAAACGGCCTTTTCATCTTTGTCTTCAATAATTTTGAGTCATTCACATTTATGCTCTAGTCAGGATTGTTATGAAAACTCGTTCATACAGTGATATATACGTAATGAACAGAAAATAATGCGGTACTTTTCATCCTAGGGAGGTAAAGTCGAAGTTTTTGTTGATTTGATCAAACTTTCCTATCCCTGAGTGTAGAACCCTGTTTTATTTGTTCTCGGTTCTCGGAACCTTGTTATTTACAGCTTTCTAACGTGATAATCGGTTATTGTAATTTGATATTGTTGTTTGAATTTCAAGTCCATCGTGGACGGACCTAATAAAGTTTGGTCTAAGCAAACTCCTCGTTTTCTTGTGTTTTACTTTGATTCCAAATAACCAACAGTTTTTAAACCTCTACAGATTGTGGGCTAAGTTTGCAGGCACAAGTGGCAAACAAGGAACTACTGACTCATTGGTTCCATCAGAATTGTACTATGTGTATATTATGATTATGTATGCTTATAAAATCTCCACTCTTCACGCAATTGTATTTTTGTTTACATCAATCCTGGTTGACCTGATAGAGATTTTAAAGACTTTTAGATAAAGTAACAACTTTACTCCCGATGATGAGGTCACTGATAAAAAGTTGTTGTTCCACTCATAAACAAAATGACAAACACTTATTTCTCGTTTTATGTTCACGGTTTTGCGAAACTTACGAAAGAGATGGAGCTGACGAGTCTGTACATCAAAACAGATATGATGGGAGTTGTAAGTGTCTATTAGGTCAGTAGGGTCAGTAGTTTACGAGAAATATGTACAACGGATGAATTGCTGAAAAAATGATTTTTCCAAGATTCTGAGAAAACTACAAACTGATAGGACTAAAATTTTCATGAGAGATAGTAAGTAGGAGGTCTGATAGGAATTTGGTTGCTTTTAATTCAGTAGGTATTTTTTGAGAAAAAAGTAAAACAAAAAATTTCTGCATACAATCTAGTCGTCATTTACCCTATAATGAGTATTTATCCTATATTGAATTTTTTATGATTAGAGATTTTGAATCGTGGATGAGTTGGCAAAACGGGTACTCTAGCGAAATGACGCTGAGCTTGAGTTTTTATTTTTATCGAAAAATGCCAAATTATGAGCGAATCATTCGAAAAATATAGGTATTTATCTAATATTTATGGGTGATTAAATAAAATTGTTTTTTCTTTCTACTAAGTTTTCAAGTAATAAATTTCTATTTAAATTACCCGCGTTTTCGAACAATAAACTGCTGTTAATTTTAATATTATGGAAGAAGTCAGTGATGAAACCCAAATTATTCATCGTTTCCTACCAAAAGAAATCAAATGACAGCTGAAAGTAAATTTTACCTCCTTCCACAAATGTCAAAAATTTTATGTTCATAAAATCTGAATTTCCTCTTATTTTACGTTCAGCTTATTCGCTTATCAGTCGCTTGGTCGAGCAACCAAATTTTTTATATCGGCGAAATTTCTTGAAATTTACTACGCTCACAAGTTGCACAGTTTTCCAGTGATTAAATATTCATTGATCATTTACTCGAATCGGGTATTTGGATGCCTATTTTCCCCCCACACTTCACTATTGAAGGTCTTCCGAACTTGAAAAGTGAAAAAGTTGTCGTTTTTTCTCTTATCGTCTGATTACACATTAGCCTAAACTGTAAACAACGAATACATTATAAGTACCTATCGTTTATATTGCGTCGAAAACTCGCAGTCACTCCTGCGTTGTGATGTAAGTATACAATTCTTGACACAAAACGTATTACAAATTAGAAAGAAACTCACTCAAGTTGAAAAAGTCGGTCGTAGGTTAGGTTGGCGTCATATTATTTTAAAATTCATGAATTCCATAGATAAAATTTTATATCGAATGGTGGCGTGTTTGACAGCTTGACGAACGAAACTCGAAGCTATACGAAGGTCTTGCACGAAAACTTTCAAAATACAAATTAGAAGGGTTCAAAATTCCTTTTTTTTTTTTTTTTTTTATATGTATATAGGTTTACATGAACTGAGAAAACCTCGCAATTATATCATTTAGTTTTCCTTCATACCAATCCCTGAGAATTTTGAAAGTAGTTCTTCGCATTATTGTGGTACTAGGTATAATATATATTTTTATATACTCGTATCGCAATCTAGGTTAATCGTTTCATTTCGTGATTCCGTTCGTTCGAAAATGCAACAACAATATGGAGGAAGAAAAAAAAAAAAAAACTTGCAAAAAATGAAAATGAGTTAGACAGAGAAAGGATGACTAAGAGAAACCGGGTGGAAAAAAATAAAGAAAAAAGAGAGCGAAATACAGTTACCAAAGAAGGCTTTATTTTTAATTATTCAACGAGATGGGGTCATTTTACTGTGAAGTGTTTACAGAAAAGTATTACTCGCTGTAATATGCACGAGTGTAGGATACGTATAAAAGATAAAAGTCTATAAAGCAGAAACCAACCTCACCAGAAAAAAAAAACAAAAAAAAAAACACTGTCAATGAGAAAAAACTTTCGGCATGAAAAACTATACCTATTTTCTTTTTATGGCAAATACCAAACTTTTATTTCTAGAGCTTGGATTCCATTTTTTTTTTTTGCATTTCGCATATTTTGTTTTGATACCTACCTACGCTTGGAAAAGCAGGTTTACCACCTTTGCAACTCGAGAAAGATCAAAGAAATGAACCATTTTACCGACTCCGTTCTGATTTTTATGGGTTTAGCAATTTTAAATGTTCCGCTCAAAATATTCTTATCGTCATTGACTTCTTCAATTGAAGTTAAGTAATTATGATATTGGTTCTTGAAAAATTACGAGAAAATATGAGTAGGAATAGGGCGGAAATTGAAAGCACTCTGGAGAAAGCTTTCACAAATTTTTAACGGTATATTCATTATCGGCGTGGTAGTGGAATATTAAATCGGATGCCAAGAATTGTAATAATTAAATGAATCAGAATAACGACGTTAATATTATTTTGTAAACAAAAAAAAAATTATTTCAGTCTATAATGAGGTAGTAGTTTAGCCAATAAAGGGTTTCTAGACGGACTTTTTTGAACAGTTTGGGAAAGGGGTTGTTTGGATATGAATATATTTATCAAAAGACATCGACTATACAAGGTGAATTATGTCCAGAGCATCTCAGAATGTGTTCCCTTTTTCGATTCATCAGAAATATCTTAAGGACAATAAGTCTCGTACAAAAACGGTTGTCTACATAAATAAAGTCAACAAAATTTTTCACATGAATGTGTATAGGTATTAATTTTTGTTGTAGCTCTCGAAATTTTGAGAAATCTGCTTGCTAAAATCGTACTTTTTTGTCAAAGAAACTGGCAGGAAATAGAAGCGTACCAAAAAGTGGATTTAACGAAAAAGAACAATTTGGCAGGAATTTTTATCAAAAACTATGAGAGATACGAAAAACATTTTCAGAAATATTTTTGTAGAAAATTTTATTGCATTAATTTTAATAAATCACTGTTTTTGACCATAAATCAACCGTTTACGAGATATTTTTAAAAACCCAAAGAAAAATCACATACCCTGGAGTTTGCTCATCTCGTACGTTTGAGGACTTTAGTATGTTCGGAGAAAAAAAACTCTTTACTTACACGCCTCTGTGACAAATGTGAATTATGAGCTCCTCAGTAGAGTTTTTCGTATTCATCTCGATAGTAATAATTTCATTCCACGAATATATCATTAAAAAAATATTTAGTACTTAGCTAACTCCATTTATTAGATAACCTACAAAAAAGGTTATTACAAATACATATTTACAATGGCTATAAAAGAATTAGGTGCCAACGCAAATTGTTTTTTTTTTTGCAATGAGATTTCACCAAATCTCACTATA
The DNA here is from genome assembly GCA_011428145.1 of Ericerus pela. Classification (NCBI taxonomy): domain Eukaryota; kingdom Metazoa; phylum Arthropoda; class Insecta; order Hemiptera; family Coccidae; genus Ericerus; species Ericerus pela. Next base: position 1,414,247 of record WOFM01000302.1, on the reverse strand, counting down.
ACAACAACCAAGAAATAAGTAACAAAATTTTTTGATTTCTCACATTTTTTCACTGTTGAGAATGAGTTATGCGTGAAAATTCATAATAAATTTTTTTGCGCAATTTTAGAAGGATGAACATTTTTTTATTCGTCTATTTTTTTGTTATTAAATTCGTAACATTATATTGTCCGAGATATAGGCGAAAAACTAATTTCAGGTAGCCACTTTTGGCAGATTTGTTACGGGGGTAGGTTGAGAGTGTGAGAACTTTTAGTAGATTGTGAATTTTTTTTTTTTGAGGTTCAAAATCGCGCATTTTTAGAACCAAAAATTTCATAGAATTTGGTCATAAAAAGTCTGAAAAGCCTAGATTATTCGAAATGGTGTGAAATAAAAGTGCTAGTTGAATAAGTTTCTGGATTATATGCGTGATGATTGTCCTCGTCATAGACATTAAAGTTTCTGTGAAGCAGTAAACAGCCAAATTTTTGCCAGTTAATCTTTTAACAAAAGCAGAAAACCTTCCATAAAAATTTTATTTCAAATTGAAAGTTTCGTCGTCTGTATCTCGTCTGCATTACTTGAATGAGTATTATGACAAGATCAACTGACTAGCATCATCCAAAATACCCTTTCACATGTAATAACAATGACGTAGGTCAGAAGTAATGATGAATTTTGTCAGGCCTCAAAATAAATTGACAGTCGTGTAATTTCACTCAAACACTTGAAATGAACAGTCTGGGAGCACTGTTGTTAAGGGAGGCTCAAAAATATTATCTTTCAGCTATGCGATTAAAAAATAGGTAATTTGATGTTTGGTAATTTATTTTTGGAATTTTTGAAGTACTGTCTGGTTGCTACCATCAGCAAATAATTTTTCTTAATTCAATTTCCTTTCCTATGTGCCCAAGACTTTTTTCAACATAAACGTGGCAACTCTCTTAAATTAGTTTTCTATTGGAAATAACGAAACATTTTCATCAGTTTGCGTATCAAATACACACGCATACTAACAATACAATGAATTTTGTTCAAATAATTTTGACTGAATACTTCTGACTGAATACTTTCGACTCAATATTTGGAGGGTTGTATAATTATTATAGCGATAATTTTAAAAAAACTCTTGGTCTTTCTGGGATTCGATCACGAGTCATTCGATTATTGTATGTTTTCTGCATTATGATGACATTCACCACTCACAAATTTGCTGGTACGATTAGTGCAGCTGAAAATAAGAAACGTCTGAAAGTGCTTAGTGAACACTCCATGAAACTCACACTGAACTCCAGTTAAAAGTAGCTTCTTCTTATAACATGTACACATACGCAATTACATAACGTATCTGACTGGTTTGATGGGATGATCCTAACACTTTCATAGTTCCAGAAAATGTGTGCTTTGCTCCCATTAAAATATTTTTTTTCCCTGATTGGAAATTCCATACTTTGGGGATTGAAAAGAACGATGTAATCACCTACCTTATGATATGCGTTTTAGAAATTGTTTTTTATAATACATGATCAGAGATGCGATGTTCACACGGATACTTGGCAAGTGGAAAGTAAAGCATTTCACTGATCGAACAGTAATATCGATGTAAAGAATAAATCTGCCTCCATATAAAAATGTTTACATACAGGTTGCAAGGTAAAAAGATTAAGTTACTTTCTGATGCAACTTTTGTCCATAAGACTGCAATTAAAATTACAAACTCTGACAAATAATTGTAATATTACACCTTTCCTTTTCTATTTTTGTGCAATCAAAAAAAGTCATCTAACTTCCTACCCTATCAAAATATTATTAATGGAAATAAAATTAAAAAAAAAAAAGTGTGAGTTCCAATTGGGACTCATGAAAGATTGGTGTGTAAACATAATAGTGTAGTTGTGAGCGCACAAAATGCTCACGCTCACAACCGCACACCTATATGCCAACAGTTAGAATATTGTAAGATATACGAGTTACAATCGTAATTCTCATGTTATCCCCTACCAGAGTACTGGACCAAGGGTTAAGATGTTTACACACAAAAAAACATACCACCGGTGGAATTTGAACCTGCGACCTCCTGCATGCTACACTTACCTACTCTCTACATGTAGCGTCACAGTTACTGATGCTAGATTTGATGTGTTCACTGTATTCTATCATTTTCAAGTACTTCATCCATCATTTAGAATATTTTTAAGGCATTTAATTAACGTTTTGTTGCTTTCTGATAATTAATTATAAAAAATGTCATTCTCAGCAATGTTTAAAGGTGAGTCTACATATTTCTAGAATTACTTAATCACTGCTCTCATTTCTCAAACTTTCCCTTGAATGTAAGCACTCACTTTTGAACCTCGGTGGCAGTGTGTAATATATTATTTTGTATGAGCAACAAGGTACCTCATTCAATTTCTATTTTTTCCAATTCATGGAAAATAAATACACGTCTTTGTTATGGGGTTATATCGGCCATGCCATGCACCTTATCAGCGAGTACATAAATACGCAGTTAAGTACTTGCTTTCTTTAAAAGCAGTCCACATACTAGTGTAGCCATATATTGTGCGTGAATGTATATGACATATTTTGTTAAATGTGGAATGAAAAATGTACAAACAGTATGGGCTACAGAAATGGTCCTGAACCCGTTTGTTGACGCAAGACCAAGTCCTCCAGAAGTGAGAATAGATAAGCAGTTCTCATATTGATTTAATTTTGTTTTTTCAAGGGAAAAACCCATTTTTTTTTCTTTAAGTTTTAAACTAGCTAAAATTTCATGAAAATATGACTGGTTAATCCATTGAATATTGACAAAGGTGACAGTTGTAAAATCATTTAAATCGGGAATTGTTTTTTAAACAGTAACATCTTAATGATATTTTCTCTATTTTTGAAATATAAAGAGAAAAATTGAATTAGGTCCAGTTTATGGTATTTTTAGGGGTCACAAATAATTTCTAAAGATAAATTCAAAATCTACCTCAATGATAATGGAGGAAAGTGAGCTCGGACAAAAGGGTGTGCGTAATAAATGGTCCACCCTTTCTATTTCAATATCATTTTGATGGATGACAGGATGACAGGTGATAAAAATCTGTTGATGTTGAACCTAAATTATGTCTTTGAGTAAAATAATTTTCTAAATTATAATATGGACACTAAAATTCATTATCCACGTGAGCCTCAGCAAATATATGCCATGGTTCATTTCATTACATTGTCTATTAAATGTGAATAAAATCACTAAAATTAAATGCAAAATTACGTCTCTTATTATCGAAACTGTAGCCTTTGCAGCTATTTTGGAACTTTGTGCAATCCATGTATGTGATTTGATTTTTGTCTCTCCAGCGGTGTAAAACTCGTTTCGTGCGTTTTGGGAGTAATAGAATAAATCATTTAAGTTGGGTACAGTTTATATTTATTTTTGACATATTTTTTGCCACTCCCCTGTGGTTCTCATAATGAAGTGTTATGAGATAAATTTTTGGCAATAGAAGTTGCTCTCGCTCTTTCTCTCACGACGTAGGTAGGTACCTACCTACCTTTGTTGATACCTTCGTTGTTTTCGAATAGACCAACAATTACGCACCAAAGTAGCGCAGAAAAATGGGGAGACATTCGAAATATTTACAGTAAATACACCCAACTAATATCAGAGTTTGTTAAACGATTTTTTTTTTTTTTTTTCTACTTCGTGCAATTACAACGCCGATAGAACGCAAAAAGTTATACACCATTTAATGTTTTCTATTACTACCGTCGTCGTCGTAGTCGTTTAGATTACAGCATTAAACTTTACGAATAGAGTACATGCGAAATGGACAAGTGAAAGAGATAAAACAGCTAACTGGTACGCAGGAAAAGATGTCTAAAACGAGCCTCGCAAATGATTAACGATTTAATAAAGTTTTTCTACTAGTCAGAAACAGAAGCCGAGAATATTTTATCTACGTAGTTTACTAATTATCAAGGTAATTTTTATACCACAGTGTGTTGTGTTTTTTTTTTTGTTTTTTTTTTTTGTAACCTACCCCTTTCTCCAATCCAAATAACACCGTACATTGTCGTACACTTTGCAAAATACAAACAAATTTTCCTTTATAGGTCATCCGTTCATTTATCCCGTTTTTTTTTTTTGTTTTTTTTTTTTCACTTTTTCACGTCAAAAATGATCGACTATACGAAAAAAGTTCGTAACAAAATTTACTCTGACTTTTTAAAAGGTAAGCCTTTTGTCAGTTGCTCCTCATAATTATGACAGAAATTCATTAGCATAATTTTTAGTACGTTTTTATCAGTTTAAATGAACAAACAAGGCTTCGAAACCAGAGCAAATGGAGAAGCTCGCCGTCTTGACGCAGAACAAAAATTCCAAACTTTCGAATTTTCAAACGATAGCGACGTTTATAAAGACGATTAGTAATTAGGCAATTCGGATTTCGAGTTCCTCCTCGTTCGATATATTTCTGCATTAAAACTTCCAACAAATAGTCGGAAAATTATAATGAGTTTTTGGTGAATCAGTCAGCTACCAACCAATATACCTAATTAATATTTCTACATAATTACAACGGTTGAAAAATATAAAAAAAAATAATAAAAAAACGAATCACTCCTTAAACTCGAATTAGGTAACTGTGATCTATTCAACCATTCGTGGATAAATTTAAAATTCACACATCCATAATTTTTACTTTTTCATACAAACCGGTTTATAATATGTATAAAGTCTTATTATCTAATTCCACGGACGATCTTTTATTGGGAATGAGAGGAAGGAAGAGGGAAAAAATACGTCGAAGGTGCTAGAATAAAATTTGAAATCAGGGAAAAACATATGTGAGAGAGATAAGGAATAATGAAACGTTGAAGAATGAAAAGAATTGCGTTTTCAACAGGAGGATATGTTCGTGGAAGATATACATTCAAGAAATTACAGGTTTTATAAAAGTTAAGGCGGATTATGTACAAAAGTATTAACGGCAAAATTTTAGGAAATAAATTTTTAAATAAAATGGAATAGGCCGAATGTGTCACTGCCTTTGAAATTGTTTGATTGTTTCTGGTTAACCCCAATATTACTCATGTTCTTTTTGGTTTTTGTTTGCTCCTGTTAAGGGAGTTGTCAACCATGGTTGGACATTATATTTTTATGATGCATGCTACAAAGTAGGCACCTATTCAAGACAATAAGCGCGCTTCAGTGCCCACAAGCAAGCGGACTGTATATTAATTTAATTCGGTATACATTCCTATTTTTGCAGCTGGTAACACTGTATAAAATTCATTATTTCAGTTGAAACAATGAAATCCGTTTTTTTTTAAATGTGTGAATGGTTAATGCAAGAAAATATACAGGCACACAAATTTTTCTGACTTTTCTCTTTCATTCTATTCTTGCATCAAAATTTGTACCAAAACTTGCGCTGAGATTTGTGTCAAGATTCGTGCCAACTGCCTTTACCTTTCAGTTTTTATTCCTGTAGTAAACGTATAAAAATGTACCGAATTAAAAACATTATTGTTTTCAAACGGAAAAGTGATAAATTCTCGACCCAGAAGAAGAAATTTGATAACGAGAAAAAAAATTTAACAGAGGGAGAAAAACTTGTATTTGCTCTCACGAATGTGTTTTTCTCTTCCTATCAAACCAATCAAAGGAGTGACCGTCATCAGGCATGCACGTGGTGTTGCAAAGAATGTTACTTGACGCTCGAGCACTGTGTGGGCAATCTTGATTTCGTGATTACAGCAATTAATCGCTGCTTGTGCTACAAACATCACAACTTGTCGATAATCGCTCGCCTAGTGGTCAGGTTTGCAACGTTTTCTATTTTGTAACACGTGATTGGAAATTTTCTCCTTTTGTGGCATGACCGTATGGTATGTGGAAAATGGCGAATTTCAGAGCCTGATGTCCTTGATTTGCTTTACGCACGCCTCTTTCGTTCTTCACCAACTTTTCCACACACCTTATTGGAGTTCTAACTTAGACGGACTAAAATAAAAAATAAATAAAATAAGAAAAAAAAAAACCTGAATTTTGAATTTTTACACTGAGAATAACCAAAAAAATATTAAGATACTCGAGGCCCTGTACATACAGTTATATTTATCCGGAAAAAGCAAAACGATTCTCGATCAAAATAATTAGCTTTGAATTTACTGATATGTGGTGTCAATGCTGAGAGAAGCAAAATGTTGAACAGAACCGCACAGGTCGCAAGCGTGGTAAAAGGAAAGAAAAATAATGGCAAAAGAGAATTTTCATAAAAAAGTAAAAAACTGAGAATCATTGACCATAAAATTAATCAATGATAAAATAACTTAAAATAATGAGACCAATGTCGTAAGTAGTTAGCCTAGCACTGCATTCGGAATATAGTGTTTCTGCACCGTAATACATGCATAGGTACGTACCTAACTGAATTTGAAAAATATTTATGCATTTTCACACCCTCTTTTCAGAGGTGCTTTTTCATGTCTAAAGTTTAGGTAAAGAAATAAGTTAAAAATTCACTTTTTTTTTTTACGTTGAAAGTCCCTCGTGTGAAATTATTTCTTAATTTTAACCGACTAAATTAACTTTTATGCTCGTGTGTTGCTCCCCTGCGAGTTGTCCAGTTAAACTTTAAAAGTTAAATCCTACACGAATACATAAGTAATGTTATGATTATCAGGTGACTTGCAATAATTTCACCATTCACACCGTTATGGGAAGAACTAATCAATTGCGACGACACGTAGAGCACCATTAATTGTAACGAAATAGACAGTAAAAATGTGTAGTCACTTTCACAACGTTCACATTCTCAATTGATTTTTTGCTTCCATACTACGAGCAGTAAATGCTAAAAATTCCACTATTTCACTGCACAAATACCGCACAATACGTAAGAGGAAAATACGTACTTGTTACCGAATCCGAGTAACTTGTGCAACGTGTTCAACGTACCCACACTTCACCATAACGTGCATTTCATTGCTTTGTACGTAAATTAACATCATAGAAAAAGTATAAAAAATAAAAAAATAAAAAGTAACTTTCCTTCTCGACTAAAGCGCAAAAAAGGATCGATACCGTAGCGTGAATTCGTTAGTACATAATAACACTTCTTTTTCAAACCGTGAACATAGACTTACAACTTACACTTGGTTATCTACGTTAAACAAGCGACTCTCGTTGTTGTTATTATTATCTATTTTCCACCTTTTTCTGTTTTCTTCTACTGAACTTATAAGTTTTTCTTTATTTTCCTACGCTCTTATATTTTTTGGGTTTTTTTTTTCTCCGCTTAATTTATCCAAGAAACACATACCTACAAAAAAATTCAGTCTTACCGAATTACAGAAGGATATACGTATTGCACTGGCACAATAGGTGCGCAGACTACCTACGTAGGTACATACCTACGGTGTACGTATCGTTCAATTATTTAGAAAAGCTGAGAGAAAGGTTTTAAAAATTCTGCAATTTCGTACGGTGTCACGACTTGCTCGTTTTCTTCGTATTTTCTCCGTTAGCGTTTATCCGACTTTAAAAAAGTGTAAGTTACTACAGTTTTTGAACTCTTCCAATTATTATTTTTTCGAACACCTGAAATTACTCTGTATCTGTTTACGATGATAGTGGTGGTGATCAGCTAATTAGTTCAGCTTTTATTCGACTTAAAACGAGAAGGAGGTTTTAGGTTGGGGTACCTATATATAGGTGTTGGGGTTACACTGATTGTTTGAGCACTCGTTGGTTACACTGATATACAATACCGCCGTTAATACTACTAAGAAAATTTATTCTTTTCTTTATACTCACTTCTTCTTCTTGTACTCGTATAGTTAACATCTACTTGTTCATCTTAATATAATAAAGTGATTACTTGGTGTGGTACTGGAGTGATGTTATTTCTTTATGAATTATTCCTGATATATAAATATATTTATTATGGACATCAAGCCCCCAATGTCCAATAATAGGTATACGTTCATGTAGCCCATATAGGTATATATATATATATATATATGTTATGATAATTTTATATCATTTCTTATTTTAACACGTATCTCGTATTCTATTAATATTATTCCTCTATTTCATTTTGTCTATAACCTCATTCTTACATCCTGTCTTAATGACGTTAATGAAACTTGTTAAGACTTGCATCTTGACGTCACCTTTTCCAACTAATACAATATTCTCATACTAAACATAATGATGTCATTTATTCCATGAATACAAAATACAACTCTGAAATATTCCCAATTCCTCTTAAAATTATAACTACACCCACTTTATGTCATAAGTATGTTATTCTATTGGCTCACTCTAAATTACGTAGATTCTATTGACCAATCGCATTGTACATCTCCTACCACACCAATGTATAATTCATTCGAATCCATACCCTTAGATTAAAACCTAATTGATTACCAATTCTTCTCTTGTACAATATACTACATCTTGATATTTTCTTGTACACATAAAAAATATACATTATACGAAAATAATATATGTCTCGTGTACTTTTTGTAACAATTATACCGTTACAATATATATGTATATTTCTTAATATATGTACCCTGATTACTCAGTAACGGCTGAACTGATTTGGAAGATTTAAAATTCATTTACGCCCTTGAAATGAACCGATTCTGACCTCTTCGAGTTTATGAAAATCAATAAATATAAGAAATGCGTCTCTAATATACGAATTTTCTCGAAAACATGACTTGAGAGCAGAAATTTAGAGTTTTTTTCAGTCATCTTCAGAACAGTAAAGATGAACTTGTACGACTATTGCGTCGATTTGAAGAGAATCCTTGAAATAAGTAAATAATACGGTACCGTAGAATCAAATCCGATTTTATCCTAAAACTCGAACGTACTGTTCCTAAAATTCTGCATCCACTGTTACCTCGGATTTTTGAAAAATACGAAAAGGGGTGCACGATGTACGGGGGGAAAAAACTGTCTTACTTTGTTTATCATTCGATGTCGGGATTAGAATCAGCCACATTGTTCGGTATATTATTTCAATAAGATCGTCTTCTTTGGCTGGCGAAAACGTTTTTCATTTTCTATACCTGTTTAGCGTGTGTGAGATAAGCACCCAAGATAAACTGACAGTTCTGCAGTGTAGATTCCGTACACGTGGAAAAGGAACTTTCACGCCATTGCCAGAGTTTTTAAGGGGAACGCGCGCAACAATAGATAATAAGGTCGAATGAAACGCAAGTGTGTATGTGCATATATATATATATATACGGTATATACGTTCTCCATGCAAAAGCTCTTCACGATTCGAACCCGTATAATATAGGTATAGGCATCTAAAATGTATTTATTGTACTATATATAGGTAATATATATATATATATATATATATAGGTATAGGTATACAGCAGTTTGGTAGATACACATGGCTGAAGAATTGCGGTGTCACCTTCAAACTTTCGATGCCAACTAAATGAACTGCGACGTAACAATTTTCAACCCCTTCGTACGTGATTTTCAACAAAATTCTAATTTGAAGCCGAAGTCGCAGTATCTGTGCAAACTGTCACACGTTACCAGAGAAAACATAACATAGCCACAGCTATCTCTTCTTCGCATATACGTCTTACATGTAGGTACATTCCCTCTTTCCGTTTTTTTTATATTTCGCCTTCGGTGTCTTTTTCATACACACGTTGACACACGTTACGTTTTACTCGTACTCTAAATGGTTTTCTATATTATTATTATCTTTAATATTATATGCCATTCTTCTACGTCGAGTTCGAGGTGAAAATTAATTCAATCGAGTGTACGATAATTTAACGGGTGCGCAGGAAATATACAGGTCGTTTAGCTTTTGTGTTGTTCCACAAGAGTTTGATGCACGTGTTCGGAGGTTTACATACAAGTTCGAACTTCGTATGCCTCAAGGTAAGGATAATGTGACTAGAGTCGACTTTCGTAGTTGTAGAATGGCGATAATTATAATATTTGAGCAAAACGATAAAGTTTATTGTCGTAAGAGTTGGCGGATAGGATGGAATGCTACTGTAGTGATGGATTCATACCCTGGTAAAAAAATTATTGCCTAAAATACTCAGTTTATACCTGGTATCCACAGGTTGAAGTGGGTATTTTGAGTAAAAACTACTTCAAATTGACGAATATTATGAAAATAAGGGGTGATATAAATGTTGTGCCGGTTATTAATCGCAACAGAATGGAATTTTGAAACAATATCTGCACGTTATGACACCAATGTTTCTTTCTTTAATAAAATTTTTATTTTCAGTTTTAAAAAATTTTTTGAAAATTATTTAAACTTTTTTCACTATTAGAAACACAATTTTGTTTGTTTGGGCGCCAGTTATTCTGTGACGGTTATTAATCGTAACAGAATAGTTCCAACACAATAATTAATAAAAGTGTATTGAAAAATAAGTTATGAGACGTAAAAGAACATAAAAGTAGTAAACAGTAACAAACATCAAGAGAGTTAAGAATCAATCAGAGTGAATCAGAATGAATTAATTTAGAGGTACAAAACAAGAGATTATACACTAATTGGATAATTAACCTAAAGGGAAGATTCGAGAGATTTTACAGATTGTTGGAGAAGGTTTCAATCTTATTGGTTACCAGAAATGTATGTATATGAAGTATGATAAATGGTCTTATGAGGATATAACAAAATGGGTGTTCACAAATAATTTAGTATAATTTAAGATGTATGCAAAATTGCAAAAAGGTTGTAAACGAGAAATGAGATCATAGGACTGTGTAAACAAAGTAACTGCTTACCTACGTGGAAAGATGATGTCATCAGGCCAGTCAAGACTTGTATGAATGGCGTGAGTGTTTATGAATGGAATAAGAATGGAAAATAGATTGAAAGTAATGATGATGATGATGATGATGATGATAATAAACATACGGATTTAGGAAAGTATTATGTGCAAAATGAAAATATCGTTACATATTTGAAACTTTATTTAAGTTTATAAAAATGAAAAAATATTTATTACAACAAGCAAACAGTCAGTAACGTATATAAGTAGATTTCAGATTTAATTCATGTTTCAGAGATATCAAATTACTAGTACAGTCGGGTACTTAGCCCAGTAAAATTAGGATTCAAAATAAGCTTGAAATGGAATTGGAAATGTAATATAGGGTGGGCTCCTGAAGAATTGATAAAAATGTGTGACCCCCATACCTTGTGTTTCTCCTTAGGAGCTTAAACATGCGAAAATTTTTGGTTTTTTACGTTTTTTCTCGGATAAATACGCGATGAGTAAATTAAACATAGAAATACTTAAGTAAAAAAGTATGTCCACAAAATTTAAAAGAAAAATGTTCTAAAACCTTGTTTTTATAACATCTAGGGACCGACAAACGGGGTGATAAAAAATGATATTTTTTTCAAAATCATTGTATTTTATATTATTTTTTAATTGGGAAGCTGAAAATTGATATAGACGTAATGACAAAGTAGGTATTAAGTTGCGAAAAAAATAATTAATGGGCGATAAAAAAAAATAAGGTGTGGGTGTTGAGACTTTTTCTGCTTTTAACTTGAAGAATATAATTTTCAATTTTTTCAATAGGTACTCTTTTGATCGTCATCTTGTAGCAACAATGACTTTCTGTTTACTTGTTGTTGATATCCTGCCGCTTTTTCATCATGTAATTGTGTAACATAATCTTATTATTATGGCATATAGTTAATGATATTTTTGAATATTACAACCACGGGAAAGAGAAGTTAAGGGGTGAGAAAAATAAACAAAGGAGTGAGAAAATAAGAGTTCTGAAATGAACCATTTCATTACGCTACACATGTCTCAAAAATATAGCATTTCGTACATATGTTGCAAAAAACGTACTTCCTCGTTGACATACTTTCTCAGTTTATTACCTGCAATAAAAATGAAAGGTTTTTCCTCGAAAATTTTATCTTCACTCCAATAACCGAAAAGTGACACAAGTGAAACTAAGGCAACCCACTCGGCTCTAACCAATCAGAAGTGAAGAGGTATATTTTTTAGTTATGACTTTTTCACTATGTTGGTAACTATTCTCTGATAACTTACGTCATCAATTAGGGTAGATACTACAAATCGCATTTTCTTACCCCTCACTGCAAGTCTGGCGTTTGAATCTGATCCTTTCTTTCAGTTTAGATTTAGGGGGAGAAAATATTCTCTCAATAGTAACCATGATAATCTTTTATTTTTAATTTATTGATATGTCATGTACAATATGTAAGAAAGACTAAATTATCTCCATATAATTATATTTCAACTGTTTTCGATACCAGCAAAGAACCGCGAATTTTATGTTGATTTCGAGGGTCATTGCCTTTCATGCAGTTGGGTTGTGCTGAACTGCTAAGTCAGTCAGAATGCAGGGACGACTTTTTCATCGAAATTCTGTTCATAATTCTTTAATTTCTTCAATTTTTTAAAATATAGCTGTTTACAAAATATATGCGAATCAACTCATAGCGAGTAGAAAAAAGTCAGATAATAAAACCCTATAAATAACACTTCTACGTAATTTATGCGCTAAGACATCGTATAACTTTACGATGAAAATGCATAGGGTGGGAAAAACGTGAACAGAATAAAGGGCTGAAATAATTATCGATTTGAATTACCGCCGGTTGTTTGGTTTTAATGAAGAACAAACTGCGGAAGAATATTGTCGTCGTTTTTCATGGAAACCACGCGTTTGCCATTCAAATTAGTGAAATGTCTATAAAGAAAACCATTCCGCACTTTCGATGAAAATTACAAACATGCGCAAAATATGCGGAAATTTAAAATGAAGTCGAATGCAACCCCCGCTTAGTAATTGGTGGTATGACCTTGAAAATTAGTTCATTAGACTCTGTGAATCTTCTTTTATTCAGTCTAATTTTTTTCCCCCCTAGCTATCCTACTTATTGAAATTGGAAAAATGGTCTGATATACACTTTTACGGATACCTACTCAAGTTTTTGAATTACGTAGCCATCTCGAAAAGTACAACGTACCTATTCTACGTCGAAAATATTTAAATACGAAAATTAGTGTTCATCGACTGTTGAGATATCTTTAAAAATATCAGTTTGTAGTTGTACTCGGGATAACATCATTTCTTATGGAAAGATTGGAAACCTTAAGCTCTTTTTAGCTACTTCATTTAAGCAATCCGCAGTTTCATTTTGTTTTCCAGATTCTTCTCTTTCACAGAACATTTTAAATGAAAATAATTAAATATTTCATTGATTATGGAATTAATCTGAGAATATAGGGGTACCTACATTTTCATAGTCCGTCTTCATAATTTCGCTAAAAATAACTTTAAGGAATTCATCAATAATAATTACTGTCAAGAACCTGTACCTTTTAACTTTGGAAATGTCGAACCTAAGGTACATAGCAAAAAGTTGACGTCATATGCAATGAAAAATGCAAAAAAAAAAAAAAAAAAAAGCAAAAAAAAGTAAAAAAAAAACAAAGTTTGCAACAAAAAGTAAAAAAAATTTCATAAACACCACAAAAAAATTGCATAGGTATCTATTCTACATATTAAAAATCAAATACAGTAAATCTAAAAGGTTTTTGAAATGGGCTACTAGGTACCTAAAAATATAAAACCTAGGTAATCCATTTTTAAGCCCCAACACATAGGATAGTAAGCCTAACAAAAATTGAAAACAAAATTCACGAAAAAATCACGATTACGAAATACTTACAAGGTAGTTAACCGGCACATTGAAGACACTTGTTTTTTCCTGATCTTTTTATTTTTACAGATCTTTATTTTTCATATTGGTAAAGAAAAAGTTTTTCAAAAAAATAACATGGAAGGAGAGTAAAAACAAAAAGAACATGCCAGTACAGTAAAAGCAAAATGAACAGTAAAGTTTAGTAAAAATCATTTGGTGTCAACCCAGAAATGAGTGACTTTGTGTCACCCACCTCAGCTCACAGGCGCACTGAAGACACTATTTTTTTAACCAAAAAAATTTTCCAAAAAAGAAACGGTAAGAACAGTAAAAAAAAAAATCAGCAAAAACAAAACAGTAAATGATCAGAAAAGAGAATTTGGCAAGGGTAAGTTTTTAGTTAAAGGAATCTATTTCTACTACAAATATAAAGATGATAACTAATAATTCAAATGGTGTGGAAAATACTTTCGGACAAGAACCAGCGACAGCAGTCAAGAAGACTGAAAAGGAGGCCATTAAAGTCTTGAAAAAAGCTGAAAAGGAGGCTGTTAAAGCCTCAAAACAGGCTGAAAAGGAAGGTGCTAAATGTTTATTTAACGAAATGAAAATTAAATACAAAAATAATTTCAAATGTCTCCACGACTGAGCAAGAAATGCAAATCGTGTAAATTTTTTTACCAGTTTCTTTTTGTTTTTCTTATCAGATCCTTATAAATATGTATGTACTTACTGTTCGTACAGATCAAATGTGGATTGTTCAAATGTAAAATGAATACTCACCTGCAACATAAAAGCAAAAAAACAAACATAAATAATCATAGTCACTAACGTTTAAGTTTTACATAAACTTGAGAAATTAATTATTGAGAAATTAATTATTATTATTATTATTGACGAGCTAATTATTGTTTATACTTTTTATTTCATTGATAATTATGTTGTAGTTGTTGTTGTTTTTTTGAGAAATTAACTAAAGCTACAACTCCTTATAGGTAGGAAATGTATGTATTACCAAATAGTAGATATACAGGGTAGGTACATATTTTCCAGACACAATATTATTTGAATATAATTAGGTGAATTAATTCATACAATTATTCATAAAGAAATCCAGGACTACCTTATGTTTGCTGAAGGCAGGAATATACAGACCAACCAAATCACTCTCTAGAAGGTTTTCAGTTTCACTGATGTCACGAATTAGAGTTTCGTGTTTTGAAAATTAAACAACTTTTATCGAAGTAGAATGCATTCGAAATTTCAACAATATTTATGCATTTTCTAATTTATTTCACCTCTAAAGAGTCAACAGTGTTGGAATTGGATTCAAAACTGACTTACCGACAATAACAGATTATCAGTCATAAAGAAGCAAATATCATTCAGATTTTCATACCAGCTATAAATTTCGAAAAAGAAAGAATAATTCATAAAAAAAACTGTTTGATTTTTGGAACCTGTGGAATACCTTGTCGTGAGAGATATTCTCACCAGAAGGAAATTCAACAGAATTTAAGCGTGTTCAGCCACTTCGTACGTAAGTACGGGTAAGCCAGAACCAGACCAAACACTGGCGATTTTAGAGCCAGTTCTGAGAGTTTATATACTGGTTTTGGCACACGCACACAAACACACGTACGTTAGTGAGAAGGGCCAGGTCACATCATCCCCTACCGAGATAAGAGATGTCTGGCCGGTTCGTGTACAAATCGTGACGTCATTGTATCATGTCACGATTCAGTACTCGTACGTTACCTGCAAGTACATGCAGGTAATTACGATCGAATGAGTTTTGTGTGTTTAACGTCATATAGACGAATAATTGTCCTGCCCTTTGGGGCGGCGACTGTTGTCGAGGGGTCCGAGCCCCTTTTACCTTATACCAGTGAGTCCCCACAGAACCAAACTATGAAAATACAGGGAAGAGCAGCCCACGATGACATACTTTGCCTTCAATCATACATTCTTAAAAAATTATCAAAGAATGAATAAAATCAAAACAGCTAAACAAAAAGGATACATTTTTTATGTTGGTAATATGTGCCAGTTTCAAGTTTCTGAAATTAAAATATTTTGAGCTGTTTCATTTTTAATTTTTTTTCTCAAGTATGTCTTCTTAGGCTTACCCTCGGTCAGATGACATAGTTTAAAATTGTCGGTACATAACGAATTGGCAACACAGCTCCACTATATACCATACTGCTACGTCTAACTTAAATCGTTCTTCTTTGCTCATTCTAATGTCATATTATAATGGAGTAAACATCTCTTTGTATTCTCTTAATAAGTCTTTAGTACTGGTGCATCCTTAAAATAGATGTGCATCTGATTATCTCTTACTTTTCTATAATATTATTTCATCGACTACTTTCGTATTTACTCAACACTGAAGTTCTACTAACCTCTAAAGTCCAATAAAAACAACTGATAAAAATCATGGAAATTAAATTTTGTTCTTGTTTTTATGAGTAAATTTTACAAATAAAGGAAACCTGCTTGAGACCCACACCTGTACAGTTGATGTAGGCCCATAGTTCGTACTTTTCATGAGTATTCATTCAATTCAGGTTTTGCAGAAAGGATATGAGATCCTAATTTTTTTTAAACTATTTTTCTTATTTCTTAATTGTGACGCAGGACCATATGGTTTAATCACGCTTTGAAAAGTATGAACTTCAATAATTATTTGATAAGCGTTAATTCCAACCCAATCTTTTCACATAGGAGGGCAAAATGGCGTACGTGCCATCTTGCTCTCACAGGTGGTGTGTAATCTTGTCTAAAACAATAAATCAAGTTAATTATTTTATATGGAAAATTAAAAGTAATAGTAAAAGATAATTAAGGTTTAAATATATAGAAAGAACGTTTATTTCGTGAAATTTTCTTAATTATTAATGATAATGTCTTTTTACACTCAAATTTTTGTCAAGAGTTCCTTCAAATAGGATGTAAAATAAAAATAAAACAGTCAAAAATCGAAAATATTTTTTGTCATTTATTTATGGTAATTTGGATTTAAAACAGAACTAGATGGCGCTGCGAACGTGCTCTGAAAATGTGATTATTGAGATAAGAATCACATTCCCTATTGGTTGAAATGGTAATAACAGGTACTTTGATTTGATTTTGGCTTAAATTAATTAATACTAAAGATAATTGATTATTATTTTTTCTTAAATTTGAAGACCTATAACGTCTATATAAATGTGAAAACCAATTATTTCAGTCATTTTACCTACACCAAATATCTCAGTTTCAGCTTTGTATTAGCATATGATTAAATACATTTTCCTACATGATCAACCACTCACTGTTTCAACAAATTACTACCAGATGTCAGCCACTTTGACCTTAAATCCTAAAAACAAATTTCGAAACTCTAGTGGATATTTTCCCTTATTTTTTATTAACCAAGTTGGCCACATCGTGCAAACAGTATACCTAAAAACCACTATAGTAGGCCATCGTACCCTATATGTCATCTTCGGCTACTCTCCCTTACACCAGAATTAAAGACCAAAAATAAAAGATTAACAATAGCCCTGGCCCACAATCAAAAAATTTATGAGTCGAATAGAAACAGGATAATAATTTAACATAACGACCATGGCCCGAATTCGAGAACGATGCTTAAGTGTCAACAGTGACCTGAGAATTACTTACATATCATAACAAAGTTATATCTATATAATTATGTTTATGTATAGATATAATTGATAATGGAAAAAATGTAAGAATTACCTAAGTATATCGTTTTTGCATTAAGCCCTATGTGTCGTAGTGGTGCGTAGCTTGGCATTTCAGTCCTAAGATTGGAAATTCTGTAATTCTACTTATTATTCATCACAACGACAGACTTCGTTCAGTTTCTATTTTATTTATATAGAGAATATTTATTGAATAACAACATTCTCTCCGAAAAATTCTGAATTCTTTGGTTTGGTTTAATTGATGTTCTCACATAATAGGAGACCATAAACTAAAGACATTCCAAATGTCTTTCAGAGTTTGCGTACAATAGGTGCACAACTGAAAGAGATAAATGGACGTACAAAGCTACATAACACATTTCCATCAAATTTGCACTCATAAGCTCTTTTTGTAGCAACCAGCTAGACCATAAAATCTAT
This sequence comes from Ericerus pela, assembly GCA_011428145.1. Taxonomy (NCBI): domain Eukaryota; kingdom Metazoa; phylum Arthropoda; class Insecta; order Hemiptera; family Coccidae; genus Ericerus; species Ericerus pela. The sequence goes on along the minus strand of WOFM01000302.1, from coordinate 1,396,417 downwards.
TTTAAATTACAAAATGTACCATAAATATAACATAAAAAGTTTACTAGATACCGTAAAACCCAATGAGCCTATGACAATTATGAATTCGTATAACGATATTTCAAATCTAGATTGACATCCAATGGCATTATCAGCTTATTCTACTTCATAATTATCATAAAATTAAACATATTGTGGAATACCTTGTCGTGAGAGATATTCTCACCAGAAGGAAATTCAACAGAATTTAAGCGTGTTCAGCCACTACATACAAGCGTATGGGTAAGCCAGAACCAGACCGAACACTGGCAATTTTAGAGCCGGTTTGGGTGGTTTTTATACGGCTTATTTGCGCGCACACAAACACACGTACATAGGAAAATACGTACGTCAGTGAGGGCGGCCAGGTCGCATCATCCCCTACCATGATAAGAGATGGCTGGCCGGTTCGTGTACGGATTGTGACATTGTTCGGTGATGTCACGATTTGGTACTCGTACATTACCTGCATGTACTTGCAGGTAATTACGATCGAACGTATTTTGTGTTTCGTTTAACGTCATATAGACGAATAAGTTAGCCTTCCCTTTGGGGCGGCGACTGTCGTCGAGGGGTCCGAGCTCCTTACCTCATACCGTTGAGTCCCCACACATATCATCTCATTTACTCAAAATTACCAAACACTACAGAAAATCATTCACCTTACGAAAACTGGTGTACTTAAGGGTCTCTAAAATAAAATAACTACCTGTTCACATAGGTAATTTCTGCCAATTTTTTTTTACATTTTTTGTTGATATCCCTGAGCTATCAAATGGATAATAACTGTACTCAAAAATAAAATTTCCTTCGTTCAGACGTTCAAAAACATTGTTTGTGTTTAAGGAAGTTAATACGTGAATTACATAGACGTTTTCCATATGTGTAGCACATTCAGTGACAGTACATTGAATGATGACTTGATGAATGCATATAAAATAAAACGTCAAAAACGTTAATCCAAAGAAAAGGATGAAAAGAAATGAAAAGAGAAAGATCTCGCTTCGAAACTTTTCTTTTCAATCTGCAGAGTAAACATGAAGGTAAACAAACGAGTACGAGTCTGCGTCACAAAAGAAAATTACAAAATCATGCATTACCGATGCCTTTAATCTTTTCACCATTCAGCGATTGTGTGGGAAGATGTGAAAAAAAATTTATAAACATGGCGTTTTTTATTTTCAGTCTAAAAAAAATATGAATAAGTAGAATGAAAGGATTACAACTCGAAATAATGTGGAAGGATGGTGATATTCGTATTAGAAGGTAATTTTCATTTATTGTGTGAATTGAACAGGGTCTTTGAGTTTCAGGAGATTTCATACCTGCTACTTACTGAAAATATTCAAATTCAAAACAATATTTTCTTTCTTTTTTCTTTTTAAGTTATACATCTTATAAAAACATTCAACATATTTTATTCAATGTCTGCCCGAAAAAATTGGTGAATCACAGCCTAAAGAATATAATTATTATTGTGTGTGGGTTCTATTATTCACCATTATTAAGAAATTTATTTAATTTTTTTCTGTTTAAAAGTTTTTCCAAATCAAGTGTTTGTAATCAATGAACATTAAGTGCGCCTACTGCAGGCTACCAATTATCTGGATAACATAATATTTCTTTTGGCATGCTGATCTCTCGAATTCTCATAAGTACTGTGAGGCCATATTGTTGGGGATGTTCCCTCACTTTTATTGGGAAGGAGTTCATTTTTCCTTCTTTTTTTTCAATACAAAAATGTCCGTTTTTCCCCAGACAAAAAAAATGCTAAATATGAATGTTCTAATAGACAAAATACAACTAAAAATTTTTTTTCACTCTCCTCATTCTCAGAATTAATTTTAAATAATTTTTTTTGCTCTAGGTTTTAAGGTACATGGAGTTTCATGGCTGAAACTAACTTCCTATATTTCATTTAACAATTTGTTTTCTTTGGTTCCTTGAAATAAATATGTTCTTCTCGCTAGTTCAGATAACGTAATTTGCCAATTTGCCAACACATCTTACATAATATTTGTGTTTAAAACCCTATTGTCAGATTCGATGATAATTGGATTATTAGTAGTTACTTCGAAGTATTCTAACAATGTTGTATGAATTTTGTCTCTTTATCTTTCTTATAAAATTTTTTGTAAGAATTTACAGAAAAAATGCTAATTTTCCAATTACCGCTACTTGAAATGAACTTTCTGTCAAAAGCTAACCCCTCCTAATCACCCATACTCTAAGCCATTGAGTACATCTATGAAAAATCTTTGGTTTGTGTGTATTAAAGCACAATTTAATTTGAAACTTATATTCTTATTGTTTGTTTATTGGAGTGTAATTCTTAAATTACAACATGCGCACGGTGCTTGTTTGTTTATTTTATCTTAATACATTTTAAATATTCAATGTTGGCTAAATTTCATTCAAATCTGATCGAAGTGTGTAAGTTTAATTATGTTTTAAGTGCATGTGAGTGCTCCGTTCCACTTGAGCTGGTTATTCTAATCCAAGAAATGAAGCATTAAATTTGCTATTTTTGAGTTTTGTTTGCAAAACTTACTGGCATAAGGAAAATTTGTCACAATAGAATATTTCTGACTTAAAATTACTTGATACGCACTTTTGCCACCTACAGTCAATTTAATGCTTCCATATTTCAATACCTAAGTCAGTTATAGAAAATAGAAATCATAAAAATATATTAAAATCCGGCCATTTCACACACTCTTTCATGATTCGTAATTGTACAAACTTATCATTTATACACCTTTATTACATTTTAGGTACTTTTTCTTTCCATATCGAATTATTTTCCTCCTATACTTAACTACTCGTACACCATATTGCCTTAATTCACCTTTTAAACAATATTTTTATGATATACCTAATGATAACGGTCTGTCCATTTGACTATCACCAAATCAATCACAAGTCTTAATAAATAGGTACCTACTAAGAGGCTTCGCTTCTTGTCCACTAAGCCATCCAGTCTCCTCGAGATTTAAATCATTAATTTTACGAAATTACCCGTTTAATTAGCTGTGTTAATCACAGTCAAGACGTTCACATTGAAACTTTATAAAAAATCAACGAAAACAAATTAATTAACTCGAAATTAGCATTATTTACTACGGAGTTTCACATTCAAATTCAAAATCTAATTTTACCTTCTCCATTACGAGTTGTTTCTAGAAAGATGTCTTCTATTAATTAATATTACAAAACATTTTAAACAGACTATAGCCTACCACTCGATTAGTTCCATTGGTAAAAAAAAAAACTTCGAACTATGATTCCTGTTACAGAAAATTAACTTAGGATAGTTAAATTTTAGCGACACGGTTTGAATTAATTTATAAAAACTGTTGTAACTTGAGCAAGAAAAATTTGTTTTTAAAGAACCACAAGTAATTAACTATAAGAAGTGAACATTAAAATGAACGAATGCGCATCATAAATATCCGTAATTTCACCTTAGGTTTCGGAAACAAATGAACCAACTTTTAGCGGTGGTGGTTTACCAGTGAATTTTCAATTTTTCAACACCTTAGTACCTACTCGGAATGCGGTTTAAATTTAGAATTTTGCAAACCCAAACGCGTTCTTGTCAAAATTTCTTTAAAATCCGGTCAAGGAAACAAAAATATATTGAGATACTTTAAAATTATTTCATATTGATACTTCCCTAGGTATTTTCATAATTGATATACCTGTACGTCATATAGAAATGTTTTTCAAAATCTGAATTTTAAGGCAATATTATTACCAATTTCTCACAACACTGACATAGTATTTGGTGCAAGCACCATCCTTATGCACGTTTTCCTTGAAATATTATTATTGTAAATCATGCAAACATTCTGCTCAATGTTTTGGGCGTATCAACAGAGAACAAAAAAAATAAAAAAATAAATAAAAAAAAGGAAAAACAAATTCAACCAAAAAAAGGCTTGAAAATTTGATCCACCTTTTTCAAGTCACAATCCACCGTCTTCTAAAGTGGAACAAAAAGTAGAAATGAAAAAAAAATAGAATGAAAAGAAAAAGTTTGTCTGCAAACGACACTGTCCCAAGCAATTTTTCATTCTCCAATATTTTCTTTTAATTGAAAATAAAATTCCGACTATTGAGTAAATAGCGAGGAGGAAAAAAATGAAAGAAGAAAAAAAAGTCGAAAAAAAAGAAATCATTATTTCCGAAGTTAAATAAAGTTGTGTAAGAGAAATGGCTTTTGTTAGCTTAATCGGACGACGAACAATTGTACGATAATTTATTTTTTTCTTCTTTTTTTCTGCCTATACCTACAGTTACACTGGTGAAATAAGTGAAAAAGAAAAACAACAATTCAAAGAAAGAGATTACAACAAAATGTCAACCAAAATACCCAGAAAAGTTGAACGAAAAGACCAATTATTGGTATCCAATAAGTGATTTTATAATTAAAACGAGGGCTCGTTTTTGCTGATGGTGAAAAATTAGAATTCGAAATGTTTGAGGGCTTTTTTTTTTTTTTATTTCTCATGAGTTGATAAATTTACTCAAAAAAGAACAACTTCGAGAAGTACGAAAATCTTGAGTATATCCGGTCATAGAGAAAGAAAGAAAAAAAAAAGAGGAAAATTGAATGGCGTCCTTGGAACCTAAATGAACGCATAGAACGGGCGAATATAAGAATATCGTGAAAGGACAAAGCCATTTTAGCTGGAAAATGAATTAAATTAGCTCGGGTTGAAAGGGTTTTGTTTCCTCGTGGCAAAATCATTCTTTACACCACGTTGGTCCTTTTTTCGTTTCTCCTCACTCCTTATTCTTGTTTTGTGTACCATTGCCACAGGGAATAGAAAAATCTAATTTGGGGTCGTCTGTAATGTTGCCTACACGTAGACGATCCAGTTTCAAACCTTTGAAATAATAATCAAATGATAGGTATTTCAAAAAATTGACCATCGTCCCTAAATTAATTGTTTTTCAATCGAACCTCAAATGGAATGTAGAAACCGGCGAGAGTATTCTCCAGCGAGTTGGCTGCACCGCAACGTTTGTCATTTTCTGGTGGTATTAGGCCTATATTTGAATACGAGTTTTGGTACCTGTATCATAAAACTGATGTGAGTTTTCCGAGATAAGAGTGTGTACGTATGGCTTTTTCATGATCGTTTTCCCTTAAACAGAATATTATCTCTTTTTTCAGTTTCTTACTTCAAAAAATAAAAAAGAAAAAAAAAGATTTGAAATTCAAATTGTTCCCAAATTCACATAATTTTTGAATAGGTACATTCGATAGATATTGTGCAACGTTGGTACATTCTGTAGCTCGAAAATTTCATATCCTTTTGTAAGATGATGACAAAATTTTCTCAATCGGCTACAATAGAAAATATATCTATTGGTTGTGAAAAAGTGTCAAAAATCGATCTGCGATAAACCAGACTATAATTTTCTATCAGTTTCGAGAAGATTAACTCCATTAGAGGTGTTTAAATGCTGTTAAGGAGGTGAATTAATTAATATTATAATAGCATAAATTTATTGCACAAAACACTTGAGTACCTATTGTTTGGTACCTACTTAGGGTTGAAAAATGTTTTTGCACGTTTAAAGAAATTGAAACCAAAAATATTGTTAGAGCAGCTAATAGTTATTTGTGATACAAATCCAAAAAATAAAAGATTTCAATACGAGTGTGAATTTTACAGTGCGAGCCGAAGGCAAGTGCTGCAAATCACGCGATTAACAATCAACTACTTTTCAGGTGTATCACAAACTATTTTTTGCAATAGCCTCTCCCCCCCCCAAAAAAAAAAAAAGAAAGAAAATGGCAAAAGTCAAAAATTTATTTTCTTAGAACCGAATAATTAAATAATAATTTTACTTTAGAAGAAACGAAAAACCGGCACTGTAGTCAAACTGGGAATAAAAGTAATCAAGCCGTGTGAAAAATTAAACTTTAAAGTGCGCATGCGCCAAATAATATTTTTTTGCAACAGATGCACAAAAATTACAACTTTGCATGGGTGTGTAGTAACTGTAAACAAACGAATTTGGCCTGTGAAGTAGATGTTAATTTTACACACTGTTGCGCAGGATTAAAATGCTCGAAAATGTGTAAAATATAAGCAGTGTTTACGCTGTTATTTTACAACTGAAAAGTGGCTCATATCATTGATGAATATGATTTTGATATAAAGTGAACCCACCTCCATGTAAAAACATAATGTATTTTTTACATGGAAGCATATTCAGTTTACATTAAGGTATAGAGGTTACATTTTCAAAATGAAATGTTAAATCTGTAACAATGAGGAAGTTGATATTTTATTCCGTTTTTTTTTTTAATTTTTAAGAAAGATAGAATTTTAACGTATATAAAATATCTTCCTCAACAAGATTCAAAGGTGAGTTTACATGACTCGAAAATTGCTCACTCACTACTCACTTTGCAAACTCCCTCACATGTAATCGCTCACTTTTAAACCTTGGTGTGTAATATACTATTTTGCGTCGTATTAAAATTTGCTAGTTTTTTCCAGTCAAGGGGTATTAAAAAACTTATTTTTTAATTGGGTGTTTTATATAATGTATTTTTCAGTTAGATGTTGCAATCAATATATTTATATTTTTGTCTGGTAAAATTAGAATACCCTAGGATTTTAAACATTATTTAGAAAACCTGACTTTTTTCGTACCATAATTTAATTTTCTTCGTAGGTTTAAGGAAAAATATTCAATATTTCAACTGAATGTTGTTTAGTTAGGTATGATACTTTTTATTCAATTTGAATGTTACTAAAATTCATACATTTTTATACATTACTGTGGATTTTTAGTGTAGGTAACTGTATCCACACCAGGTTCGTGGTTTGCGTGTTGGGCTGACTATTTATTGCTTGGTCAACATTTTAGGACTGGGCGGTTATTTTCATTGGTTATCACGGAGGTCTCTCATCGTTCTTGATTTGCACAATATTAGCCTAAAGAAATTTCAACATATGTAGGGAAATCAATTCAATTTTTAATACACTTTAATCAAAATCAACATGCGTTATCTTAAGACCTTGGCAGCTATCTGGGCTGGATTTATGGGAGACTGGAACAAAAAGGGGCACCTTTCAGGAAAACTCATTTATATCATCTCCGGAAGTAATTAGAGACTTGGGAGTGGTTTTAAATGAAAGACACAACCTTAGGCCACAAATTTCCAGCATGATTTTTTTTTTTTATTGTCTGATCAGATAAATTTAAGATCAAACACAAATAGTCAAGTATTCCTATCTGCTCCCCTATTCGGGACAAATAGGAGCGCCTTTCATGTGCATATGAGAATAATCAGAAGAAAAATTCAACGCGAATATTTCATGAAAAAAAAAAGTCGTGAGTATGGGCTATACTCACGAAGGATTGATGTGTTTACATAATAATAGCGAAGTTGTGTGCATGCAAAATACTTTGCAAATGCACACAATTTCACACCTACATGTCATATCACACACACAAATGAGAGTTACAATTGTAAGAGTTACAGTTACACGAATCTGACGACTGTAATTCTCGTTTAGCCCCTACTGTAGACCAAGCGCTGAGATGTTTACACATTAAAAACTGCTAATTTTGTAGTCTAAAGTTGTAACTTCTTATTAACACCAACCGCAAACCTCTAGATGCTCTATAACTGAAATTATGAATACTAATTTTCCTTAAAACTTTTCCTATATTATGACCCATCTTCCCTAATTTCAAACCATTACTGTAATGAAAAAAATTTACTACAAAAATCATGTTCCTAACTGCCCCATCCTCTTTGACTCAGTACAGTAGGGACCTGATAACTGTTATTGATGACATTATTTAAATTTTTAACTTATTCTTAAAAACTTCGTCTTGCTTAGTTCGTGATGAAATTCTCCTTGTTTTGAAACGAAAATGTTTCAGCCGCAACAAAAGTATTCGGGGCAGCCACTTACATTGACAATATCCAAGTAAAATGGTATCAACAATCACAAAAACAAAAATTTTCGCACTGAACTAGATGAAGCACGTGAATCTAAGTATGAGTAATCAGTGTTATAAAGTATAGAAATCAAAAATTCCCTCAAATCTCCGAACAAGGCCGTATTATAGCAAAATTCCTTACCGCCTCGATGTTCCTTCTTGCCCTGGTCTCCCCTGCACTGTCTTTTGCTATTTCAACTTTGAATCAAAATTCGACTCCAGTTATTCTAAGAAATTTTTTTTTTAGAGATTGACGAGATATTCTAGAAGGTGACTATAAAAACTTTGTGCAGTTAACAGGTCTCGTTGGAGCGTGTGCCCACCCTTTTTAGCATACTACAAAATATTCGAAGTTCTATTCTTGAGGACTGCAATTAATTAACAATAATTATCCTCCCAAATAACCTTCGAAATTTGGGCAAAAAATGTTTCTAAGTTATTTCATTACCTACTAATTTTTTTTAATTCGCCTTGGTAAAAGGTCCCCATACTGTGGATGGTAGTCCTTTTTACAAATTTTTTCAAGTGGATTTATCGGAGGATGAATCGATAAATTTAATACATTCTTTACCCGCCCATAGAATTGTTGCAGTAAACAATGGCCTTCTATACATATGAAGAAGACCAATGAAAATAAAAAAACATAAAAATATTGAATTACGATGATGACATTGCCGAAAGTTTAACCTTTTTTTAAGGCAATTTTTTCGTTTTTCGGTTTTTTTTCTGGTTTTTTTTCCTGTTTTTTCTATATTTGAGAAAGCCAAATAACTTTTCTTCGTGTCAACGGAATACGGATTTCTCGTTCATTTTTCCTCCATTTGTTTTTCTCCTTTGTTTTACTTTACTAACTTTCTTCTTTTTTTCTTTTTTTTTGCTGTTAACGCCGTTCATTCGTCGCTATGGGAGTCCTCCAATTCACAAAGAAAAGAACCAGTAACTTTATTGTTACTTTTTCAACGAAATTTTTCATAAAATACGACATTCTAGTTTCTGTTTTTTTCATCCCTATCCCATCCCTTCGAATTTTTACTCACTTACTCTTTCTATCGCCTTCTTTCTCTTGTCTTCTTAGCTTTTTGCCTTCTTTCCGTATTTTTATTTTTATGTTTCATGCTGCTATTCCAAAATGCAAACGGAATAACGGTACATATGCGTATTTTAAAACAAACATCAAAACGAAATGCTATTTCCTTTTCTTTCCTTCGCTTCTCCCTTCCTCTCGCATTTTTCCTTTCTATTTTTTGCCTGTTTTTCTTACTTTTTTCTTTCTTTCTGTCTTTTTCTTTTTTTTTTTTTTTAATATTTTTCCGAATTATCTTTCTTTACCAGTTTTTAGCTCGAACTACGAAAGTGGAACGGGCAGAAATAATATGTTCCATCGTTACAGTGGGAGGAATTCAAAAACATAAATAATTTTCTTTCCAGAAGACGAAAAATGGGAGCCAAAAATGAGAGAGAGATACAGAGAAAATCTGAAAAACATTTTTAGTAACATCGAAAAAGTAATACTTTGTCGACGTGGCAATTAAATTTTATTAATGAAGATCGATTAAATATTTCGGGAAAAAGGCGAAAAATAAAAGGTGAAAAATACACTCGGTTTCAATTGTTATAAGCAGACAAAAATCAGAGTTGTTATCCACCTGTTTATACAGCAAGGATAATGAGTTTCATTCCTCTATGACTTGAATTTCAAATTATTACCCCTGTTCGGGTGTAATGAAACTCATTATCCCCACCACATATTTGAATCCGGCAAAATTTTTGCAACTTTCATAGCAAGTCTTGAAAAAAACAGCCTAAGTATGCAATAAGATTGGATTAAACTGCAGTTATCACACTCATTTCTGGCTCATGTTTGCAAACATCATAATTAATGATAATTGTTCAAATTCTTCCCTTCATGCGTAATATTATACTATTGTCATAAAGAAATTTTAAGACAGTTTATTCTGTAATTAATTGACTGAGTGTCGCAGACAACAATTTGTGGTATTCCAAGGGGGCCAATTCAGCAATCCCCTTACAGTCCTAAGAACATCTTTAGCCTAATGAAGTACGTATCAAGGAAACAATGTATTAACTATCTAACTGGATGATGCCTCAGAATCAGCACCACCTAACCTGTACAGCCTGCCAGGAATTCGTAGAACTCGAATTTAGACCATGCTGATATTTTTAATGGTTGCAAATCTTGGCTATGTAGCTTGGATTGCTCACTTACGTTTTAATATAATTAATTTTCAGTTATGCATAGGAATAACACCATCAGTGGCCATTGCCACTAAAGAAATCAAACAACCATGATTATAAAATTACACGGTCTATTGAAAGAAAAACGCATTATTGAAAAAAACATAGAGCAAGATAGTACAAAAGTGTTCCTACATGAACGAACTGGAAACACTGTGACAATCAGTTGAAAAAGTGAACATAGAGAAATGAGATTTTAGAAAGCTGTTCATCTGCAAAAATAGAGAAGGGGAAAGAAAATACTGGTTCTAAAATAGTGGGAATGTGAATTTTGTTACCAGCCACAAATCTAGGGTGAAACCAAGGAAGTGTAGTGAGGGGTTGATCGAAAGGAAAAAACAAAAAGGTAAACAGTCTAGGTAACACAAACTGAATATGTAAGCGTATTTAGGGCAGAGACTTAGAATTTTGATGTTTAATAATTTTGCTAATTTTATTGTAGGCCAGATGCATCAAATATGATGATGATTAGCTCTATTTGGGCAGTTACAGAAGTGCTGGATTTGCAGGAATAATGCATTTGTTTCCTACAACTAAACAGTCAAATTTGTTGACGAGTTGCCGGAACATTTTTACTGCAATTTTCTACACCATATTGTTTATCTGTGTTAATGGTGATAACGAAGTTGAAAATTGTTTACCAGACATGCGTTATCAGTTTCCTGTAAGCTTGCAGCACCGTCTAAACCAGCTACTGTGGGAATTACAGAAAAATCTGTTACGTAGCTGCAGGTTTTTTTTTTTGTTGCCAACAGTTTTCCTGAATTGCAAAAATTCTACCCAAGCGCATTTCCAGCAATTTTTAATATAATTGTTACGGAATCTGTGCGTTCTGTAACTACCCAAATGGATCTATTGATAGAATGATTGGAACTATTTTTATTTATTTTATTTTTTACTTGAACTTTAAGTACGGAGCAATTTTATCCAGATTTTATCCAGCACAGCGTCTGCGAGATATTATATTTGTTTTCATAGTGGAAGAAGGAATGGTCAGGATTTGATGAACAGTCGTCTACCAGTATGAATTTTTCAATCGCATATTGAAGCACCAATTGAACCGAAACAACTACATTACCATTTTGGGTCCAGAATGCGACCATAGCCAGTCTCAAACTCACAGCTTTTCGATTGCAAACTCAAGCACCTAACCAGCCTCTACATCACGCAAACCCCTTTGGTATAAATCAAAATTTGTTAGGTGCCAGAAATGAAGGATCCAGAAAAAAAAGTACGTCAGACTCATAATGGTTTCCGTTTCGCGATACCCTCACCATTTCTTTTTCTATGTCATTGAATCTGCAGATCCTTTCAACATTATAATATTATAAGTTTGTAGTAATTAACGGAATCTGCAGAAGGCAGAAAATTAACGTGAAGTTGATTATTTTTCGATTGAAAATAAAAAAAAAAGAAATAATGTAGCTACTTTGGCAAACTTGGTGAAATCTTCAAATTCAAGTTTTAAGGTAGACTAGGCTACTTTTCATATTTCTCATAATTTATTGGAAGAGTGAAAAGAGTTTCACTCGAGAATTAAAAAAGAAAAAAATATAGATTATTCTCTCATCTTCGTATCCTGTTTTGTTTTTTTTTGTTTTTTTTTCACTCCCCATTCTTTCACGATTTTTATCGATTTCCCCATTTTGTGAAAATAAAAATTAATTTTTCTTTTTACATAAAACTCTTTTTTGTCCGTTTCTTTTTTTTTTTTTTTAGTGCAGAGAACGGAAAACGGTAATTTAGAGTGAGTTTTAACTCTTTGTTTGAATAAGAGTGAAAAAAAAACAAAAAAAAAAAAAACAGAAAAAAATGCTCGTGGAGTGTTCTTATTTTTCATTGAAGTGCAACCGTACGCAGATTTGGTCTGTACTACAAAATTTTGCTTACTTCACGTAAGAAGCGAAGGGTTTACTATGTGTACCCCTTGGGGGAGATCAAAGTTTAATGCGTTTCTACATATCCGGAAGCGCGTCATTACAAAACCATTATGAGCCAAAATTTTGATTTCGTTTATAAAGTCGCGCAAATTATTATAGGATCCAGCCCAATAGTTTGCTGAAATAGGCATGCCTACGTTTTAAAAATTTATTTTCAAAATGATAAATTAGAAACGGAGCCTAGCCTGGGTAAGAGTAAAAATTTACACAATATTAGAAATTCTTCTCTCCCAAAAAGATGAATATTGGGCTACATTTTTTCATTTAGTTTAATTTATCTCAAAGAAGTTGACAAAATGGCTTTCTTAAAGAACATTTTTCTAAATTTCAAGCGACTTTATTATCAGAACACAGGTTACAATTGAAAAAAATATTAAAATTTTCACTTGAGAGTCAGTCAAAGTTATGTAACACAGGTAGGTATCGTTTGAGAACATTTTTGCCCATATTTAATGTTCATGATTTTAAAATATCTTTTCGTAAACTGCTATGAAATATACAAAGTGATGAATTTTGACAATCCAAAATTCTTTATTAAGTTGACTGAAATTTTTATAACCCACTCACAATTCGCTGAAATTAATTATATGCAGCACAAGAGGTGCCAATTATATACAGCACCAGAAGTGCCGGCTTTGGTTGGTTCTCTTCCTGAGAGTGGGCAGCCCCTCTGCACAGAATTCCAGTTAAATTACTTCTCTTTTCCCCCTTTCACTATCAACTACTGTTTTTTGATTTCCCGCTTCAACCCTGTATGTCTCTCGATCTCAATAATTATATTCTACCAAACTCTATCTCTTTATTTATCTTCCCAAAAAGGAAAAAAATAATTAGAATGCTGTCGAGAGGATCAAAGTTTTTAGGATTTTTTGGAATTATAGAAGTCAATTTTTCTTCAACAAAAAAAAAAATAATTCATATAAATTTGAGAGCTCTACACTTCGACGATGGATCAAGTTCTTTTTTGGGGTAACGCGAGTAAGTTTTGAATATTGCAGCTCGATTGGTTCAGGCCTTATGTAAACTTTTTCATTGACATTAGGCAGTAGGTATAATTATGTTAGATCAGATTCTGTCTCGAATTTGAAACCAGAAATGATTCAATCTCTTTTTGTCAATTGAAGTCAATAATTATATTGCTACTGCATTCAAATATGCCAATGGAGTAAACAACTTATAAAGGCGATTAAGTACATTTGTATGCTGTATCATCGGTGAGTATCATGATACGATATACACCGATGATACGACCCTAATTTTTCAAGGCATTCCCTAAGATCATATCACACCTTCAAATTCTATTGAAAATTTTGCAATCCCAGGTAGCACATTTGGAAAAGGCCCACGTTATATCATTGTATCATTTTTTGGTACAGTACGAAGTTATGGACTTCATACACGTTCAGAGGATGCGATGATACAATAAGACAGAATGATACAAATGTGCACCCGTCTTAAGATAATGAAAATTGAAAAACTTCAAATAGTAGGCTACTTCATACTTTCAAAAGATAATTATGATGCATAATTTGTTTCAAAGGCAAATGAATATCTATACTTTTATGTAAAGAAATTCAATTTCTTAGTCAACTTTTTATGAAAAATACGTCAAATAGTTCAAGAAAATTTACATTTATCTTTGATTTTATGATGAAGAGATGAAATTCATGCCCTGAATACTTTTCTCTTGGAGCACCTATTTTGTCCTGTTATTTGGAAACAAGGAAGATAAACATCCATGAATATTTTTTGAAAAACATGGATTGGTACCTGAAAGATTATTACACATGATATCCCTTTATTATTAATTCTTTATTTATTCAACTAAGACTATGACCTACAACTTTTCATCTTATTTATACTTTCCCTTGAGAGAGCCAAAATATTTATAAAACAAAACATTATAATGTTATTGTTGATTATTTTTGCAAAATAAATAACATAAGGAGGTATACCAACATCTTCAACTAATTTAATGCAATGGTTATTTTTGTTTTCTTCCCCCAATTTTGTTGACTATTAATGAACCGTAACATTTATGTCCATAATATTTTCATCAAAAACTTGTCACCAAGTGGTGAGCAAAACCGAAAGGATTGGTTGAACACAGTAAAATGAAAATGACAGGAGTTCTTGAGAAAAAAATATTCGTTTATTTAAAATTGAAACCAATGAAGAGCAAAATCAATGACGGGTTGGTTGTATTTTTGATAAATATTCATACAGTTACCATACAAGCATAATATTCAAGCGTAAATTTACTGGTTGTTGGTTAAAAATGTACTTTTTTTGTCAATGGTTATTGTTCTGATGGGAACCGAAAAAACTTTTTTGGTTATGAGTTGTGTTTGCTGGTTACTGGTTGAGACAAAATTCATCCTAAAACAGATAAAAAAACTTTTTACCCATGTCAAAATATCAATAATTGATAAGTTTCCAGGAAATAAATGGTAATTTTTGAAAAATACTGTGACGTCCGAAAATAGTGATCACATAATTATTTAAAAAAAAGTCAATCAGAAAATATTCGTTTTGAAAATTAAAACTAGAAAGACACCCCAAGATAGTAGATTGTAAGAAAACACCAATGTTCTAAGTTAGAGAGGGAGATGGTGTGAAACAAGCCAAACTACATACTGCATATAACCATAAGGTCTTGCCTTGGTATCTCACATATAATTCCCATTTAAATGGTTAGAAACACAAAGTTACAGATCTATGATCTCTTTTTTACGTTAAATTTGAAACAATTTAATTGATATATTATATCAACATTTTTGAAAAACCAATGAAAACAAATTTTTTCTGGTCTTTCTTCTGATTAATGGTTTCAGAATTTGGTGAAAATTGGCTATTAGTTAGGTATGTAAAACTTTTTTGTCTTCATTATTGGTTTCCAAACCAATGTTATAAATTTGTTTAGGTTTTTAGCAGTTATTGTTCTGGTTATGGTTTTTGGTTACAAGCCCTACGATCAACTTTCACTTTGATCCAACAAAATATCAAACAAAATATCAAAAATTAAAAAACTTTGACCACGAGGTTGTTATTTTAAATATACGATAAGTAACGTACCAAAGTTTATTTTTTTTGTTCGTTTTTAATTTTTTCTTTTGTTCAACTTACCAAAAAAAATTCAAAGTCTTTGTTGAAATCAGCTCGTTATGTTGTTGGTTTAGACCATTCAAAATCAAATTTGGTATAAGTACGCAAAATGCTGAAAAAAATTAAATTTCAATGAAAATTTTTGTTGAACAACTATTATTCGGCCGTTCTTGATTTCTATTTTTATTTTTATTTGCTTTTGTTGCAATACAATGGCAAAATTCACCCGCTCTTCACGATAGACTTTAGTTTGGGAGATTGGTACTTCAAATATAATACGAAATATGTAATCGAAATTCTGGTTTAATGGAATGAACGAGTTGGAGACGAGCCCAGAATATAATTGTGCCTTTATGCTAATAAATACAGAAGCCGTGCATTTTCGTTCCAAAAGTTGAAGATAAAGTTTCTGCTCGATTTGAGAGAGAAAAGAGATAGGTAGAGGTACCTACCTATTATGTTTTCAATTAAACAGCGATCTTTAAGATTTAACCAGTTTTACAGTCGGCGACAATTAGACAAAATTTAATTGAACATTTTACACATTTCTATTGGTCGGACATTATCAGCGAAGTGGAAGATGGTTTTTTTTTGTAGAATTCCAAAAGCAGCGTAGGTATCGATTGAACATGAAAAATGTGTGACTGAAATGAAACGTTTTTATAATCTACGTTAATCGAGGAAAAGCTTCAGGGTTTTCTGGATTTTTGCAGAACTGGAAAATAGCCAAACTGCAAGTGAAACGTGATGTGGAAAAAGATGCAGACAATACGGTTGCCTATTATTTGTTAATGGCACGTAAAATTTATTTTGAGTGAAATATATTTTCACATCGGAAGAGAAAGAATTTCAATAGTGAAGAAATAGCAACCATAAAGTTATAGTATTTTGGTGATTTGGAAGAGGTCAGATATTCTATACGCGTGAATCGTTTTAACTTAGGTTATAGAAATCACTTGGACAATTTCATGCCATAATTTAACATTATGGCCTTAATATGAACACAATGTTTTGAAAAGTAAAGTCGAAAGAATTAACAAGATAAAAACAAAAAAAAAAAAAAACAAAAAACAAAATATTCAAGCCACTAGTTACTTATAGAATAAGTTAACATTCGCTTATCATCTGTAAAAATTAAAAATATTTTAGAAAAATGCCAAACCCACACCGTCTACTCTGTAATAGGTATCTTCCTAATTTTCACCTTACTTAAAAAATGAATTCTTCATGATATAAAGATGGCCGACAGTTTACGACGAGGACTTCCATTAGCTTCAACCATCCATTATTTGCAAATTAAAAACAAAAATCGTTTTAATCTTTAGAAGCTGACTGAAGCATCATGTTAAAATTTATTTATTCAATAACTATCATCTCTTCGTCACGTATATTTGCGGGAAAAAAAAACTATAAGAAAACCCAGTTGGAAATGGCTGTGTTATTGAAACCATACAGAATATCATAATATTGTCCTAATGAAGTTTACAATTTGCATAAATATACATTTCAAAAAAAAATATTACACAGAGTGATTTACATTTTGACTCATAACAGGAAAAAAAAAATTGTTGAGTTGAAATTTTGAATCGCTCATTTAATTTTTGAAGTTGCTAAATAAAATTGGTGCACCATTGATATTGATACAAAAAACAAAAAAGATAAGACTCTCATTCATATTAGATACATATAGCATCGTATCTACGCCTCCGCAGCGAGCTTCAGCTCAATGCACTAAGTTGCCCCTCCTCTCTACCTTCTGAAAACTGGCCTTTGCCTTCAATCGCCTATTATTTCCCCTAATTTCTCTTAAATTTACTTTGGCCCTAGAAGCCACTTATGCAGCTTACCATTTGGCTCTGGTTTATAAATTTAGGGCTGTTATAGCAGCTGTGGTGCTCACGTTTTAATTGTTCTTACCAAATTAACAATTTTTTTTTTTTTATATAATACGTTGTGATGTCTTTTTTCCTTGTAATTTTCATTGTTCAATCTATGAAATTGTTTTCAATTGAAATGTGTTGAGTTGTTTAGCAATGAGATGGACATTGGTAATGACCGATGAGTGTCGACTTGGGTTAGATATTTTCCTGTTCATGAGTCTTTTCCCTAAAATGACTGAATTTGGTGCATGATAAAAATAGAGTTATGGTTTAATCAGATACAATATGGATTTCTGGCTGAATATATGAGGTAGGTTGCATGGCAGCAGTTTGCAATTGGTTGTCAATGGCCTTAGAACTATTTTTAAGATCACTGAGAAATTAATTATTACCGTTTAGTTATGAGTATATTGTTTCTTGGTATTGTTCACTTTTGTAGGGAATGTATCCACTTCGAGTGGCATACCAGAAAAGTTTTAAATAGAATAGAGGACGTATATGAAATGAAAAATAATACCACTTTCAGGATGAAAATATCCTGGCATCTTGAAGTACCAATAATTTTCAACCTCATTTTTATCTATTAAATTCGTGTTTGTTGTGATTTCTAAATTAATAATTATAATATTTATTCGTTCATATATTTAAATTATTTTAAAAAAACACGAAGAAAATTCTGATTATTGCTAATAGGTTCAAAAGAAAGGGCTAGCAAATTCTAATTTTGTACTGCAGGAGCTGAGACAATAGCTTCAAAAGTCGCGTGGTTTTTTTGTAATAGCTGTTATATTTAATACTCTAAGGGAAAATCACACCAAATTCGAATGTCTTGTTTCAACTTAAGACATGCAATAAATACCTATATTATATATAAGGTGCTGTGATTATGCAACTAGCAGGTCATGATTGTAATGAACCACTTTTGATCCTTTAGAGGTAACAAAATTTTCCATTGGCGAACAATCATACAGCCTTTTGTGAGCAGTGGAATGTTCAGTTTAAAATTAGTAACTGAATTTAATAAAACATCCACGCTGTTAATAATTTATGAATTTCAGTTCCAAAATTGCTAAAGGTTAAAAAAAAATTAGTTTTCAAACAGCAACTGAAACATTAAGTTTGGTTTTCTTACTTAAGAGAAAAATTTGATTATTAAACATCTAATATTTTTATGAAGATCAAACTGGGTATTCAAGAATGAGATCAATCAGAAACATGTTGAATATGGATGTAATATAACAAGGGATTAGCTTCTGAAAGCATTTTTGGCAAAATAAAGCTAAATCAGATTTTTTAATAGAAGTGTTCATATCTTTTGTTTCTTACACAATTGAGTTTTTTTCCATCCTTATTGAACAAAGATATTTGATATTTATTTTTATGTAATTTGTGTTTTTATAGAAAATTATGCATCCGAAAGCTAACAAATCGTCTTCTTTTTTACTTTTTTTTTTTTTCAAGACATAAATGATGATATTAGAGTATCATTTATGATGATGTAAAAGTTAATTTTTGACAATTTAGTTAGTGCAGCCATTATCTCAAAATTGAAAATCTTCAAAACTACTCTTAGCCATTTTGTCTTTCCAACACAGAGAAAAAAAATTCTCGATTCAACTAAGTCATGTAACCATCCTTGATTTACTTACGAATATATTTTTTACTGAAAAGAAAATTCTAGTCAAAAAATATGTTTTTAGTAAGGCAGTTACGCAGGTTCGATAATTTTCGCATCCTAATTCATGAATACCCTAACTGAGAAATTATTTAGTTGGCGAAATATTAGAAAAAAAAATTTCATAATAACCATGACCTTATGGCAGGTATTCTGCTAAAACTCGATGGTGAAATGATATTTAAGAAAGCGTACAATGTGGGAAGAAAAAATGCTTCGGACGTTTGCAGAAGGTATAAAAAGGCTTAAAATCATGTTCGAAATCAGACATCTCTTCTCGGCCATAAAGACGAAAAAAAAAAACAACTTTATTATTGATTCCAGGAAAAGGTTTACCTACGTAGTGGTGCATTAGAGAAGATAAAACAAGGGAGGAAAAAAAGGCTGAGGATTAACTCGAAACTTTTTTCTTTTTTTTGAAAAAAAAAAAAAGATCAACAAAACCAAACCTTTAAAGTTTTTTTCAAGCTTTAGCCTACTAAATAAATGGTCAGTTTCAGTTATCCACGTTGGTTTCATTCCAACTGAAAAAAAAAAAAAAATGCGCGAATTTTATTGATTTTTAAAATTGCTATTTATTTGTAACATAATTTTATTGAGGTAGCTAACTTCACTGTATAGTTATAAAAAAAAAAATTAATTGTTTATATTCAGCGAAACAGGAGTTGAAAAAAAAATCAGGTAACCTAAGTGAAAAAAAAACAGGTTACAAGGTTTATAAAAGACTATTAACAATTTCGATTGAAAATTTGCGAGCCTTTTTAATTCTATTTTTCTTTATAATAACTTATTTAATGGAATAACCATTCTCGTTAAGGAAAATCATCTTTGTCAACTGAGCGAATGATTTTATTTCTTGTCAAGAAGACGATGAGAAGAGGGCGTATAAGAGGCTTAAATAAGAAATTTTTGGATTACCTTCTACGAGATTCACAACGAGAAGTCCTTTTTTGTTTTTTTTTCTCAAACTTTCATTTTCTTTTTCTCCCTTATTTATTGATAACTTCTTGATCGATGAAAAAAGTTGATTTTTTCATTTCACCAGTGAATGTTGGATGATAAAATAAGGTGAAAAGAAAGCGGGTAAAAAAAGTTAAAATGAAACAAAATGTGGTTCAGATAAAAATCCGATGAAAACACAATTTGCGGGTGGTGAAGGAAAAATTGAATTTTTTCATAATATTGAAAGTTACCCATAAGATAATTTTGTATGAATGATTAAGAGGTTAAAGTGAAAACTGTGACAGGTAACCATTATTTTTTAATTTTTCGTTTACATACAAACTAATGGATGAAAAAAATGTCGAAAATTGGGATTTATGAGAAATAATTCGTACTTTTGAAGAATTTTCAACCATTTTTCATCGATGGACAACGTGAATAGTTTCTGGCTTGTTATATTATTCACTATAAAGTCTTGTTTACTATTTTGGAATTAATTAAAAGCTTTTAAGATGTAGTGGAAGTTGTACTAAGTATCACCTCCGGATTTGGGAGGTCTTCGAACTTACTTTTTTCGAACTCACTTCAGCACAGTTACCGGTATGTGGGTTTACATGTTCCGAACTGGGAGAAGGGTTAGCAATTTTTCACATATTTCATTGACGCAAAATTTGAAAAACCGAATTATTGTATTCTAAATTGACCTTTCTTTTTTATGGCACTGGGAGATTATACCCAAAATTTTTCCTTAAAACCGGCCGTGCAACCCAGAAAACAGATAGAAGCCTAAAAAAAAATCTTGCCGAACGTAGTGAAAATATATTGCAAAATATTTCTCAAATAACAATAAATAATATTTATAACGAAACATAACACCTAATTTTGGTTAAATACAACATCAACTGTCAATACTGCCATAAAGAAGATGAATCCTATATGTGAAGTAAAAACTTTGAGATATAGTAGGTTCAAACTGTAGAATAATAACGTTGTGTTTCTTAAAAAATGTTATCCTTGTCTCAATCCCTACTATCTCATTCTGCTCCAATTACAATAAAATTAGTAATTATGTACTTATTCGTGAAATGATCATTAATTTCTTCGTTAATTTCGATAGTTATTTAAAAAAATTATTTTATATTTCAACCCATTGTGATTTCAGGGGTGGGATGTGAAAACTGATATAAATTGGCTCCTTATTCATTATCGTCAAACATATTTCTTAGTGTCCTGCAGTCTCAGATTTAATCTCCGATGTTCAACTGTCAAATCATAAAAAATGGTCCAGGATTCATCGATCTCAGGCATCTCTCCTTCGCACTGGATTATCGTTACCTCCAAATTTTTCTCGTCTTTTCAATACACAAGTCTGACAACTTCAATTCATCCATTTTCTTAGATCCACTCGTTTCTGTGGAATTAACATTCAATCATCTCCTAGTTGTTCGTTTCACCCTCAGAATCCAAACAGTGGAGATCTCATTCACTATTTATTCCAGGTCAATCAAACATCAGTGCCACGAGTCACCATCTCATCGACGCTTTCTGCCATAATAATTCATCCACTAGGTTACTATCGCTAAATCATTTTTGAAACCAGGACCTATCTTCATGCGATACAAGTAACAGGTTCGATTCTGTAGACGTATAAATTCATGAGGTTCAGTCATTCGGATGAAAGGAGAATCAAGTAGGAACTTTGACGGTGGAAAACTCCCCCTTGATTTGCAATATTTACAGACTAGCAGCCTAGTCCCATGATGGGTTTCTCCCATCCCTGCCTTTTATCAGTGCGACCTAATTTCGAGATCAATAATTGACTTCATCAACCCGTCTGGACGCCCCCAATTACTGCTTCTTACCAATGTGGTTATCATTCCCCCCATCAACGAAAGGCCCCTTTAACCACCGACACCGACCACCAAGTTTCTAATCCAAAATTATGATATAATGAACCCCTTAAGCTACACCATGTAAATGCCCTTCGCTAGCGTCTCATCCTATCCCCAGAGTGTCAATCAACCTTATTCTGCACCCCCATCGTATCACCCACCCTCTTTTTCTCACGATCCACCTTAATATAATTATAATGAAAATGGTCAATAACATAACAATATGTATAAAGTATTATCATAACAGATTTCGTGACCATGACACGGAAATGTCCACTCAAATGTTGAATTGATCCTCAGCTTAAAAAACATCCATGTTGAAAAACTACGACTCCTTTTCCCAACTGTGAATCTATATTTCATCCCCCCAATACTTCAACATAACAATGAAAATAAACATTCACGCCTTTATCATCACAAAAATTCTTCAATTTAATTTATTAACTTTTTTATTCTTTCCTTTTCTCCACCTCCAAAAACTGACGCCGAAATTCAACCGGAACAATGTATTAATTTTGAACTGAACTCATTTAGAACTGAAACTTCAAATTAAGCACCTTTTTTTTGGCCACATCGAATACAACTGTTACAACCATTTTCAACCAAAAAAATGCTTAAATAACAGCTTCACTGACGTTATCAGATTTACATGGCCTGACTACGGTGAGAAAACAACGTCCAATCTTCCAAATTCTCTCAACTGCTACGAAGTTATTCCTACTTTATAATGCAAAATAACAAAGCTTATAATACTTTGCTTGTTCAAGTTTCATTTTACCACTGTAGCTCTTCTTCGTATGACAATTTTTTCAAAATCATTATACGTATTTTGTGCTTTCTGTGATAACCGAAATACATCGTTCTTCCAGAAACACTGGCGAACTAGCCACGTGTATGCAACTCTTTTCAACAAAAGGCCTATATTTTTTGCCCTTTATTCTTCATTTTCAACAATTTTAATCGTCATTTAACTGTTATAATGTCTCAAAAGGTTCACATGTACAGAGCAAAACGACGAAAAGCCTCTTTTTCCGCGACGATAATCGAGATTCTCTTTTTTACCTACCTCCAGGCATGTTCACATTTTCTTTTTCTTTTTTTTTTTTCAACTCAAGATTCGCACCAGAACAAACTCGGTGAAAAAACTTTTTGCCACGTATCACAGCATATTAAATTCCACATCAATTCACCGGACTCGTATTTTTCACAAAAAATAAAAAAAAAGTTTACGATATTAACCCACATACTAATAATATATATATATATATATTTTTTTTATACTTACTGCATAAGTAAGTTTTTGTGTGTACATGGGTTTATTATGCGTTCGTCTCCGCATTTTCCGTTTCCCTGTTTTCTCGACTACGTTTTATCGACTGTAATATTAATAACGCCCTTGAACTCGACTAAAATGTTGTTTTGCATTCGTGCGTACCTACGCCTTTATGGGTACAGGCAGCCCGAAGGCGCGCCTATTTCTAATTTTCTTCCATGCAGTTCGCATTAAAAATGTATTCATTTGAGACGAGCGATTCCATTTTACGGACTGGTACAACCGCCAAGTTATCAAGGCCGCATCAGTATTTATCATTAGAATAAAATTATAATGCCTAGCTTATTTTTATTTTATTTTTTCACGTTGGACTACACTTGTGCATGGTATAATATTAAGTAGGTTTAATGCTTATGTTTGGGTCTAACGCAGCCGTAAGGCAGAATCATAACTTTACCAAACGGCCACATGAAAATGGTATATTAATGATGTATGGATGAGGCTCGGTTTAATCCTGTAATGATAATTCCATATCATTTCCTAAATTAATATCCTTTCCAAATTATTTTCGTATCTTATAAATATTGTCTCAACAGAACCATTGAAAATACACCTAATTTCTACTCCATAAACCTGTTCCAATAACGTCATTAAAACTTGTCAAGACTTGTCTTAGGACATCACCTATTCTCCCTAATATAATGTTTTCATAATGCACATCATGATGTCATTCATTCCCTGAATATTATACACAACTCTGCACTATTTCAAATTTCTCTTAAAATTATAACTACATCCACTCAGGTCGTAAATATTTTCTCTTTATTGGTATATTCTAAATTACGTAGATTTTATTAACCAATCACATTTTATATCTTCTATGACACCACACTGTAAATTTCACTCAAACTCTTACCCTTAGTTCTTAAGCCTAATTCATTATTAATACAATCTTCATACTTCTCTTATACAATTTAATACCTCAATATTTTCGTATACTTATAAAATACACATTATACAAAAAGTAATATGTGTGTCCTGTATCATTTGGTAACAATTTTGGTGACATTTAACAGTGGATTATCTTAAAATGGCAAAAAGTGACATAAGTATACGATATTTTTGTTCCAAGCCGCAGTATGAAGGTATCAAAATGTGTATATTATACTTTTGGTTAGGCCGTGTCAATTTCTACAAAACTTGAAGTTCAAACTTGAAGTTCAAACTTGGTTCTACTATGTAATCAAAAAATTTATATTTTTAAAAGGTCGCTCTGAGACGGTTATAAATATAAAGGCGCTCAGTATTAATGACTGTGAATATCCATATCATTGTTTAATTTAATTGTCAATCGTCGTACAATTCGAAGTATCTACCTACACATTCAATAAGAGATGTTGGTATCGGTATCTATACTTATTACTCTGTAAAAATAAGTACATATTTATTCGTAAATTTTAGCCTCGTTACGAAGTCTGGTTTAGATAATATTTTAATGTAAAATAAACGATAATATAATGTTATAAAAAGCACAGGATTTTTAATAGAGCTCTAGTAATCTAATCAGTTTTAACAGATGCTTCAATTATGCTAAATAGCTCGTCAAACAAACCCTCAAAGACGTATATATACGGCATACTCCCTGATTGCAACAGAGATCAGTTTTATTACTGTTGCAGGTAAAATCACGTAGCAATAAGCTACTGATATATTCTTTTACTCAAAATGGTCAGCTCAGCTAGTTCAAAGTTAAATTTTCGGTCTATAAACATTAAATTTTCAAATTACTCAACTCGTAATTTTGACGATTGATTAATTTAGGCGGAAAATAATCCTATTTTTAGTGACGGATCCACAATATCATTTCCGTGGGGGAATGACAAAGTTTCATGGAATTGAGTTTTTGTTTCTTGATTGTTTATCAAATTTTTATGGTTTTGATAATATGAATTCTGTGGTCTAACATTCATTTTTTCCCGTAAACTTTAGTCCTTTTTTTTTTGGGGGGGGGGTGACCACCGCCAATTTTTCAAATACATTGCATTACAAATTTGGCAATAAACAACAATGCAACGTACATTAAAGAAGGAGCTATTTAGTGGAACTTGCAATAAATCTGATATTTTTGTCGATAAAAATATCATGAAGCAGTAACATCACAACGGGGGGTACAGGGTATAAATTATCCCCCAAAAATATGGGTAAATAAAAACGTAAGTAATTTAATGGTACCACAATAAACTCATGGAAGTATTGCAGTCAGTATCCCCTTCCCATTTATGAACTTTCTTTTCATGAATTTTCTGGCATTTGAAATCGTATTTTCTTCCCAAACGTAACGTTGTTACGCTCCTGAACTCACGCAAAAATAGTGTAGGAATCATTTTATTTATAGTATTTTAAAATGCCAACTATTATAATATCAACCAAACATTACATAGCCATTATGGGTTAATAAACAGTCAGTAAGTATAAATTTGTGAATATACTTTGTAGACTATAATTAAACAATTATAATATTCAATGAAGAGAAAAAGTGTAAAATTAGCATCTCAATCTATCCACCTGCAATACCTAACAAATAACAAATAGTTACAAATGAAAAATTAGCCAAGAATGTAGTTTTTTTTTTTTAGATTTGCTATATGCATATGATTAAATTTTCTGGTTAAAATGAATAATTACGGATTCGAAACGTCTTATTTTCGAATTTTTATTATTAATAATTGGACTGACTTAACTGTTTGTGAGTTTTAGGTAAGAATTTCATTATTAATGAAGTTGTAGAACATTAATGACATCTCAAGAATTAAATGCACGATTCAAGCCAAATGTTCGCAGAATCTTTACCTATCGTTTTCTTATGTCTCACCAAAGGCGTAGATCCGTTATATGTTTGGTTCTTGAGGTATAGGTATATTACATAAATTCCTCAACTTGATTAAATTCATACCACTTGATTCAGACTATATTTATAGTATTTTTTATTTTTATTTTTAATACCACCGATCATTTTTATTTCCCACATCCGAGCAATGCTTGATGAACCAGATACTATAATGGTGTAATAACATCGAATGAAAACGAACCTGTGCCAAAAATATGTTTTCATAAACTAAGAGATCCAATCTATAGTCAATCGAAATATTTTTTCTTCAATAATAATACCGACTCCTCTGATAGGTATGAGTACGAGTATTGGTAGACGTACAGATTTTTGCAGCCA
Organism: Ericerus pela; assembly: GCA_011428145.1. Lineage (NCBI taxonomy): Eukaryota > Metazoa > Arthropoda > Insecta > Hemiptera > Coccidae > Ericerus > Ericerus pela. The sequence goes on along the minus strand of WOFM01000302.1, from coordinate 1,370,230 downwards.
CCGAAATGCCGAATGAAATTTCATTTTCCTATATTTAGCTAACGTTTTCTCAAAAATTCATGGGAAATATGTTACGAAAATATCAACAAAACACAAATTGTATAAAAAAAAAAAAATTATCAGTTCCAGCTGTACCGTCGGCTAGCAATTTTTTGTTAACCTCCATCCTCGATTTTGCAGAACACGAATTGTCTTTCTGCACGTGTTGTCGTTTTCCAATTTCTTCCTATAACGTGTACCTGCCCCCCCGCCATTTTCACCAGTCCCTTCTTTCGACCTCCGTATTAAATGAACATTCGTTTTTCACTGTGTTATTTTTTTTTTTTTTTTTATCTTACCATCCATACGAATAATGTTCCAATAAAATCGTCGCTCAAATTTATCGACGATGTTTTCTTTGTCTTCTCCTCCCCAGAGCAGCGTATTCCAACGCTAATTCTTGTTTTCTCGTGGAATTTTTTTCTCACCCTCTTCGTGTCTTCATCCCCAAACTCTTCTTTTTCGTCTTCGTTTACCGTTTTATCCATCAATTCTTTCGTCTTTTTCGTTCTTTCTTTACTTTTTCTCGCAGACTCTGTAGCCTAATACTTTAGTCTATGTATCTACTGAGTTACAGACCTACAGACGAAGCGATGAATTTTTGTTGAATGGTTCGGTTTTTGCCTATGGAAACATTTTTTTGCTTTGTATCAAAGAAAAAATTATATAATATGTGAAGTGGAAGAAAAAGAAAAAAAGAGTAGGTAGGTAGGTACCTATTCGAAAATACAAATCCATCTTTAAAACATTCGACGCTCTAGTGGTTGAAATTCGAAGAGCAGGAGAAGAGAGAAAAAAATTCGCACACCACCCATATCTCGGTTAAAATAAAAACCAGTGCGAATGTTTGTGTCAATTCATTTATGGATGCACATTTGCTCTGAAAATATGAAAAATCGTAGGCTTACATGTGATGTGAATTCGTGTAGAATCGTTGAAAAGAAATTGTATAAAATTTAAAAACTATCTGAGCCTACCAAGACCTCGTACTGTTCTCGATACGATATAAAAATATTACAATGAAAACAGATGAACCAGTTTTACTCGTCTACTAGAAAAACAGTAAGTAGACTGGTAGCATGGATAGTTACTTAAATTGTTTACGAAAATTATAATTCGAAAACCATATCTTACCTGATATTTATTTTGTGCTTAGGGGTAGGACAAAGCTAAGCCTAAAGCTACTAATAACGAGAAAATCACTGCATATGATGACTGACACCGTATTTTAGCTATGTACTAATTTCGAAGAACTTGTATAAAATGTAAATACTTACACAACGTAGTAACTAAGCAATAAACCTTAAACTTCCACAGCTTACTTAAACTATCTGTCCCCCCTCTTTACAGACGACATTTGTAAAAAAAAAAAAAGTACAAAATTTCTGGTCTAATTATAAAATAAAATTTATTAATTGAATGTAGTGTACTAGGACATTAGGTGGATTGTCAAATCCATGTAGTTGCACAGAAACATTTTTCCTTCTTCCAAAATAATCACAAAATAATTGGTATAGGTACTCTTATTTATATAAATGTTTAATGTTAAAAAATGTAACTTTTCAAGCATCATTATAATATGATACCAGCATTTTTTCAGTAAAATATTAGACACATGCTACGTAAGTAGGTGATTACACAGGTAACAATGAAACCCTCTTTTTATATATTTTTATTTCACTTACTACAATTGTTCGTTTTTACTTCGTTTAGTGGATGTGAATGTAGACTTTATGTGATGAACGGGTTGCTCCAGAACCAAAATTTAACTTGTTTGGCTTTTTTTTTGTTCAGCTCTCTGGTTATCATAGACCAGTGTGAATGTGTGTCTGTGTGAGTGCCTAGGTTTTCAAACAATATTTTACACGCATTAAAATTGTATCCTTAAAATTTATTTTTATGAAACTTATTTAGAAATATTTTACTCGAGCAAATTCATTTTTTTCAGAAAATTGTTGGATGTGGTCTCTTTAACAACACGCTAAAAATTCCACCCCTCCTCTTGAGCAAGGTTTTCTACAACGGTTTGAACTTTCATACAAAATTTGTTTTTTAATATATCTCAAAAATTATAAGACATGAAAAAAATTTCTGACTTCATTTACTATAAATTTAATTCCGACTCATTTATTCATCGAGTAAATCTTAAGTAGCCAAAGGACCCCTTGCACTGAGGTACATTTATTAAATACAATTGAAACCTCTCAATATAAACACCTTAGTTGGTACCATTTTTGTCCTAAATAAGCTGTGTCCCATTTAACTGGTATTGAGTGTATAGGCGTAGAAACTAAATAAAAAACAAAAAGCGTGAGTTCCACTGGGGCTTTACCCATGAAGGATTGATGTGTAAATATAATAGTTGGTGGTACGCATGTGCAGTGTGTTGCACTTGCGCACAACCATAAACCCACACATCATGTAATGCACACAAATGAGAGTTAAAAATTGTAAGTGTTACAGTTACGCGAATCTAATGACTGTAATTCTTGTTTAACCCATACCATAGACTAAGGGCTAAGATGTTTACACATCAAAAATAGAAGAAGAAAATTTTAATGGAAAATTTGTGCGCAAATCATTGTTTTTGTCAAACTGTCCAAAATTTATGACAAAACAAAAAAGATTACTGAAGTTTTTTGATGAAAGATGATAATAGGTAGGTAATGATTCAGTGTATTCTAGAGCAACTTCATGATGGTGCTGGTCTAATTGATTTCTGCAAAAAAGTAATATTAAAGATAGGCAGAATAATGACAGACAATAAAAAATATCTCTAATGAACTAAACCAAGATTGTTATCTCTTAAAACAAAGAGTTCGGCTTAAGTTTTTCCAGATTTATATAATAGACTGCTTTGCCCCAATAACACCGATATGCTGTCTGTATTTAAGCTGTCTGATTTCTTTCAGTTAATATGATTTTTTTTGTTTTTTTCACGAATCCTTTCCAACCTCTATAACTATTATCTTTTTTTTTTTTCATATTTCATCTCACACCTTCTACATCGCCATCTCATCTTATTCACTTCCCTTATCATCACCACGGTGCGCACTTTCCTATTTAGCAAATTCTCCACCGAATGTTCTAATTTTCTCCATGTTATCTTAGTATTATTCTATTTTTTCTTTTAATACAATCTTGGAGGTAAAGTGTTTTCATTTTAACTTCAGTTCTGTTTTGGTTCTCATCGACATAACATGTTTCATTTTACCATGTGTTTTTATATGAAAAAATCTTTTTAAATATAACTATGTCTTGTAAAATGTGTTAGTTCTTTAAAAGGCAATAGGCAATATTCGGTGGTGTGGTTCCTAACTGTAACTCAAGCTCAATGGCAGCAAGTAAGTAATTTATGGAGATCTCTGAGATGCATCTGGTATTATAATTTAATCATTCACTATATTGACATCGGGTCCACAAACTCTGGTAGACTAAGCTGATTGCGAGGCAATAATTTTAAGTTGCCTCCCTTTGCAAATGAAACTTAATTCGAGGGTTCTTTTAGCCATGGCCCAAGGTAATTTTATAAAAAATAATGTCGGAACTGACGAGTAGTGGTGTCCGTATTAGGCCCCCCTGGCATACCACAATTTTTGATTTTGGAAAAATTTGGTACATATTGGTGTGTATTACATTGTAGAAGAACCCTACTGACTTTAGTTTTTATTGTTACATTTGTTTTGAAGTTATTAAATATTTAGTGACATTTTATAAAAATGTGCAAGACCAACAGTTATTTCAATATTATGAAATATGCAACATAAAAGTGTCAATAGTTTTTATTATTCGTTCAGACCAAAACTATTCAAAAACAAGTAATAAGTCAAGTAAGAATTAAGTTTCAAAAATACGCTTCTAACGAAAATGAAAATCCGAATTAAACATTAAAGCTATCATTACTGATAACACTGATAACAAATATCATACTTTTTCGTATTTACAGTTAGCGTCTTGGCGACAGCGATCTTGAAACGTGCCGTGGTTGCCGTCAATACTCCATGAAAATGAAATTGATGAGCAAGTAGAATAAAAGCGTATAAAAAGAGCAAAATTGGAAGGTGCATAGTTGCATATTTAGGACGTGCGTCTGATTTGCAATGAACTAGGAAATGTAAACTTAAGGCATAGAATCTATCTACAGACTAAATTTCCGCCTTATCAACTGAAAATTACAGCGATTATAGAGTTAACTGAGAAATCATACAATATTATATTCAGTAAACGTACGAAACATTAAGGTGGATTTTGGATGCTTAAGGTGAAGAAATTTAAGAGAATTAAATATAATAGTAAATTTAGTCGGAAAAATTTTTCGTGAGAAAACTTTTTATGTACATACTTGTAACGAATATGTTCGTCATATTTTTATTATAGACGTACATATTTCATTCACAGAAAAATACGTTTTTCTTACTAAGCAAATTTTTTCCCTAACATGTACTGTCAACTGGCGAAAGTACCGTTACTTCCTGCCAACAACCACTACACGTTTTCTAATGGAATATTCGAGTACCTGAACATTCTGGTACCCGAATATTCTAGAAATAATTAAATACCTAAATCAGCAAATCCCTACTCTACTCACAACACCATAGAAAACCATATACCTTGATAGGTATATAAACTCTGGTTTTCATTAAAATAATTGTATTGTATAGAAATGTAATTGTAAACTTGACACTACGTAATAGTGTAATATATTTTATTGTAAATAAACTGGTCAGTCGTATACTGTACCTGCAATATTCTTCTAGTCTTAGACTGTGAATGAATACTTGTAAATTTAATATTGTGTTTTAAAAGTAAAAGTGATAAAATTTATTGTGTTTTCAATTTAATTAAAGTCTTTCATTTAGTTAAGGTCCACAATAGTTGTGGATAATAAAATTCAATTAGTTAAAATAATTCTCGAATACTATAATATTCCTGTGAATATTATCGTATATCGAAGGAAGTGTAATCGCCCCAAAAGAGGTTAGTTTCTAGTACTAAACCACCTCTTTTGGCCGTTACAATACTAACATAAAAATTTTTTATATTTTTATGAAAAACAAATTTCGAGGAGGCTAGTACCTTCATAGTAAAATTGGCTCCGGAGGGGGGAATTTTTTATACGATGTTCAGAGAACAACTCCCAACAATGTTATGAAAAATAAAATTTTTTCGAGTAACACATTTCTAAAACTCTCATAAATTGGTGTCTAATTTGCTTATACTATTAATGGTACATTCTAGATGTTTGAGAATTTCCTATAAATTATTCTGAAAGTGAATATATGTTCACGAATTCGGATAATAAATTTTTGCTGTTTCCTTTGCCAACGATAATATACTTCATTCGTCAATGTAAATAAATTCTTCGAATGCGGTTTTATCTTACATGTATACGTATTATAAGTGTAAAGCTCAATGTTTGTGTGTGTCTGTTCCGCTAAAACTTTGGAACCATAATCCTCGGTGTCGTGAAATTTACACACACCATTGTAACTGACAATCATTAAGAACGTTGATAATTTTCACCTCGTCACGTCACTTCATTTCCAATTTATAGTCAAAATATGGGTGGTTTTCTGCTATTGGATGGCAATATAAAATCAAATGTTAACTTGATCATACATACATTTATATTTTTTTTCCAGGGGCTGTAAATGAAAAATGTTCTATAGAATATTATATTAAAAAAAAAGAAAAACTGATTAATTTTGAGAGCTCGTGTAGTCCTAAAACAGGGTTTTAGACTGAGATAAATCGATGAATATTACGTTTCTTGAAATTTTAATTTCAATTTACGTATTTTAATATGTTTCCCGATGCCCTCAATTAAAACTGATTGTCTAATTTCGGCTTCACTACTCTTTGTGGCTCATGTGGCCCAAAACCGAGATTTATGACCACATTTTCATTAGTCGCAGCCTACCGTAAGTTACTTTCACTATTTGTACGACATGACACAGTAGCTGCAACTCTGTACTAAATATAAGTATTGAACATATTATACTCGGTACACCATATTAGTATATCAGACCCCCACGAAGGGTAGATTATTTTATAACGAGTGTTATATAGACCAGAATGAATAAAATATTCGAAAAATTGTTTGAAAGTGTTTAATGAATATTATTTTTCACCCTTCTTCGAATGTCAGCATCAATTTTCATTCAAGTAAATCCTGTCTGACATATCTTTGGCCAATAGGTGCAGTACACCATAAATTTCTGGTAGAAATGATGAAAAGATTTTTTTTTTAGGCGCAAAATTTTGGCACTTTCAGCACGAAGGGATAAAAGTACTCAGTAACGAGAAAGCTGCGGATACGTTTTTCGACGTGAAAACTCTCGCGAGAGCGCACAATTACTCCAAGTTAACTCCGGGAAAGTGTTTATTTTCTGGTTAGAACGAAGGGTTTACTAGCTGAGGGAGCGGGTGGGGAAACAGGCCGAGTTGCAGGGGGGACGTTTCAGGCGTGCAAAAACAGTCGACAGTGTTAGGCTCGGTGGTGAAAAATATTGCCTTCTCTTAAAACTCTACCGTAACCTACACACGTATCAATTTTCCTTACAGAAAAAAGTGTACCAACTTAACGAAGGTTCGTTCATTTCATCCACTCTCCTCGTCCTCTCGTCGTTTGTTTATTTTATTTTTGTTCTTCAAACCTCCTTTCTTCCTTTTTTTTTTAATGTTTTTTTTTTTGTTCTTTTACTTCTTCCCCCTTTTTCTTTCTCAATTTTGCTTTCTTTTTTTTTTTTTTTGTATCCTTATTTCTACATAGCTCTTTCTTCAATCATCCCTTAAATCTGGTCTCGTCTAATTTTGTTCGCACGTGCCAACTCGCTGTTTTCTTTTTTCATCTTGGATTTTCTACTTCTTATATATTCCTCCTTATCTTAGCTCTTTCTCGGCATTTTTTCCCATTTCCTCCGCTCCGCCTTCTCCATCAACATCGTCATCACCATAGTCTATCTCTATCTTCTTATACGTCTTTGAATTAATTTGAATTCTCATTGGGAAAATACAAGTCCGATAGGTAGTTAAATGAAACATTCACTCTTTTCTTGTACACTTTTTGCATTCATTTAACGAACTCTCTTTTTCGTTGTTCATGCGAAAGGCTAATTTTCTTTTAACGTTGAACTATGACCGGAAAAGTGGTTAGCTTTGAATTTTTCTTCTTTTGACGAAGGAAAAAAATAAAAAATAAAATAAACCCTCAAAGAAAGAAAAGGGAAATAACTAGCAATTTGAAATAAGTATTACATTTTCTCGTCTACTGCGTGAAGTTGGCGCATATGGAGGTAACAGTTTTTGTCAAGGGAGAATATTATTTACATGAGCAAAATTGTTTGAAATAAATTGTGGTTCTCCTTTTTCGATTCGGAGTAAGTGATGTTGGATGGAAATTTTAGATTTCCGGTTGAAATACTTAATGAGGCACATCGCGTGATTTCCAAAAGAAAATGCTAATTGATGTGAAATTTTTGAAATTAATTTTTCACGAGTGAATATAGTTGGAGGGTCCTGAACAACTATATATGCCCGTACCTCACCTAGCCGTCGGCAGTGGCCTAGCAACACGGATAGTGGCGTAGTCACACGAATAGTGTCATCGCTTTTTAATCTGCAGGTTATTGGTTTGATTTCCCATGCCAACAACCTACGGAAATGGTAACTCCCAAGGTAAACAGTGAACACAAACCCCCCTCTGTAGAATGATGTCGAGCAATGGTGGCATAAGCCTGTGTTGTGCGTTTGGTCAATTTACCACATAGCCAACTTCTGTTGCACTGTCACGCTACAACCACGGATGAATAATTGGGGGAGTCGTTACGGGGATGTGAATCAATATATATGCCTATACCTCAAGGTATGATAGCATCGTCAGTTTTCAATATCTAGGTTGTCAGTTTGATTTCCCACCCCAGTAATTATCTATTCACACGTTGGAATATTTAGTCAGAGTAGGTAAATTAGGGCTGGTTTTTCAACAGTCAGCTAAGAAAATTAATGGTTGGCTAGTGTTGAAATACTATTTAACTCTTGGTATGATTTGTTAGCTAAAATAATGGAGCAATTAACTGAGGATGGAAAAACCAGTACCTAATAGAGTAGGTACTGTAACATATATTTTCGTCTATTTTTAGAAATGACGAACATATTTGTCTACACGTTTTCAAATACCAAAAACGTAGGTATTCATCAACAATAAAACATCCTATAACTCTTTATATACAACCACTAATTTACCCGTTTTTGATTTTATGAATATAGATATAGTGTTTGTATATTCATGACCTAATTGTGCCTGTCCCTCGAGTATATCGCAAGTCAGCACAACCCTATAATAACAATACCCTACCTCACTTAGCCTATCCGACACGTACACTTACATACCCCGAACGAGTATATAAACCCTCGATTTGAAGGAATAAGACACAGTTCCTAAGACAGTAACTTCTTAGTATCTAGAACCTCTCTGGTAGAGTAACTAGTGAACAGACAGTCTTGTGTAAAGGGTTGTAACCGTATGTATATTTATTAACGTATTAATTGATGTACTGTTGTTGTACAATTTATTATTTTATTAAATGTGTTAATTCAAACCTGTGTTTTTAAAATATTACTGAGTCTCAAATATGTTAAGGTCCACGATAGTTGTGGATGATAACTTGAATGTTTAAATTACTATAGAGGTATTAATGCTTATCCAGTAGCTAGTATCTTGTGTATGGTGTAACACTGAAAGTGGTTCTAATTAGGTACATTACAACCTCTTTTGGCCGTTACAGGTACCATCAGGTGATGTTAGAATGAATTTGAGAATTATTCATTCAGAATTTTACTCTAGATAACTTGCGACTGTTTGTGCATTTTCATTTATATTTTTGCAACATACAATTTTATAGCATGGATTGATGAGCTAAAGTTATTCTTTTGTTTTTTTATACATCCATTTCCTATAAACAACTGTTTATGTTATGGTGATTGTTAATGTGCACATCATGAGTGTGGGAGTGTGAGACTTCTGCTCCCATATCATATCTTCAAGTGCCCAATGGGAACTTTGTATAGTGCAAGTGAAATTGAAAAACTTTGCGCAGGTAATTCCCTATTTACAAGCTATTCACCGAGGTTGATCATTATTTGTATCATGGGACTTGCATCCACGCAGAATTTGTTCACAATAACAAACCACATAGTAGGTATACCTACAGCTACTTTAAGTATCTCTGTTATCAGATGACTGGCGTGAGAAGTACTTCCCTCAGTTAAATGGTAAAGGTTTTCATTAGGACAGTATTAATTGACCTAGAGCAAACAAAAATTTATAAGCCATTGTGAAAATATTTAATGCTGTATACCCAAGAAATGGATTATTTGTGAGTTCAGACTGTCTTGTTCTGAGAGAAGGCTAAAGTGATATGTTACCTATATAAAGAGACTCACGTTATCGTCAAATTAGTGTATGTGTTAGGAGTAAAAACCAAATTTTCTCAATGAGAGAAAAAACTCAAAACGCATTCTGTCATTCAAAAATTGCCAGTATGTGAACGTTAATTGTATTTTGGCTGTTTTTAAATGCTCAGAATTCCTTCTGAGATATAGGCTAATACAATAACATGAATTTCATGTTGTGGTATTAGCCAAAATTCACAGAATGCATTGTGGAAGTTTCTCAATCCCACAACGTGTCTGTCTAACTTTTAATGCCACAACACAAATTTGCATTGAGGCATTTGATCAAAAGAAACAGAACATGTTGTGAAAGTTTCTCAATTCCACAACTCATTCTTTGCGCACTTTTTTTGCCACAACATGTAGCTCTGTTCAAAAAAAAAAAATCATGCCCAAAACGTAGAAAGACACTTTAACGATGCAAGATTTTTCCCTCCATTGATAAAAATGTGATGCTATTCCCCAAGAAAACGGACATAATGACTCGAATGTGAGTGTTAGTCGAATATCATTTCATTTTTATCAACAAATCACAAAAACATGCATCGTCAAAACGACTCTTTACGTTTTAAGGATTATTTTCTGTATTGCAGATAGGGTTTAACATACAGAATACTTTGTGAAATTGATTTTTGAATTGAAAAACTTCCACAACGCACTCTATTCCTATCAGTCAAATGCCATAACACAAATTCATGTTATGGCATTAAAATTCATGCACAGAACGCAATGTGGAATTAGAAAACTTCGCGTTACTAGCATTTAAAATCAACCAGATCATGAATTTTTGTGTTGTGGCAATTTTTAAGTGACAGAATGTGTTCCAAACATTTTTTTTTGCTCACTAAGCAAATTTGGTTTCTGTTCCTACCATATGGATTGCTGTAATGATAATTTCGTATCATTCATAATATCTCTCCCTTATATATATATTTCACATATATATCAATCACCTAAAACAATTCTCATTATATTGACGTCATGTAAACAAGTCTTTACTTGCCTTTACTGACTCAGTTCAACATTCAATGTTTATAAACAAACATAAATACACTTTTCATAACAACTCTTTTCTATGAAACTATTCTGCAGATATTGCAAATACCCAAAATTACCGTTTATGTCATTTCTTTAAACTCCTATTGGACAATATCTAAACTTGTATTGTCATAACTCTCCAATCATATCACTACCATTTCCACTCTCCAAGAAATTGCCATATTCTCCTCCCAAAACTTCTAGCTATAAAAACTCATGTAACCATGTACATTTTATCTTCTTTATCTTCTTTACCTTTTTCTATTAATCTTATTATTCCTACTGTAACTTACTATTCAGTATTTCACCGTTTTATATCTTGTTTAATACAACCTTTTAACATTTACGAGTATTTAATTATTTTGTAACCAATATTCTCGTTACAATTGCCGGTTTTACAAACCACAAAATTCAATAAAAAATATGATTTTCAGTCGTTCTGTTACCAACAAAATTGTTCCACATAGCAATGGTATATTTTTATAAAATTTTGCGCCCCTACCTTTGGAATGTGGATAAAAAATACAGTCAGAAACTGTAGGTAACCAGTCTCATAGGGATGTATTTCGTTTAAATTTTCTTTTTGGACAATCGTTGAATGGAAGAGTTTCATGATAGTAAAATATCAGCTCTCTCGCATTTCGTCCCCCCCCAAAAAAAAAAAGTCACTATCTCTGCTCATTCAGGATGAAGTTCGCTGTATGTGAAACGAACCAACAAAGTATGCTCCAGTAGAGCAGGAAAAGAGCAAAACAAGCGTTCATTAATCGAATTTCTCTGTCGTTCAGTTAAATTTGGTGCATTTAAAACGATACTATTATCAGTAGACAGGTAAACGTTAAAGGGGTGCTCAAACCAGCCTCCCTCCCGGCCATCCCTTCGCAAAATGACAATCAATTTCACACAGCCAAATACCGAAATGTGAAATCGATACGCTCGCTTACGTGCCCACAAAACGGCGTGTATTTTCATTTTGATTTCGCCATTTGGCAGGAAAATGTTAAGTCGTCGCCAACGTTGCCGTTTAGGTGCCTTCGAATGGTCGTCGATTTTTCTCACCGCACCAAAAAAATAAAAAAAAAATAAAAAAGGTGTAATAAATTTTTGAACGTTTTTTTTTTTTTTTTTCCAAAACCTCTTTCTTTCTTTTCTCCAGCTTTCTATCTTTTTTCGAAACTTTTTGCCACCAGATTAATGAGTGTCGATTGCGGTTTTAGGTGAAATTGGCGCAGAAATAACCGTCGACCAAGTTTTTCCGATTATCGAGGGATATTTTTCCGCATTAGCCGGATAGAAGAAACTGACATTTTGGAAAAATTTCGCACATATGGGCACACGATGCTAATTAAACGTTCGCAGGTGTTGCGAAAAATGTATAGGCTTTCCTAATCTGTCTATAGCTCACGAAGCGCTTGAGGATATTGATTTTTCAGTAAAATTTTTGGTTTTTTGTTTTTTGTTTTTTTTTTATTTATTTTTTTTTTCTACCCAACCTTATCAACTAAGGAACAGGTTACATTCGTTTTTTTTTTTCCTAAATTTTTATCCGTTAGCTGGAAGTTTGACCACGTAATATGGATTGCGATGTTTGTTTTACCTGCATTAAAACCTTTTGAAATAATATTCTGCATATTTTTGGAATGATTTCAAAGACCCTACTTGGTTGGAGAATGTTTTACTTTTTCACACGACTTATTGTCACCGAGTTCACGAATTTTTATTTTTCCTTCGCTTTTATTCACAATTGGGTAGCTATGTCAATAAATGATTGTTGGTCTGCGGCTTAATGATTCAAATATAATATTATTTTCTTCGATCGATTGCGATATTTATATTTCTTAAATACTTTGTAATACAAATTATTGAATGAGAAAAAAGCCTACAGAACAAAACATAGATTTTACATTAAAGAAAAATTCAAAATTAATCAGCTGTTTCTGTTCATCTTTTGGGTTCAGAATAAAAAATAAATAAATATTTAGACTATTTTGATTGATGTTAAACGGTACCTACTTAGCAAATTCCCCCCCCCCATATCTAACATAAAATTTTCGTTTAAATCCCTATCACAAAATTTTGTTCATATTTGATGAAGATTATATTCTATTAAATACTGAAGAATTATTTTTATTTTCCTTAATTATACCGCTTTTTTATAAAAAATTAAAGTGAAAATTCAAAATTTTCAATTATTGCCACTTAAAATGAACTTATTGTCAATAACAAATCACCAATTACTGCTACCCTAAACCATTAAGTAAATCTGCGGAAAATATTCTCTAAAAGTGTTGAAAAAAGTAAAACCGATGAGGAGAATGTTAAATTTTATCAGTTAAGTTAATATTTGACTGCGAATTTCTATCACAGGTGTCAGAAATTGGAAAAAATTGTAGCATTTATTTTCCAATAACCGCCACCCTTGGAATTCTATGAGTTTAAAAGCAATATGATTCCCATTTTAATGAAATATTCCTGAAGGTTCATATTATTACGTATTCCATAATCCCATTGTATTCTGTTTTCAACTCAAGTCTAAAATTAAGAAACTATAGTATTATTATGAAACATGTAAACATCTTACTTTTCTTGTTAGTTTTTCATTGAATTTAATCGGATTTTTTAGGAAAAAATTGAACTAATTTCACCATGAAAACATTTGGAACAGAATACAATAACTGAAATAATTAATCAGAGGAAGCATCATAGGCGGTATGCTGCTGGTCAGTGTTGTCAAACGAAGCATTAATATACCATAAATTCGTGCGTTTGTTTTAGGGTGGTGGAAATATGCAGGATAGTGTGTTGGCGAATTACATTATTTTAATTAATTTATAGACAGATTAATTGGCACCATATTACAGAGTAGTGGTTTAGGCTAGTGCTACGATACAGATTTTAATTTCATTTTAATTTAGAAAATTAAAGTAGATCATGTGCAAACTGTGCACTGCAGAGGGATAACACAGCAATTTGGGGTTCGAGAATTTAATACCGAATATCCAGTAGACCTATCTCATCAATGTTAACCGAACATTCCATCGTACTAATAAGTACATACCCTAAAATGGACATAGATTTTCTGAGCATGAGCAGTTATTTATTTTTTGTTCGTTTTCAGTCTGTCGGTCCTGTGAATATAAACCTGGCTAAATACGTTTCTGTGAATCCAGTGAAATCTGGTGAAACTCATTACCATTTTAGAGCTTTAGGTATTATTGTTGGTACGGATTTGTGTTTTTATCTGGGTATCGAGTAAGTAGTAAATGATTTTAGAATTTGAGATATGGCATGACGCGAAAGAGTAGTGTTTCTTCGACATCAAACATCAAAAAGTGTAAAAACTGTATTTTCGTTCTAAAGATCACTTTTTATTTACAGGGTCGTACAACTAAATTAGGTTTATGTATGTGACTATGAAATTCTAGGGTATTCAAGTGAGGGGTAATCAAATCTAATGTTAGCTGGGTGTGTTTTTGCGAAAATGCGATTAAAGTTTTATTTAATTTATATAATTTATATTTAATTGAAGTTACTTAGCGAGTTAAATGTTTTGCGATGGATAATAATAAACACTCAAGCACTCAGTAACTTATAGTTTTATATTAGAATTTTATTTGCTTCCAGCGAATCGTCATCTAGTGAATCGTCTTCGCCAAAAGCACGAACATTCATCCTTTTTGAATTAATCCACATTTTTGTCATCTTCATTATATGTTTAATATGTTTTGTTTAATCTCCTATCTCAGACCAACTTGACTAATACTAAAAAAATACTGAGTTTGAAATATGATCTCTAAACAAAACATTATTTTGCACAATCCTGCAAAACAATGAGACCCCTTTCTGGGTACGCTATGTTGTCTTCTAGGTTTTGCAATAGGTCCCAATTGAAATAGTAACTGCATCCTCGACCTCTTAAATTTACATATTAGAAATCCTTATGATTAAGAATCTGACATTTAAAAAAGGGATTCATTCCACATTTTTGAGATATATGAGTTATGCATGTCTTTCAACCGCAAAAGGGTCGCCCAATGTATTAGAACAGAAATGAACTCATTCCTTACACTTTGAATGGGTTTAAAGATGCATCAAAAAAATGCAAAACGCCCAAAAAGGAACTCATTCCGTAATAATGCTTGCTTTTTTTACAAATTTTTTTATCAGTGTTTTTAAGAAAGGGATTCATTTCGTTACATTCGATTTTGTTTATTTGTAAACCAGCTGTATGTACACAGTCTGTACAAAGTAAATTTAGGGTGTTATTCTCGATGATGTTTTGTAATAATTATTATTTTGTAATAAATTCATGATTTTTCTGAAATTTATTTATCGTCATTTTTTCGAGGTGAAAGGAATTGAATCCTCAAAAAGGACTTCATTCCAGAATTTCTCTCTCCTATTCCAAGTGTTATGAGGGTTGTATGGTGGATTTCTTGAGTGAGACCTAAAATAGATGCTGTAGGATCTCTGCGTTCACAAGCTTAAGGTTCTGAGTCGATTCGGTCCCAACGAGTCAGTTTTTTTCATTTTACTCATAACTACCATGAGTGAAACGAGTGCTTTTTTGAAACTAATGATTCTATTATGATACAACGCTGTTAATTATTAAAATTTTTCAATTTTTCTAAAATTAACTTCCATAGGTAACTTACGTACTTACCTAACCTATTGATAATTGGATAAAATTAACGACTGAAAAGTCTGAGACCCCCTAATATGTCATTGAGATGGTAAAAAAGTAAAATTATTCACATTTTGTAGAAAACGTTGTGTCACAAAATGATTAATGTCTCTGGAAAGAGAAGAGCTGGTGAAATGAAAACTCTGGTAGATTAGTAATAGAATAAACCCGGGAATAAGAAGTGAAAATTTACCAAAAAAATTGGAAAATAAATTTGCCACCTTCTTTACTGTATGAGTGTAACTTTAATAAGTTTATATTAAAAAGAAGTTTTTAAAAGATTAGCTTTTATTTATTTTTTATTTTTGGCTTTAGCTTCATGCGAAATAAATATTATTTCATTGTGGAAGGTTAGCTGCAGTATTAAAATAAAAGCATACAAAAATAGAAATCCATTTTTAAAAAGTTCATTATAATTTGTGCAATATGAAAGTAGGTACTAATCTGATATTATTTAATGACATTGTAAGGGTATTTTCACATTTTTCACGCATTTTTTACGCACACTTATACACTTTTACGTCATCAGCAGACGCACACAATATATTTTTCTTCATTCAACATCTTTGACATCTTATTCACCTTTCACACGTCTCATGCCTGGCCAACTATTTTCTCTGTATTTTCATTCAGTACTTATTACCTTTCTTCCTCATTTATTCGCAATCAACTTCATTTGCTTTATCGTTGTCTGTCTAACTTATAGGCTATAGGTCGGTCGGTGTATACGTCAATCCCATCAAATTTCATGACAAACAACTTCAATAATTATTCCAATCCTTAGCAGTCACTGGATCTTGCTGGGAAATGTCAAAAGAGTTGTTTCTCTCTTTTTCGCCCATTTTCATTATTTATTTTCTTTTCGAAGTTGTTTTTATTTTTTGAAAAAACGTATTTATCTAACCCAATGCTTTTTCGTTTCATTATTGGTAATCTCAGCAAATCTCGGCCGAAAAATTTTAAAAGCGTTATTTTTCTCTTTTTAAGGCATTTTTATTTATTTTTTATATATATTTTCTTTTAAGTTTATTCTATTTTCAATTAAAAAATTCATTTTATTATTTACTTTTTCGTTTTTCCGCACCCATACGCGATTAGCATTAGTCGCTGGTTTTCTTTTAAACTAACTGTTCTTCAAAGATAACTCAAAAACTATCTCATCGGGACCACCGCTTGATTACTCTCTATCAATTAAACATTACATCTTCATCAAAATAGGTCCAGCAGTTCCAAATTCGTGGACAAACATACAATTAGATAAGTACCTGCGTACATATATATGTACAAAACAGTTTTTTTTAAGTCAGCTGAGGAAATATCTCATTGATTATAAACATTATAGTACGGAGCTGGATGAGATCTGCGTCTATCATTCAGAAAAAAGTTCATTAAAATCAATCCGGAAATTCTCCAGAAATTTGCGGGTAAGTATACAATTATGTACATTAATATAATTATCTACCAATTCATTTACTAGTCAAGTTGAGAATTTTTTTTTTTTATGAAGTCAGTCGAAAAGGAGCGCACAGAAAAATGAATTATATCAAGATAACGGTCACGATTAAGGTATGAATCCAATTTATTGGACACGATAGACGAAAGCATAAATGACAATTGCAATTCCCAACTGCCTGGATAACGTACATAAATAAATTCGATGGCATATCGACGAAACGTAACGCATTATTGTGGCAGTATTGTAACCAGTACCCGCAAAAAAAGTCGAATATTACGAAAATGGTGCCACTAGCGTTTGCAAAATAATGTAATAATAGCAGTGATACGAATACGAAACAGAAAAAAATAGAAGAAGAAAAACCCGAAAATACGTGAACTAAAATTGTATCAAAATATTTACGATATTATATTCTCTGGAGTAAATGCTGAACAAAAACACCGTTTCTTTCCATATGCACGAAAATGGAATATATAGGCCAACGTCGAATATCCCTACAAATCGACCACATTTCAGTTACAGTTGTTTTTGTCGACTCCGAGCAGTTCAACCCTTGTAGCTGCTAGCTAATGCCTAATAGATGAACGAAAAAAAACAAAAAAAAAAAAACAAAAAACAAAAAACGAAAAACCATCGAATGGGAATATTGTATTGAAATGTACCTAAATCCTGGTGACATGACATGGCACATATTTCAACTGGCAGCCAAATCGTTAATTAAACACGTTAAAATGGAGGACAATAATTTAGTGACACGAAATTCAAGTCGTTGGAGAGTTCGTCAGTGTTAATTCGTCGACATTCGTGACACGTTTTTTTCGCATTATCTTCTTCCTTATAAATCCAAAAAAGCTTTTCCTGTAATTACGTTTATTTCCAGCTGCTGACGAGTGAACTGAGAACTAATTAAAAACTGATCTACGTACAATTAGCAAGGCTATAGTATTTTATCTTCTCTCTCTCTCACACACACACACTCTCTCACTCTCTCTCTCTCTCTCTCGTTCTCTTTATCTATTATTGGATTCGTTTCTTAAACTAGATGTTCGTGTCATTTAATTAACACACAGACGACGAGATTCAACACTGTTATTTCTTAATTTTTTTTGAAGACTATAGCAAACAATATGTACTCAATTTCACTCAGTTGCATCGTAGAAATAAAAAACGCACGTGCTTCGGTAGTTTATCACGAAATAACGAAAGTACACTATCTACACAAAACAAAAATCATTCAATAGGTACCAACACTGATAAGAAGTGTTCTAAAACACAGAAAATACGTTGAATTACTAATATCCGTGCCCTAAAAATAAGTTAAAGTGATATCATGAAATCCGATTCGAACATTGGTAAGTGCTGATGCACTAAATTGTTTTTGGTCCGACAGGAAGTGCGAGTCCGAGACCAAAGACTCGCTTGCGCATGGTCAAGAAAAATATGAAATACAAAAATTAATGTAAAATGGGAAAAAGGTGTAAAATGTTCGTATTCGTAATGGTCTATTTAATTGTATTAATACCTACCTAATTAACAATATCTTGTGTTTAATTTGTTTCTTTCTACTGTCATTCAAAGGTATTAGCGTTCAGTAATGAGATTCTTTGTTGGGGTTACACTGATTGTTTGAGCACTTGTTGGTTACACTGATGTACGATACCGCCGTTAATACTACTAAGAAAATTTTATTCTTTCTTACTTCTTCTTCTTGTACTCGTAGAGTTAACATCTACTTGTTCTTTTTTATATAATAAAGTGATTACTTGGTGCGGTACTGGAGTGAAGTTATTTCTTTATTAATTATTCTTAATATATAAATATATTTATTATGGACATCAAGCCTCCAATGTCCAATATGGTGGAGGCGCCGGGTACCTGAAGAATTAACGAGATTGGAATCCCAGGGCTAAGATCCCAGAGATTTCAGTTCCAATGCAGGTATTTGTGAGTATTTTTTTTTTTTTAATTTTCTCAGGCTATTTGGTGACAGAGGCGGAGGTAAGTGGAGTTAACACTAGTGTAATTATATAAGAGGTACCTCATTAATTTAAGTCTGTCGACAGCAACTTATTGATTATTTCTAATATTACTTTATACTGCAGTGTATATAATTATATGGAGATGGAGAATGTGCACATATTAATTTATTTTGTATTTATTTAACAGCATATATGTCTAGATGGAGTACGGAGATTGAAAGGAGAAGAAGTTGGAGTTCAAATGAAATTATTGTCGGAGTTGGAGAAACAGTGTATTTGGAGATGGCAAAATATTTCTTTGAGGTATAAATATTTTTTTTGGGGAGAAAATACTGTCTAGTGTATGTAATTTTATTACGCACACTATTAAAAATATAATACAAAAAAAATCGTATACGTGGAGAAAAATATAGGCCTGGAGATAATAAAATGATGATGAAATAAAAAAAGGAGAAGGTCAAAGGAACGAGCCGTCGGTGCCAATAATATTGGTCGCCGGCTTGCTACAATGTCGGCAAATTCCTAATCCTTTGACAAGTTCGAGAAACATCGATGTTAAAATGGAGAACGAATGAAAAGGAGACAATGGAGGTCACTACTACACAACTCTACTGGGATACGTATGAGTATGTGTGAGTAAAATACGTGGCGAGTTCATCAATATAGGCAATCCGCTGTGCATGAATAAACGTGAGAATGTTCATCGCCTGCCTTGCCTCATCATTGCTGGATGGAGTTAGATATATATTTGAATGCATTCTTATTCCTTATTTGTATTTTATTGTTATTTATCACGTCAACCTCATATTCTTTTATGATTTCTTTAACTTTATTATTCTTTTGTGAATATTTTCGGCAGTTTGTGAAATAATTCTTTTAGTAACTTTATCTGTTGGTGTCACGTGTGTACCTGAATGGTATGTAAAACTACCATTTTTGGAAGCTACGGAGATCAATTAATAACAATTAACTTGCAAGGAGAAATATCGGTGAGTGATTCTTGATTAACTGAGTGAAATATATGGAGTCTTTATTAAATTTGGTTTGATCTCATTGACAATCCTTCTCCTTTAATTACTCGAGTAAGATGGAGACAATTAAATACAAATAGGAGAAAAATTATTTGCGTACACTAGGAGTTGATTGGTGTAATGAAACATGTTTCGAATAATTGTTTTATACTTTGGAAAAATTTAAAGCTTTTAATATAGGGAGTGATTATAAAATAATAATAAACATTGATGTATAGGGTGCCACTATAAATTTTGTTTTTTGGAGTAAAAACCTGATAGTTAACCACCACATACAGTTGCCTAATGGAGAATCGGAGAAGGATTTGTGTAAAAGTAGCTCCCCTGCTATTCAGAATACCTTTACTGTAGGGAGTAAAGAATACAGTAAAGCTATTCGATGTTATAGGAGTTAGGAGATGATTTAAAATGGTGGTAGGATCGAGTGTATAATTACGAAATTATAATAATAATATTAATACCACCATAGGCTCTTTTTGGAGATAAAGGAGGTAGAGGAGAAAAATGCATCTCACATTGGAGAAACATAATAAGAGGCTGAAATACACTCGATCCACAACAATCTTTGTTTGCGGGTTAACTATGCGTTCGCGGACTGAAATATAGTTGACTAACTATCTCTATAGATGTGTGAGTGTTCCTCACATTGAAGGAGATGGTGTTCCGAGTTATGTACAACGATGTTCGTTGTCATAGTTCAGGAGTAAGGTCGTACATTTCCCTCATAATTATTAATGCAGGAGAAGGAGATGAATACCCCGTAAAGGAGAAAGAGCCAAACGGACTTCGAACCAAATGATATTGTAAATATAATATAGGAGTAAAAATTTTGAACTAATATAATGTATTCTTAAAAATAGTAAGATGCCAAGAGGTAGAAAGGCGAAGTCCGGAGAAGGAGACAGTCGCAAACAGTGCGGTAGCGAAGGCAACGTGTCTGATTCAGCCTCGTCTTATTCGGAGTATGGGGTGGAGGAGTATCGGGAGGAAGAGTTGGTCGGTGAATCCAACCAATATGAAGAAGTCGACCCACAGATGGAGAGTCGCCTTATTGAAGAAGGAGTTGAACGGTGATTGGGTAAGCTGTGATGATTTTTGGGGTTGCTCATAATATTTAATGCTTTGAAGTGGAGAAGGAGTAAGTGACGTCACGCCTATTTAATTGTGGTTCCCTTTGTTACAGTCAAATCCTAAGCAGCTGTAAAGGAGATGGTGGAGAATCCAAAATTGAAGTTGGACAAGAAACCGGCTTTGGCAAAGGCAGCCACACCTGGGGGAGCTTCCGAAAATCAGTGGCTTAAATATTGACATTAAAACCAAGGCCATTGGAGAAGCCAATGACAAAAAAGCCCACTCAATCTCTCGCCAATTACAAAATCCCTAAAATTTCTCGTGAATCGGTGCAACACGCAACTCAAAAGGCGATGTAGGAGAAATCCAAAAATTTGGAGGGAGTTCCAATGACTTCACACGAGGCAGATTCCCAAAGTCTAGAGGTGGAGGTGGCGAGAGAATGTTTTGAGACTAAGTTGCGGGAGAAAGAAAATGAGGCGCAACAAACGGAGTTGATGGAGGTTTTGTAGTTAAAACGCCACATTGCGTCATTGGAGAGTACGCTAACGGAGTTTACGAATCAGGTATTTATAGAAAAACAAAATAAGGATGTCGATATGTAAAATGAGATTGGAGAAAATAATGTAAATAGAGGACTAGGAGATGGAGAAAAGCCAACAAATAACGAACCAAAGGAGAAAAGTTCAGAATCAGAGAGGAATATCAAAAGGGAATTTTTAGAAATCCTCGTTGACGCTTTAAAGGAAGAAAGTGATTTAACTGAGGAGTCTGGTAAAAAATTAAAATCGGAGATAGTTGTAATGAGAGATAATGTAAAACGTGAATACAAAACAACGAGGAGTTTGTGATATGATTTATTGTTCGATTATCTTAGATCGGAGTTAATATCAAATGATTCGTATGGAGTTATAGAAAGCCTGGAGAAGGAGATAGAAACATATAGTGATGAAGAAAAAGAGTTGAGATTAAATTTAGTTCGTGATATAATAATAAATCACATAGATGATAATTATCATAAAATGATCGTATCAGAGAATGACCCTAATAAAATCCTAAGTACTTTGAAAGAATTTAAAAAGTGTAAGTCTCATAAGGCGTCGGAGGCATTATGAAAAGAGCTCGCACTGTTAAGATACAATCCTTCAAAGGAGAAACCGTATCAATTCTTTAATCAATTTGACGAATTGATACGACACTATGAGAGTAATCAGGAGAATGATTAATTAACGGAGAAGGAGAAGAGGAGTTATTTTTACATGACTGTCTCCAAGTCCTCAAATATGATTGAAACAATATATTTTATTACGAAACGCCAAAATGATATAGGCCTTTTGATAGAGAAGTTAAAATGTTTAATGTTACAGGCGGAGGCGAATAAACAAATGGAGAAGAAACCTGATGGAGTTGGACAAGGAGCTACGGTGGCAGCTCAGGCAAATATTGTCTATAGAGGACATGGAGGAATGCGAACCAGAGTAATGCGCACTCTGTCCCCTCTGGACAATATACAGTGTTACAATTGCCAATGTTACGGGCATTTTGGAGTAAATTGCCAGTATCCTGTGGTGGAAGGGAGAATGTGTTACAAATGCGGAGTAGTTACAACGACACATATTTCAGCAACATGTCCCAAGAGAGGGAAAATCCAGCCGGTGTTACTGGACACAAGAATACAGTATCGGAGAACTGGATTTGGAGCAACACACCTTGGCGGAAGAGGAGTATTTGCGGAGTAGGTTGTGGAGTAAGACCACCTGTGCAACCGAGCAGCTTGATTAATGATCCGATGAAACGGATCAGTGGAGGAATTAACAAGCCAGCTTGGGGCACAGTCAGTAATCGAAGAGGAGTTGCTGCACGTTGTAAAGTGGTGTTCAAGAAACAAGGAGATGCTTCCACATTGTTGGAGTCGACACATACATCGGCAATATATGTGTTAAACCCGGAGGATTTGTACTCTTCGAGTGAAGAGTCTTTCATCTTTGAGTCAGCTGTTGAGGAGAACATCGATATCGGTGCGGAGACAACCGTTGAATCGGAGACTGAAATGGTGAAAATTACCGGAGTGATCGGGCCAGACACTGTGGAGTATGTTCTGGAGTATTTAAACATCCCGCTGCCACCAAGCCCTGTCCCCTTTTTTAGCAAATTGGAGAACACACCACTTGAGTCGGCACTAAGTCACCAACTCGGAGGAAACCCCTATGGAGGTTGGTCAACTGGAGAGACGACCAAATATGGAGTCATCAGGTAGTACTTACAAAATATCATTTTTTGCTGATAGCGGAGCCACTCAGCACTTAATGTCTACTGCATATTCTTTACAATCTCATTGGTAATTTGTGACTCACAAGGCAACAAATTAGTATTTAAAGTAGTACGGTGTTGTTCTAATCTTTCGGAAAATTTATTTTCTCTACGAAAATTGTTAGACGTAGGTTTTACAGTTGTCCTTGATAATAGGTCAGTACGTATCACAAATTCGAAGCAAAATGTAGTTTATTTTCAAGGACCCTATACTAAGCCATTTTGTCACTTACAGTTTTATACTGATCATACTTTTGGCCCGCCTATTTATGACGATGAGAATTTGGAGTTAGCTCATTGTATAATTTTTAGCCAGGCTCATGTAGGAAATATGGCTTTGGCAAACAATTCGGAGAGAGTAGGAGATAAAGGAGATATTTTAGGAGAAGAAAGTAAAAACCAAGAGTATGGTAATAATGGTGAAAATATCAATAAAGAGAATTGTTCACCTACGATATCGGATAATGAAGATAATTAATTATCGGAGAAAGGAGACAGTGATAATAATCAGGAGAAATTGGAGAAAATAAAGAAAGATGGAGAAAGTCTTGAGGAGAAAAAGACGGAGGGAGTTAAGGAGAAAAATGAAAAATTAGTTACTGACACTGAAAATATAGAGTGTGATAGATATATATTAGACGGAGATAAAATGCCTGTTACTACCATCATGGAAATTACAAATAAACAAATACCATTCGAGTTATTTTGGCAATATAAACTAGGTCATTTGTCGGAGAAATATTTAAAGAAATTAGATAATACACATCCTGAATTAAAAGGAGTTCAGTTCACTGGAGTAATCAAGGATTGTGAAACATGTGCTATAGCTAATTTATCAAAACTACCATTTGAACAATCGAGATAGAGAGCGGAGAAACCTTTACAAATGATACATTCAGATGTAATGGGACCTATCTCACCAGCAACATTTCCTGGAGGACGGAGATTTATAGTAGTGTTTATTGACGACTACTCACGTTATGCACAAGCACACATCATGACCCACAAGTCGGAGGTTGGAGAATGTTTGGAGTTGTTCTTACGTAATGTTCGTAATTTAATCGGAGATGATGTTAAGGTGTGCTACTTGAGGTCAGACCAACGTACGGAGTTTACTGGAGGATATACAAAGGAGATATTAAAGCGTGAGAAAATTGACCTACAACTAGCACCACCTGACACACCACAATATAACGGAGTAGCGGAGAGATTTAACCGAACATTACAGAGCAGAGTAAGAGCATTAATGCTAGATTCAGGTTTACCCAGGAGTATGTGGGATTTGGCAGTCAAAGCAGCTGTTTATGTGTACAATCGTACACCCCACAAATCAGTAAATTATGAAACATCAATAAAAAGGATCTCACCTAACATAAATTGTCATTTCAACCAATTAAGGAGATTTGGTTGCTTGGCATATTTTAAGGTGAAAAGGAGACCGGAGACTAAATTTTCAGGACGTGGTATACCTGCCATCTTGGTTGGATATACTCCGTCAGGTTACTTGCTCTATAGTCCTGAGAATAAAACGTTTATCGAATCGAGAGACGTACGTTTTAATGAAAAAATAGTTTATAGGGAGAAATATAAACTTTTGGAGAAAAATAAACATATTGATAACGACTGGTTTGATAAATTTAAAACGGAGTCTGAATCGGAGAAAGAAGTTGAAACATCTGCTTCAACAGGAGTTAAATGGAGAAAATCAAAGAGACTGTCTGAGGCAAAAAGACAAAAGGTAGAAGCATTCAATATTGAAGGAGAAAATATTGTGAATATTGGAGACTCGGAGAATAACACAGACGAGTTTACGTATATAGCTATGTCGGAGATAAATGAGGATCCTAAAACTTATATGGAGGCAATAAGTTCCTCAAATAGTCAGGTGTGGCGAGAAGCTATAAAGGAGGAACTAAACTCGTTAAATGAACATCATATCTGGAGTATTATAGACCTCCCAGTAGTTTATGAATATGGGAGAAAATTGAATAGTTGGTTATTCAAAACCAAAACGGAACCACATGGAGGAATCCGCTATAAAGCGAGATTAGTGGGACGAGGATTTAAAGACAAAATGGAGTATAGTTTATTGGAGATATATGCGCCGGTAACACCGCTGACAACAGTACAAAATTTATTATCAATAGTAAATAAGTACAATCTGGAGATTTGTCAGCTGGATGTGAAAACTGCGTTTTTACACGGAGAAGTAACCACCCCAATATACATGGAGATTCCTGAAGAAGTGGATATAAATCCTTGGGAGCAGGCAAACAAAATCTGCAAATTAAATAAATCAATTTATGGTTTAAGAACAAGTCCAAAAAGTTGGAATGTCTTTTTTACCGCTGAAATGAATAAAATTGGCTTGGTCAGTGATGTTAAGGACCCCTGTCTGTTCAAATGGAGAAAAGGAGATAAATTGGTTCTACTTCTGGCGTATGTCGATGACATATTATTAGCCGGAAACTGCTTGGAGTTAATAAAACAACTTATGGAGAATTTACAAAAAATATTTAAATATTCGGACATGGGAACACCCAAAGAATATTTAAGTATTGAAATAGAAAGAAATCGGAGTATTAACAAATTGGAGTTAAAACAATCTTGTTTTATTAACAAGTTATTGAGGAGATTTGAAAAGGAAGACTGTAACCCTTGCAAAACACCAATGGTGACAAGGCAAGTTAAAAGGAGAAATGAAAATAATTACGAACAGACAGAGGAATCACAAATTGGAGAAAAATATCCATTCAGAGAAGCTGTCGGATGTTTGTTATATCTGACTAGAGGAACAAGACCAGATAAAGCATTGGCGGTAAACCTAATGAGTAGATGTCAATCAAACCCTACACTGGAGAACATACAGGAGTTAAAAAGAATTTTTAGATATACCTTAAACATACGGAGAATTTAAGACTAACTTATATTGGAGAAGGTGATAACTTAGAAGGTTACTCGGATGCAAGTTGGGGAGATTGCCCAGTAACCGGAGCTTCAACAGCTGGGTACGCTGTTAAATTATTCAGAGATGTAATTGCCTGGAAATGTTACAAACAACGGTGCATAACCACTTCCACTTGTGCGGCTGAATTCATAGCCATGAGTGAATTAGCCAAGGAGATAGAAACTCAAGCTGAAATAACGGAGAAAATAATAGGAGTATCTTATTTACCGGTGACAATTTATTGTGATAGCAAATCTGCTATCGAAGGAGCTCAGATGGTAGGAGCACCAGGCTTAAAATATCTACACACGAGATACCATTACGTGAGACAAGCTCAACAAGATGGTAAAGTAAATTTAGTTAAAGTTGTGTCAGAAGATCAGGAGGCTGACATATTCACTAAACCTTTGTCGATAGGAGTATTTGAAAAATTAGTACAGAGAATATTAAACATTAAGGACAACACCGATCATTAAAATTTTGAGTATTATGACTTGGATGTTACTGGAGTAATAGTAACATAAAATAATTTATTTACAGATAATCAGTAGACACGAAAGCAGCAGATTGGAGATGAAACGGAGATAAGTTAACTACCTCAAAAAACGAACGATCTTGTCAAAATTAAGTCATTATTATTTAAGTACTACATACCCATTTGTAAATATGTTTGTGTTTGGGAGGAGTGATTATTATTCATTTATTATTATTATTTGTGTGTTGTTGAATTGTTTTGTTTTTGTTTTTTTTTTTTTTTTGTATTTTTATTAATTATATGAATTTTATTATTTTGTACAAACTTTACACTTTATTTCGAAAAACAATAACAAATCACTTAACTATTCTTATGGTGGCTTAAGGCTAATTAAGCGATAATAACAAGAATGATACACAAATTTAAATATTTTCTTTGGCAATACTTCAAAGTTTTACCTTGTGGAGTAAAAGGGTTTCTTCGAATAGGAGTAACAATCGGAGAAATAGAGGTTTTTCTTGATTACAAGTTTTCCTCTAAAGGAGATTTAAAATGGAGATGAGAGTACGGAGAATAGAGATCGGAGAAATTCAAGTTGAGGTTTTTTTTTACTGTTTATATGGTTTTTCCTCAACAACAGGAGTAAATATTCTTTCGATGAAAATTGGAGTTTTTCCATAATAATGGTTTTTTCCAAACAGTTCTTTTACCGCACCAATTCAAGAATTCAATGGACCAACTGCGTCACTCAACCAAGGAGGGAGTGTTGGGGTTACACTGATTGTTTGAGCACTTGGTTACACTGATGTACAATACCGCCGTTAATACTACTAAGAAAATTTTATTCTTTCTTACTTCTTCTTCTTGTACTCGTAGAGTTAACATTTACTTGTTCTTTTTTATATAATAAAGTGATTACTTGGTGCGGTACTGGAGTGATGTTATTTCTTTATTAATTATTCTTAATATATAAATATATTTATTATGTACATCAAGCCCCCAATGTCCAATATTCTTGTATATATTCAACAGACGTTTAAATTTGCCCATCAATAATGTTAAAAATATTGAAATCTCTACCCAGCCCAAGATGACAACATGACTCTTCAAGAACAAAACAAAGACTAACATTGTCTTGGTATTGTTTCTCTTGAACACTAACTTCAATAATAGTTATTTGTGATACAAGTGTATAAAGTAGGTGATTCTGGTCAGAGTGTACACCCGAGTATCAGTCACCTACTATATACACGTGTGTCACACACTATTTCAACACCACCTCCCCTTAAAAAACAAAAAAATTGAGATAAATTAATATTTTTGCAAATGAGAAACATAAGAGTATACTATCTCCTCTCTTTCAATCAAACTTCATGGCGTAGAGACTATGGTGCTGGCCTGCAGACGTAGATGTCGGAGGTTCAAATATCCATAAAGCAGAGATAATTTTACAAAAAAAAAAAAAAAATAAAAAATAAAATAAAATAACGATGTTAGGCTATATTTAGTAGTAAATAAGGTAATGTAACGGCAGAGAAAGAGTGATATAATGGGTTTTTTTTACCTCTTTTGGGCGTTGACACTTCTACCGAGTATTTTATGTGTGGAAAACCACAAAAAAATACTTTGGATCAGTAAATAAAATAGACATTGATTAAATATAATAAATTCCTAGTTATCCACACTCTATGGTCGACCTTAACTTTGGTTTTTCAAAAACTTTAGAATGATTTTAACATAATTAAGTTATTCACATTTCAATATTTTTTATCAATTACCTACAGTACAAATAAATTTTAGTACTACTGAACAAGATTACAAAGAATGAACAAAAGTGAACAAAAATCATAAGAATGAACATTGTGTTCTTCTGTGTATTAGTTTAAATAACCTTCTTCAGTACATAATGTATGAAGAAGTAGTAGCACAAAATTTACTGATTGATTATTATCAAAAAGAAGGAGAAATTGACATTTTAGTTTAAAAGGCGGATAGTTCAAGAGGTTACATGTGTATGAAAATTTTAATGAGGTCAAAGACCATTGCCTTGCTTTCCAATGAATTATGTTCATCAATTTACCGTTAGGTTTTGTTTCAAAGAAGAAGAAGAATCAATGGAATGAAATAATTTACGAAATTAATGAATATTATTTTGTTTGTGTCGAACATAGTTGTAAAATTGAAAAATGTCCGACTATATTCATTACAAGTAGTAGCATTGTATAAAATTATGTATGCGCCCAAAACGATGTATAAAATAAATACTAAATACCTTGGTCTTAAATGGTTCTAGCATTGCCTGTTTCATGCATTGTCATGGTGTGTATAAAAATGAAGTTCATAAACGGGTGTTGTAAAAACAAATTTTCGTTAAACTATTACAAAGTGCCACATGTTGATTAATATTACTATATAGAAAAATATGAATGAATTCCATACCAAAGTGGCAGATTCATTTAGTGAAGAATAACGTAATCATGATTGCTCTGTTCATTTGATTATAATTTAAAGGATCGTCCCATAAACCATAGAAAATCTACTGAAATACCCTTTAAACAATTTTTTGCAACACCTGACAATAAATTAAATTTTTGTACGAACCTTGATAATGTATAAAGTAGGCGTTTTTACAGTCATTTAGAATCGATGTATGAAGTACTTACTTTATACATCCGTATTTACTTTATATACAGTCTTGGGCGCATGCGTAACATTATACACTGGTCCTTCTTCTGCACATGATCTAAGTCATTGTCATTAATTTTATAAATATATTTTTTCTTCCTCTCTTCATAAAAATTTCTCTTCTTAAGGGATTCGAACCACTGACACCTAATTTGTGAGCAGGCACCATGCCAGGAGATATGGTTGAGAAATAGATGTTAATTTTAGCTTATATGTTTTCCAATTGCCAAAATATTTATTTATCTCATTTTTGTTTGTTTTTTATTGGCAGGGTGTTGCAAAAACTAGTGTGTGACACACGTGAATTATAGTAGGTGATTGATACTCGTGTTATTTGCATCACTTGTCTTTGGCTCCCGCTGCAAGTGTCGCACTTGGATCAAAATCACCTAATTTATACACTTGTATCATAAATAACTATTTTTTGCTCGCTTCGCTTGCAAAACCCCTCCCCCAGTTAAATTTTAGATATAGCACCTGAACATAAATGCAATTTTCAATTTTTTAGGAGGCCCATAAATTTTATCTCCTCGTCCCCGAATTTTCTCTCTACGGCCCTGGGCCTAAGTATATAATGTTTCCAAAATATAGTACTACTAAATTCCTCACAGAATGCATTAAGGTTACTTGTATAATTTCCATGATGGCCTACAACTGTAAATTTATTTTGGATTTGTCTATATCTTACAGATACCAGGTCGCGGGCACCATTGAATAACTTTTACGTATAAACTCCTAGTCTTTAACTTGTTCATCCGCTTCCATACTTTGCTCGTCCTATTGGAAATTAAAAATTTGATTGGAGCCTTTTATTCGAGAATTAGTGATCGAAAACTAAAATTGCGATTATTTTTCGATTGTTAACACAGGCTATCTTGCTACCAGCAAAAAATACATTTTTTAATAATTTTAAAAATTGAATTAAAAATTTCATGCACGAACTTGATGGCATGAAAAACAATACGTCAGTTAATTAAATACCGAAACGTGAACACGAGGACCTTAAGAGATGAATGTCCTCTAATATGATAAAGGTACCTACGTAAGTTATCAGTTGAGCTTCATTCACTAGGTACTAACTGAATAATGTATTCATTAAAAACTCACTAATAACTTCGTGACCACCATATCAACGATATTTTGTCAACTTCTACACTGAAATTTGCATATTAATCTTTCACATTTTACTGAACCTTTTGAGATACCACGTTCGATTAAATAGCATTCGAAATACTATTTGATTGGAGAAATCGCAAGCAATAGTCGCGAAATTACCTTTCAAAATTGCCAACTTCGACGACTGTACAGGTAGGCTCGTTGTACGTCAGTTGTTTTAATAATTTTTTCACCAACATTAACACCTAAGTTAACACCACGATTCAGTGACAAGAAGAAACTAGTTGTTGGCCGACACACACACACATACATACACACTTAAGTATTATTTCTGTCGCTTGCGTTGCCAGAAAACGAAATAATTTACTCGAATGTCGTAGCACAAGCGCCGCACAAATAAAAAATTTTGAATAAGAATTTTCAAACGTATTCAATAAAAATTTTCAATAAAAATTTTATCGTTAATTGATGTTATTTCACTCAATCAGTGATGGGTACTGTTCTACGCAACTGTGGAAATACTGTAAACGTGTGCAAAGACAAATCTAAATGTTTAGTGTCTTTTTTTTTTTCTTTTTTTTTTTTATTATTATCAAATAGCGAGGCCAAACGGTGTAATTAAATAATAAAAGCCTTGTTTGTGTGTCTGTGCGTGAAAATGTGCTACCACAAGACGACGACGACGACGACGACGACGACGACGATACTGTAATAAGTTTTTAATAATGTGTTAATGTTCTTTGTGTGCATGTGCATACTACACACAGAACAAAGTTTAATAAACGCAATCCTAATAATCAAGGCTGAGATACGCGATGAGGTCATCAGCTGTAGTCATCAATGCGTTACGTAGTTACAGTTGGTTTGTTCATTTGTCGTCACGTGGTGGAACATTTTGAGCAATTAATTCGCGTTCAAAACAATATTAAAATATTATTCTTAAAGTTTAAGTGTTAGGCTTTCATTTGGAAAAAATTTCTTAGGGGCAACTCCAAACAAGCCTCCTAAG
Organism: Ericerus pela; assembly: GCA_011428145.1. NCBI lineage: Eukaryota > Metazoa > Arthropoda > Insecta > Hemiptera > Coccidae > Ericerus > Ericerus pela. The sequence continues at coordinate 1,338,937 of WOFM01000302.1, read as the reverse complement.
GGAAAAAAATTGACTTAGAATTTCGATTAATAAGTGAATTCAAAATTCATGATAACTGGCCGAAGCTAATTTCTAAATTGATTTCACGTACCAATGAAATTAAATCCTAATTAAATATTCAGACTAAATTCAAAGTTCGCCAACTATTGAAAAATCTAGATGATGTGCTAAAAAAAATCGTTTCATCAAAGATGACAATGTTACTCTTTAATTAAGCGTATAAAAACTTCAATTTATAATTTTAAAAAGTAAAAAAAAAAAAAAAAAAAAAACTAAAAATGAGAAATGAAAGATTAGCTTGCTTAGAAAAGTCTTAATAACGATGAAAGAATATTTTTCAGTGGTACGTTTGAGAAGTTTGATCTAATGTTTAGGCCCGTATCGTTTTATGCATTAATTATTCAGAAGCTCGAAAGACTTTGAAATAAATCGAATTTCGTTTCGATGCTATTTCGGCAAGAGAAGAGAGGAGCTTTGTGAAATGAAATGAAAATTTTTGCACAATAATTTTTCCTCTCTCCCAGGAAATACTTCAAAGAAAAAAATGTTTCATTCAGCTGAGTACCTACGTCTAGATACCTACATTATACTGCATACTTCATTTTGAATTGGATAATGATTTAATAAAATTTAGTATTGATGTAGGTACGTTATTAGCTGATCCTGCAAAAAGGTAGATAAGTCACCTAAAAATCAGAAAAATAAATATTCTACTAGGTAAATAGGTACTTATGGATAAAATAATAAGAGCAATAATTTTATTGTATGTACGTATCATATGAGTGTATGTATGTGTGATCCTACACTATAATACAAGCGTTAATTGTATGTAGGTATGTTTAGTGATGCGGAAACTATCGATACGTATCCGGTGCCTACGTATCGATATTTTCCTATGAAATATCGATATTGTCGGATCTTGCCAAAATGTGAGCGAAATTAATTTTCAAAAAGAACTGACGCACAAATTTTTTCTGCGCTAAATAAAAAGGAAGTGTAGAAAAAGAGCAAAGAAACTTCTGGCTATTTCGAATACGATGAATTGGAAATTCATTGCTTGATATCTGATAATATTTATTTATTTATTTATTTATTTTTGTTTACATTCTCTCTAAAAACGTTCTTTTGATTGCAAAATAGACTGGAAAATTTTTTACAAATTTTTTATACTTTCCAGCCCCGTTCTGAACCTACTGTGAACTGAGTTCACACTTTTTTTTGCAAAAAGAACAGACCCAAAATGTATATTTGAATTATTGTTATTATTGGCGAGCAATTTGTTCTGGTTGAAATATCGATTCATATCGATATTTCGCATCTTTACTATTAGTATGTAGAATGTATGTGCCTATGTGCGTATGTACGTAAATGTGTTTTAAAGAAATGGACCGACAATATTACTGGAATGTAGAGATTAGAGGTTTTTGGGCACCAAAAAACGATCTAGATAGGTCTCAAGTTTGAGAAAATTCGTTGAACTTTAATATGCGCATCTAAATCTATTAACATGCAGTAAGTGATAACAGCTAGAGATTAAAAAGTTGGCCTGGAACGAATGTGATTGTTAGATCTGCATATTATAAAATATTGCGATTAAAGCTAAAATCAACGGATAGAAAATGTCTCATATTGGATCTTGAATCTCTATAGTTGATGATTCGATACCGGCTTCTATTACAGATTTTTATTATTGAATTAAAAATTTATAATATGGATACTGAATTTACAATATGGTTTTTTACTTTTTAAGGTACGCCAGTTATCGAATATGGCACTCATCCGAGCAAAACTTTGTGAAACATGTACTTCAGGTTGACTTAAGGTACGGTATCTACTTACATAGAACGTAGTGTAGACTATATACATACCTACCTATACAGAGAGAAAATTCAATATTTTGGTTTCTTTAGCAAAAGACATTCATCAATAAAACTGTTTCAATACGAATAACTGCTAAAATAAACAGCAAAAAAAATATTGTAAGTAACTAAGGCCCAACTAAAAAAAAAAAAGTATTTACCACATTTTTCCAAAACTGTTCTCATTTTGTAAAGTTAAATACTAAAATGTAGGGCACCAATAAGTCTGGGTACCTCTTGTTTTAATCGAATGTCTTTTCAAATTATTTTTTTGCAAATGTTGAACCAAATATCTACAAAATTGATTAAATAAGATGAATTTTCTCGCTCCTTGCATCATTATCGATATTTTAAGAAAGCAGGGGAAATTTAGTCTCAAAAACAACATGTGGTATGCTGGGAGGGGCTCATAAAGCTTGTCCCCTGGAATCCTAACAATATCTTGTGGGCCAAAATCTCACAAGACCACAGACTTTAGCAAATACACTCGTACAGGACAGTGGCCTCAGAATTACCACTGCCCAATCAGATAACTCTACCAGGTGTCCTTGGACTCAAATTTATACCATGTGCAGGTGATTTTAATATGCTTTTTTCACTATGGACTTGAATTTTATTCCATGGTAAGACTGACCAAATTAACATTCAACCAGGAACCATTTCAGAACACCACCAAATTTTCCACATTGCCCATTAGAAAAACTAACACATCATTGTATAAAAACACATGTCATGTATTGCAGAAAAAATATACTTTTAGGAAACTATAAAAAAATACATATTGTTTCAATTGCAATTACAAAACAGAGACTGAACGGAGAATATGAAAAACAAGTCAGAGTTGGTGTACCAGATCATCTGTCCGTTAAATGAAAAAAAGTGATGGTAATAAAAACTAGTTTGTAAGATTATGTAAAAAGTCTTATTATCTAATTCCACGGACGATCTTTTATTAGGAAGGGGAGCTGGGAAGAAGGAGAGAATACGTCAACAGTGCTAGAATAATTTTGAGAATTAAGAAAACGTATGTGAGAAAAGATATGGAATGGAGAAATGTTGAAACATGAAAAGAACTCTGTTTTTGAGAAGGGGGTGTCTGTGGAAGATAAGAGAAGTTAGATTTTGGTTTGTCGAGTAAATTCGTGTTCAAGAAATTACAAGATCTATAAAAAGTAAAGCGGGTTGCGTACCAGAGGTATTTATGGCAAAAGTTTTAAAAGTAAATTTTTAAATAAATTGAAATAGGCCAAATGTGTCAAACATTTGATTATTTTTAGTACAAAAATAGGTAAATCAAGCAGTCGGAACTTAAAATTTAGTACTGTCTCGAAAAAAACCAGTAAATCTCAATAAAAATTCTGGCAGTGTCTTAGGTAAGGTTTACTAATTTTAAATTAAGTACACTCAGTGTATTCTATTGTTATGAGTTTAGGTAATGTTTATTTTGTGAAAAACTTACCAATTCAATAATTATTCTTCTCTTATTTTCTGCCTCAATTCTGAAAACACACATAAAAAAAACGTTGTATAAAACAAAGAAGAAATCAATAATAATAAACGTAATTTAAAACCCATTGTGTGAAGTGTTATGATTCTTACCACACACCCACACTTTGTCACATTATCGTATTATGGGGGTTTCTTAATGTTGTTTGATGGTAGGTATTTAATTTTTTATTCATTATATAACGCATAAGCTGGACTTAGGTTTTTTTTTTTTCTACCTGTATTAAACTTTCATACTTGGTTGGTCAATTTTTAAGGGAAAATCACAATTCTTCTGTGACAGATTTGTGATACGTTGAATTCAGCAAGCAAAAATGGTAGAAATATTACGAGTGAGACTGAGAGAAAGACAAAAATCGACAACACGATGTAAGACAGACACTAAAACTAAGGTCTAATTCTGACATATAAGATCAAAACCGAAACCAACATAGCAATGGTCTCGGTGTTAGTAATACATTTATTCGTCACATACGTAGTAATTGTATCTTTCCGAAGGAACACTCCCAGTGAATACCTATTTACATAGTGGCGCGAAATATCGATATTTTATGGAAAATAACAATATTTAATCAAAAATATCGTCATTTATCGGGTAGAGTAGAAATTAGTTAATTTAAATATCGATATTTTCCTGTATTTTTACCCATCCATACCTAAAATATCGATTTTTTCGTACCTCTACTATTTAGTAAATATAAAAAAATCTCAATAGCCTACTGAGCAACCTTGAACTCATGGACGAAGAAATTTGCAAGCAGAAGATTACCCATACTGGTAGTTTTCCATTATTCTACTATACAAGTATACCTAAGCAGTACTCAGACTCAGATATTGAATAATTATACATATTAAATCTTTATGCTTCCAGCATTACAGGCCTTTCAGCAAACCTTGCGTCATCATTATCTGCAGACTATGCCAACAAATGGAGCAATAACCAAAATTATTCCCTTCTCCACACCCAGAAACGTACATCAGTCGTCTCTTCGCTGTCTACCTTTTTTTTTTTTTTTTCATTTCAACCACACAGAGTGGAAATGAAGTGTAATTTTCTTCCATCGAAATGCGAGTTTGGCGATCCAATAATATAGAACTACTACGTCGTTCAGCATTTTTGATTTGTGTTTTTCGCGAAACGAATATTAAAAAAAATCTACCTATTCGCTATTATTCTCGCAATCTCTCTATTTCTTTTGCCATTCTGGGAGAGCGTGCGTGTATCTCACTCTCATTCTCTTCAACTGTACAAAATGGAAAAAGAGGCAAAATTTGATCCAGAGTACTCGCAGACTATACGTAGTAAATAAAAACCAGTATCGTACCTATGAAATTTGTTTAACGCCAGTACTCACTTTTCAGTCCATCCGCACTTAACTTTTGAAACGTATCTCTTGCCAAAGAATTGATAGACGTGGAGATGATAATGGTGGGGTGAAGAAATTGCCGAAAAATATCCGGAATTGGATGCCCCAGCAAAGTTAACGAAAGAAAAGTATCGTATTTCGTGTAATGGAGCTCGACGTTAAGTATATACTGTCTTAGAAACGTAGTTTTAGAGAAAATGCCACTCACAAACGAAAATGAAAAAAAAAAAAACGAAAGTGAAAACACGTCCTAGGCAGATGGGCCCACACATTAGAGTGATACATTATTTTCTTTATTTTATTTTTTTTTCAGTTTTCATTTCCAATGAAACGAATTATGATTTGCCAAACCTTATTGTTAATTAATTTTCTAAAAATTTGATGCATTACCTAATTCTTAATGAAAAAATCAAATTTTACTGTGAAACAGAATTCTGATTCGATTATTACAAAAATACATGTCAACTGTCGAAAATATTTCATTACTTCAATTTTTTAGCTATAAAATAAAGCAACTCCGTGGTTATTTTCAAAGAGCTGATATTATGTCACTTTTTTTCGTTTTTCAGGAGACTAAAAAGAAAGTTTATTTGCAAGCGTGAATTCGGGAAATGAAGTACACAAATTTCAGGATAAAGCAGTGAAACTGCGTTCTGAGGGGTCTATTTTCAGTTAATCATGAGCGCAATTTGAAATAGTAAAAATATGGTTGAAAGATGCAGAGAGAGGGTAAAGATTCCATGAAATATCTAGTTTTGGTAGGTAACATAGCATATTTCGACAGAAATATACACTGTCTTAGGTACCTATACTATGTTTTGGGGTGATATATCTACTTATCATGTTTTGGCAAACATTAACTTGCAATATAGTGAGAAATCAACGATACCTGTATGAAGTTTTTTCATTACTTATCTATTTTTGGCTGAGAATTAAATGCTTCTCTTGACATAATATTACGTATTTTTTAAACCAAACGTGATGGTGAACGGTGATCAGTTAAGATATCATCTTTTGCCACCTTCTAGAGTTGATTTTCTCCTATCCTACCCAATGATTAACTCAGAACTACCAAAAAGATACATGTCAGCTTTTTGAAACAAACAACCGATTTTCATTTAATAGTTAATCTGAAACTGTTTTTACATTGGGTTTTGGCTATGTGATTATTACACCCAATGTCTATAAGATATAGCTGATATCGGAGTTGTGGGGGGGATAGTCAGGATATGGTGCCCGGAGGTCTACCAGCATTAATTTTTCAATCTATCACCGTTTTGGGCAAGGAATATGACGGCTGCTGGTCTCAAACTCAAAACCTTTCGTTTGCAAAGCCGAGCACCAAATCACTATGCCACGCTGACAACCACTCTAATACTTAAATATTATATAGTACACAGTTCGGTAAGTATGATAGAATAATACTTAGGTATATTATTATTAGTACCTGCTATTTGGACTAAGAATTATTTTAGGTGTTTGATCAGTTGTGATCAATAGTAAATAAGGTGGATAATAATTATACAAAAACAACAGACAGACAGAATAAATCGAGCTTGATCTAAATTTTTTAACTGAACAGTAAATGACTTCTAAAAGAAAGGACTAATGATAATATTATAAAATAATGATAGTGACTCTGGGAGAACATTTTATATTTCAATATTTTTATCCAGTTTGTTTTTCTTCCAATTAATTTTTTGATCTTGGTATTGATAATGGTTATAGTCTTACATGGTTAGTCATGGTTTTGGTGTTCTTACCACAATGAACGTTACTGTCCATCAATACTACTGAACATTTGTAAGATCGACTAAGACTTGACTGTATAGGGCTAAAACTAAGATCAAGACTAACAGGTCTTGGTTTTATTTTTTCACATTACCGCAGTTGGTATGGTATTACTCTGGGTCTTCAATATTTCAAATATTGTATGCATTATTTCAAAATGATTAGTCTGCTTCTGTAATATTTGCTGCGATATGATCATACTTCGTTTTTTGCTGCATGCGAGAGAGGAAATGGTTGCGAACTTCATAAACTGCTAATTTTACTATGCAAGAATTAGGTAAGGTAGGATAAGGTGTGTATCTGAAAATATAATAGACGAGAGCTCTCCAGCTAAAAAAGAAAAAATAGTGCTACACAGTTGTTACGAGCATGCACAAGTACTGGTACAGATGGTGTGTTCCTTACAAAATGCATTTTTATTAGTGTTAAAATAGCCACAATACCTGGATGACTGAATTCATTGCAGTACGTAGTTTGTATTGTGTGCTGTGAAGGATAATTATACTGTATTAATCTGTATGATTTTTTTCTCAAGTAAAGAGTTGAGAAACGAATTAGTGAACTAGTTACCTACTTGCAAATGATTTGTGTGGCAAAGTTTATACAACCACTTGCTATATTTTCATCAGTTTTAAGCAAAGATGATCTAATTTCTAATAATGTATATTGTACAAATGCTTTGGGTAGGTTGAAACTTGGTTGAGTGGTAGAAAGCTGGATACATGGTTACTGGTTTATGTTATGCAGCGTTCTGCAGTATGCACTACTTAATTCACTAAAGTTTTTGTTTCAAAGGCAACTGCAGTACAAAGTTCATAACATGTTGCAAACTTATACCTCACAACAAAATACAGCTTTTCGTAGCATGCAGTCGACATAACTCAACCCTGAACATTTTATTCACAGCAGCGTGTAGGGTAGTATGCTACCCAAAGTAGGCACAAAATTCTTACTGCATAGCACACTCTGAACAGACCTCTGATAGTATTGTACAGGGCCACATAATTATTTCCAGAGTGAGTTCCCAAATGTCTGCGATTTCAAGCTCACGTAACTTCTAAATTGAAATTTTTTGCAGCTCGTTATAATTTACTTGGACCAAAATTTTAGATTCCTCGTTACAAATGTTATTATACATTACTAACAGATGTACACGTGTACAGATTTCTTACCTACGCTAGTTATGAACACGCATTCACAAATAATTCATACCACAAGCATCCGTGAACAAAAAAAGAGGATGTTAGAAAAAGTATACGAGACGAGAGTAATGATACTTCCGCCTGTTTTAGCACTTTTTTTGTTTTTAATTTCATATTTAATTTGACTCATCTATTCTTAAAGATTTAACGTAAAAATAAAATAATACTGAAAAAAAAAAAATTACAAAAGAAACATTTCCGTAAAAACAAGGATTTGAACTCGGGTTAAAGGATAGGTAGAACCTGCCTTATAACAAGAGCCACGCTGGAACTGCGCAAATCATGGTTTTAAACAACACTAATAGAACGTAACTGTAAAACACCTGTAATAACACAAATAAAAATATACTCTACGTCTAAATGTAAACCCTTTTGTTCCATACACATTATGGTCATAGGTACGTTTTATATCCGAAAGTAGGTAGCTCCGACATTACCACCTTCCGTTTTTTGTCTTTTTGTTGTACTTCTTAGGATAGTCTCAAACACATTTTGAACTGAGTGTTCCTCAAATATGGAAATTCAACAAATGAAAAAGAGACTTTATCTTCTATCTCTTTTGTTTATTGAACATCAATTTACACCAGTTATTCAAAAATAATTATCACAAATACTCCTAGTTAATCTCTGTTAATACTAAATCTTATTTCTAGTAAAACCTGATAATCTACATCCCCCATTATCGACACCTAATTACACGTTTGTCACATCAAAAGAGTCAACATGGGAATGAATTTGTCTTCAATAATAGAGGAAAAATTTGTGTGTAATTTTTATTAGCTATAAAATAGCCAATCATCTTCCAGGTGGCGTGACAACCCGAACATAGACACGAACGTGTCCTCATAATTATCTGAAGGGGTTGTCTGTGAAGATGGTCAGAATATAGGCAGCTGTTATTTCAGGAATTAGAAATAAAAGTCGTCTATATTTTGTTTCACCGCGTTTTTATATTATAGACGATGAGAATTATCTGTGGGAAAAGTGACAACGACAACGTAGCACATTTTCAAAAAATATAATTTTCTCATATAAAATTGAACAGCCAACTACCCCCTATGCACACCGTCGTGTGGAGAACTGTAATAATATGGAACTGATGTTTCAGATTACGTTTGCCAGTTCGGCACTTACATACTTTTAATATTTTAAAGTGGACACTCTGTACTGCGTGCGCACGCTACAACATCATGAATGTGAAGTATGAGCGTAATCCTTCTTTCCAGTTGTGGTATGCAACCCCGGATGGATTAACCTCAGATAAACAAATCACAAAACCAACATATTCTTCACAACAAAGTCAATTAATATGAAACTGAGGAGGTCATCTGTGTCAGCAATATCCAATAAAGACGTGAGAGTTTTGCCTAGACCAGCACAGACAGACGGGTATTTATTTGACCATGCTTCAAACAGTGTATGAACTATTAAAAAGTTTACCAGAGCCTTTCCGCTCCAAAGAACATCCTGTTGAATGAAAAGTTAGCAGACATTGCCACGAAATAGACCAAGGATTGGCCCGTTGGCAATAAAAAATTATTCTATGTTTACAAAATCAAAACAATGTATTGATTGAAAAACTGAGACAAATGCAAAACATTGGATGATTACAAAGTTTAACCGTAACACAGTGCGTTAATCCAACGAAACGCGGCCCTCAGGTTATTAACTTAAGAGATAGGGAAAAGTATATCGATATCGGTGATAGGCAACGGATGGTACAGAATCTTAAACAAGGATACGGCCACTTTCTATGAGAGCGACGAGGCAGTAGTGTAGAGGGAAAACTAATTTTAAGAATGAACGATGAAATATAAAAGGTCAGAAGAAATTTGAGCAGATAGAGAATTTTAGTAGCAATACGAATCTAGGCTAAACAAGTAGCCTGGCCTAGGCGCGCTCGCAGCAAATTATTATTATTATTATCATTATTATTATTATTATTATTATTATTATTATTATTATTATTATTATTATTATTATTATTACCTATTATTATTATTATTATTATTATTATTATTACCTATTATTATAAGTTATTTTTATTCCGAGAAATTTTAAAATATTTAACGTTAATATTAGGCCCCAATCGGTCGTAGTATGGCCTCCTGGACCCGGACCCGTACCTCGTCGAAACAATATCGGTTCCAACGCGAGCCGAATAAAAAGCGACGAACGCACGAGAACATCGTTCTCACGGACGTCCTCTCGAAAGGTTACGACGAGGTGCGTCCACACCTCGCCGGTTCGGTTCAAACAGAAACGCCATTTCCACGTTCGTAACGACACGCAGACAAAAGCTCGAGTCGACAGATTGACGTAAAATCCATATACGCGAATTGTGTGGCGTTCGTACGGTTTACAACCCCCCCCCATTCGACGGTCACCCCCTTTCGCTGTGTGTGTGTGTGTGTGTCGCCGTAACACTGCCTACACGACGGTATTATATTATGGCTTCCGAAAGTACCTTCTAAGTTAGGTATCTTACACCCTCGTGCGTCGTCCTTCGATAATTTTTGTTTTTTTTTTGTTTATTTTTGTTTTTTTGCTTTACGCTTATACATTTTACACCCCTTTTAACCGATGCTACTGTGAATTTTCATCGTCGCGTTTCATATCGCTGTTACAGCGTGCACCAAAAATAACCTTTCGTGAACGTCCACATTGAGTCGGCACTTTATTAAATTTCATTACGTTGACACCTACGCGATTTTCGCACCGATGCTACCTACCGTACCTATCCCAGTCAGCTTGCTGAATGAGCGAATTTGGTTGTCAAGATGCTTTATGACTCGCGAATGAGATCCACCTCTCAAATATGCATATTAGCCGGTGTAACGTGGCGAAAAAAAAAACGTAAATAATTTAAGGCTTTCGCAAGAAAGTTGTATGGGATGAGTAGGTACCTACATACAAACTAACGTTATGACGTGTTTCATTTTAGGTTACACACAAATTGGGGGCCGCGTATTTATACATTTTTGTGGGTGAAAAGCTAGGCTGAGATTTACGCTGGCTACCTACCTAGAGGGTAGGTCAAGTCCGTCGTACGGGAGGAGGTGTTCACACATTTTCAGTGGTACCGTCTGATCTTCTCCACCAACCAAAACATCACCAAAACCGACAAAAAAACACAAATTTTAGACGAGCGTTTTTTTGCTTTATTAAGGAGAGTCCAGACTCGTAGGATCGCCCCTTATATACCTACGCTCTTGCTACCTGCCTACTAATTGATTACTCCACCGTCACCGAAATACCCAAACTCTATTGTTTTATGTCAAACTTTTTTTTTTGGGGGGGGTATCTACGGAGTGGTCCAGACCCCCAGAACTTCATTCTTATCGACGCTTTTATAACGAGGTTTTTAATCCCCACAGAATAGTTGAATAATTTGCATCGTAAGTATTTCTTCTATTCTTTTCAATGAAACCATACTTGCACAGTCATACATTCAAAATAATTAATTTAAAAAAAAAAAAAAAACCGAAAACATTGCTCTTATAGGCTTTTGGTGGAACAATGAGCTGAAACGAAGGGAGTGTTTTTAGTGTCAGTTCAGATAAATTCTAATTTCAACTGTCTTCCTGAACTTCTTCAGTGAAGTAGCCAGCGTAGGATATCAAAGGGATAAATTATCCTTATAGTTTTTTAGCAGGTTTTAACAGAGTGAGGCCATTATAATTTTTCATTTCACGGTAAATGTGGAATAACTTGTCGTGAGGAAGTATTCTCACCAGAAGGTAAATTCTACAGAATTAATTGTATGTTCTGCCACTTCATACATAAGTATGGGAGGGCCAAATCCTCGGCAAACACTGGCAATTTTAGAGCTGGTTCTGAGAGTTTATATACCAGATTTGGTACACGCACACAGACACACATAAGTACATATACGTATGAAATTATGTCATCAGTTGCGTCGTTTCCTGCTTCTGTAAGATGATAATAAATAACGCAACGTGTTTGGTATCGGGTTGTGACATCACCAAAATTGTTATCTCGTAATTGATCATGGCCTGTGCAATGTATTGTACTTGTACGTATGTACAAGTACAAACATACAAACGCTCGTGTGTATTTGGTTTTACGTCGCAAGGATGATTATTTACCAGCCTTATGGGGCGGCGACTGTCGTTGAGGAGTCCAAGCCCCTAACCTCATACCAGTGAATCCCCACAGTAAATATTGACAGTTCGGGCATAATCCTACATCCATACTTATTTTCACAAATTTATTTTTTTTTGGGTCGAGGATGGAATGGTTGTTGGGTTAAGAGAAAGTGGAGAAGGGGTTTAATATTTTTTCCATCCAATATTCTTCATTAAGAGAATCTTAACTATGCTACTCAATGTTTTATACTGTATATCTGTTTCGCAACTATAGCTCTATTTGCAATCAACAGTATGGTTTTCGTTACATTTTTACCCTATTAGAGTAATATGTAACAATTTTTTTTTGAGAGGGGGTTTCAATAGATTTTATTAAATTTTTTAGTTTTTTCAAGGTAATTGTTATGCTGAACTTTTCGTAATTTACGAGAATCTGCTTTTCTCGCGGTGTTTGTTGCTGCTTTAGAATTCTAATAATTAAGCTACGCGAATAGCTGGAAAGAAGAAGAAAAAAAATTAATGCTTGAAAAAATAAGACGATCTAGGTACCTGGTATTTCGAATAAAAGGCAGGAATTTGGCAAATTTTTTCATCAACCAACGACGAACGAGACGGAATTTTAATATAAAATGACCCGGATAATTGAAATTTCAACATCTTCGCACCATTACAAAAACCTTTTATTTTTTGGTGTCGTATAATATCGTGCGAGAATGTGATCGTATTCCTTTCTTATTTTTTCCTTCTTTCTTCACTTTTTACCCTTGCGACTGAAGTCATTACACAAGGTAGTTAGCTATCCCTTTATAATTCTCAAATTAATCGTATCGAGCAGTCGACTGCTTTTCGGGTGACCAAGGATTTTTTAATTTAAGATCGGAGGAGTAATAATAAATTAAAATATGCGTCGCCTATAGATGCGTAAATAGACAATTTCGTTGGAAATATCAGCATCTCTCTTCAGCATTGTTACAATCCACAATACTGGATGGAAACTTGTTCAGTCTTGAAAACGTCAATAATGTTGAAGATAAAAATTACAGATCTCCATTGCTTACAACTAAAGTGAGAACTAAGTTTCCCGCATCCATGTAAAGTATGAAACTGAAAATGAAACTAAACTTGAATAGTATGAACGTATAATAATTACTCAAAATGAGATGAAAATAACATCAAATTTTAAATACCTGTAGACTACTCACAGCAGTGCTAACCCTTACGGTAAGTTCATTCGAACATTCAAAATTTGAAACAGACGAATGCCGACTTGCAAGTTTTTGCGTCTTAGATACTTCATGTACATACGTTTCACATTTTTTTAATAAATACTTGTTTCGAATAGAATTTATCACTCTTCCATTCAATTTAAACCGTCTGAAAAATGAATATACTTGCTCCGAAATTCTCTCAAAATTTAAATTTGAGAGAGCTTTAAAGTTAGACTCTAAAAAAGTTTAAATTTTTACCTAAACATGTATATTTTCACAATTATTCTTTTATAAACTGTTTTCCCAGACAGACAAACAAACCAAAAATGGTCGGGTAAACCACTCAAATTCTGGAATTTTTGGCATATATACCAACCCAGGGCCGGCCACAGGATTTCCTCAAGGGTTGGGTTTTTTTGTTTTTTGTTGTCTAAGTGTGAATTCAAATTTTCATTTTATTTTATGAGCTTCCTGAAAGTAACACCTCGGGATTTTTTTAAAAGATTTCCTACTCAGATATGGACCCCCCACTCATGAGATAATAAATATTTAAAAAAGTTTAAAAATGAAAATTGAAAAAGTTAATTTGAAATTTAAAATTTTCAACATTTTTTAAAATAGCAAACGACGAGGTTTTTCTTAAAATAAATGCATTGATGGTTGAACTGCAGCGACAGACCTAATGTGGTTGCATTATTCATAATTAAAAATAATACGTGAGATTACTTGGTACTAATTTTGTTCTTTTTTTTCTCAATTTTTTTTTGGGTCATGTGAGGTTGAACCCCCCAAAACCCCTCCGTGCGGCCGGCTCTGTACCAACCTGAAACTTTTTCGATTTTAAAAATAATTTTTCATGTTTCTTCAAAACTTCAAGTACCCACTTCGACGTTGGAAATCCATTACAACATTCTCAATCTAATTGGAAAAATTTTTGTTTGTTTTCGAGAAAAAAAAAAATGAAGTAGACCATTCTAGAACATAAATTTGAAAGAATCACAAAGTGCAACAAATACCAACAGTAGGATACCAACATAATAAATCTATTTGAATATACTTTGCAGCAAAGAACCATAATTCCTAATTAACTGTTATTATTTATTTTTTTGTAAATTAATAAAAACGTAGAGTATAGGTCTGTACGTAGTGTAAAATGTTAATAATATTCAAATATCCTAAAATAATCTTCGTACATACGTGGGTACCATTTTTTTCGTCGTTAATTGAACTTTATTTCAAGTACCTTCCTAGATTAATTTTTTTATCAATTAAATTTTTATTTTGCTGTTTTACTTGTCAACAAAGTGATTTTTTTTTCCTCGCAAAGATAAACGTTTGTTTTTTCAGTAACGAAATAATAAATGAAAATTAATTTTATTATCTAAGCCGAACAGATTTCAACGCGCAAAAATACAATTGTTTTTTTTACTTCACCTACCTACAGATTGAGAGTTTTTAAACTGAACAAGATAATAGGATTGCTCGAAGGATTAGAGTTATAATGGAAAAAAAAAAAATTGTAGCGAAAAAAGTTACTTTTGTTGTCGTAATTTCATTGCTATACGATGAGCTTAAATATTGGCGTAAAGTGAATATTATCGATAAGTGTAAAAAAATATTAACTTGGTCATCCGTGATGGAGATGAACTGTATGTTATGGGCTATAGAGAAATATAACAGGCTTTTACTAAATGCCATTATGATCCTTTAAATACGTTTCGCTGGTAGCTTACGTAATTGTTTTAAAATAAAAATGTTATGCTGACTTGCGTGTTTCGTTTCCTCCTTGCTTCACTTCATTTATCATTTACAAAGTAATTATAATCTTAGTTAATACAAAATTACCATTCTTAGGTTATTTTAATCATTATTTATTTATTCGTATACATGAAACAAGATGTCCCAAAAATTAATCATAAAAGATTTTTCATTGAAGTCACCTCAGTACTGAATATTTAATATAGGTATCGAGAACAAAATTTCATACATATACCCACTCGATCATTATCCTCAGCATTCCAGTAAATACTAAACGATTAACTTAACCAGAATTGAAGTTTATTTCACTTATTTATGAACAAAATTTATTATGACGAGTTGAAATGGGAAATTTGGTTAATAGTCCAGGCAAATTAAAATTTACAAAGGAGATAATATACGAAGAAAGCATAATTTTAATGAAATTATACTACGTCGGCTTCACCGTCATCAGCAACCACCTAAAAGTCTCATTTCGAACGATTTCAACTTCCCCCAGGGGGATTACAATGGTGGCGGAAAGCAATTTTTTATGTTTATATCACTTAATATCCATTTGAACGAAAAATTGTTAGAACAAAATTGAATGAAGACTGAAAAAAACTATAAAAAATATTGTAAAATTTTTTCGTAAGCGGCATAGTTTTTTCATAAATTTCATTTATTATACATATTATGAATACAAAACTCATCTTGTCTGCAATTATTTCCTATCTGATGCATTTTTAAAGCTAATTTGTCTTGACTATAAAGGCCTACAGAC